>CM076579.1:1042628534-1043228534 GCA_034641835.2 Pinus albicaulis
TATCACTCCAATAATTTCCTAGGGTTGTTATGCTTTTTTGTTTAAAGAAATATTAGAGGTGACCACAAAACTACTTTTAAGCTTTAGTATCTAGCCTTCCTAATGCTCAGAGAGGGCTCTCTCTTTATGATTTAACTTTGTTGATTTTAGTTGATTTTAGGCTAGTTATTTAAGATTGATTGGTTTTGAATTTGGTTTGGTTTGGTGGTGAGTTTACTGATTCAGATGGATAGATGTAGGTCTATTTTTCATTGGGCTATGGAGTCAATGTATCAAGCAACAGGGAAGGATCAAGCTCTAAAAGGAAATGTTCACAGGATAAGGTAGCTGAGCTGATTCAGATCTTTAGGTTGTAAGGTGAAATGGTTTCAATCGGGATGGGAGAGAAATTAAGGATTCTCATATCCAGATAATGAAAGAAATGACAGAGGTCAATCGAAACTAAGAAGAAATGAAGGATTCCTTAATCTCGATATCAGAAGAAAACATGAAAATTCTAGATAGTTCAAGATAGAGTGTAATTAAACATATTCTGTAATAAAATTCTAGTTTTAGCATGTTAGATTCGAAAAACATATGAGTATATGAAACACTTGAGAGAATAACAAATAACAATTTGAAAGTACTTCATTGTAGTGGCTCAACACATGAATCCTGTAATATGATGCTTTTATTGCTCAATCCAGTCTGCTGACCTGAAAATGGTACAAAACCCTTTGGTGCTCAAATCTTTACAAGTACAGAAATGTTAAGCAATTCACACACTCAATACTTCGAATTGTGAAGTATTTATACAAAAAACTAATACAAAATATCCTAAACTGTCTTAGGAATTATTCAAGGAATAAAAAATATCTCCATGCAAGAAGATAGAGACAATTATCTAACTAATGCAAGCTATCCCTGCTTTTATTGAATTTGTTGTTTGCTGTCTTTTGATCTTTTGTTGATTTGTCTTTGACTGCTGCTCAACAAAGGTTGTATTTTAGGAATTTGAGTGTCCTTTACATTGGCAGTCTTTATCTCTGCTTTGTCATTTCTGTTTTGACTTTCAACCTATCTTTCATCTGATACTCTTTAACTGTTACTGTTGTTTTTTACTTTACACTTTGACTGCTTTGTTTACTGTTTTTATTTCATAATAAATCAGTTAACTTTTCCCAATTCTCTGCTTCTGGTAATTTGATTTTTACCATCCTTCTGAATATCTCATCAACCTCTGTATACTTTGAAAAAGTAGGCTTGTTAATGAATAAATTTTTTACCTCATGTTGTAGGTAAAATGGGTTCTCAAAACTCGTGTAGAGTACTTTTATTGTTGGAATTCCTTGCGTGGTTGAATTGTTTGCTTGTTCCTTTGCCACTTCTCTGATTTTATTATCATAATCTTCTTGTTTCATCAACCTGTCATTGATAACCAGAGGATTTGGAAGGCCTTTTTGCCTCAAAATATCAAACTTCATCATGAACTTGGTTATGGAAATCTCCATGTTTTGGCATTTTTCTTCCAGTTGTACCATTAAGTTTCTCTTAGAAATAACCTCCCTGACTTCAAGAATGGTTTATGTTCTGTCACTAATTCCAATCTCTTCTAATTCCTGCTTATTCTTGGAATTAAGAAACTTTATGATTTCATTAGCCTCTTCTAGCTTCTTACCAAGTTCTTCTTTGATTTTTTGGATGGCTTCACATGATGCTTTAATTAGATATTTCTATTCATAAATGACTTGAATGGAAGGCCAAATATCATTGACAGATTCAATGATATTTTCCCATAGCTACTGCTTGGCTTGTGCCATTGGTTCTTTCAGTGTTAAATCTTTCTCTAACTTCTTCAATTTCTCTATCAACCTGTTTGTCTTCTATACTTCATTGTTGTGCATAACCTGAACTAGTTTTTTTCTCATCACCCAGAATTTTTAGTTGTTCTTGGAGCCTATTGATTTCATTAGTCTGGATGGACATTTCATGCATTACTTTTACTAGTTTACCTGCTTCATCAGTAGGTTCTTCTACTGTTGTAGATGACTCTGTTGCTGAAGTAGTTGCTCATGTAACAGGAAGTGTTCTAGCTAATGGAACTGATGGGGCCAATGGTTCTGCTAATGTAGAAGGAAAATCTATAGTGACTACATGAATAACAGTGATAGGGAATTCTTCTGAGCTAGCCTTTTTCTCCTGTACTAATTTGTCCATCTCATTTTCCATTTCTTTTATTTGGGCAGTTAACTGAAGAGTGAGGTTCATCATCTCATATTTTTGGTTTGCATCCTGTAACGCTTCCTTTGCCTATGGATGTTCAGTAGGAGGCAGTTTTAGTTGCTTCTTTAATGCATCAATGTTTGCATTCTTCTTCTTTATGAGTTCTTCTATAACTTTGACATTGTTTGGATCATATCCTACTTCAATAACCAAGTATTCCAGAGATTTAATTCTATTATCTTTAGCCTGTGAGGATGCCTTTTCTAACTTTAGCTGATCTCTGATGTTCCCTAGAGTGTTTTGCAGCTTCTGTACACTCATGGCTTTATTTTCCATGGCAGAATACAACATTTCACTAGCTTTTTTGTGAAATTCTATCTGGTCTATAGGATGAAGCTTTTTTTCTTGAAATTCATATGATGTATTTTTATAATCTGTTGATGATTTGGGATGTTTCACTGTGGGTTGTAGGAAGGTCATCTGCATCTTCCTACTCTTGTAGTCAAATGCAAAAAGAAATCTGCTTTTCTCACTAGGTGACAGCTTCCAGTATTAGGTATATGTATTAGCCTTTAATGCTTCACTCTTGATCTTGATCTCCTTGTACTTATGCATGATATCCTGTTCTTTATCTGCCGGTTTACTGGATGAACACACTTCAAAACTATGTTGTTTTTTAATAATCTGAGTATCAGATGTTGAAGGCTGGTGAGTTTCCTCAGAAACTGCAGGAGGAACATTGTCTTTTACCACTGTACTTGTGTCTATGATCTCAATTGTCTCAACTTCTTCATTTACAGGATTTAATTTTGGCTTCTTCCTGTACATTAGTTTGAATTTTGTTTCAGTGGTAGTCTGTGTGAATATGATCCTTCTTCTCTTTCTCTTTTAGAGTTCCCATCCTGTGGAGCTAGAGTCTGCAAGATGGAACTAGTATCACCTTGCTTCTCTGCCTCTTTCAAAGTATTCTCCAACCATTCAGATTGATTGGAGTATTTCTCAATGTTTGGATTGGATTCATGTATATAAGGATTTAATTCAAATTTAATCCTTAGTTTTCTTATAACTCCTAAGGGATCATAATACCATTATAAACTTTGATTGAACTTAAATTCTTGAAAATATTTTTCTGCTTGTGGATGCGCATCTCTACTGTTGCAGATAAAGGGATCAACCTGATTCTTTATATTAAACTGTGTCTTATTTTTGGCTGCTAAAAAATGTATTCCATCAGAATTAAGGATCTACCTGATATACTCAAGTGAAAATAACCTCATTGGGAGGTATTTGGGTAGTTTATATGGAAAAATATTAGATCCATATACCCTAATCTCTGTGTGTTTTTGATAGAGGTAACAATCTCCTATCCTATTATGCTTTGATAACTACAGGACCTTCTTTATATCATCACAGACTCTTGGTTGAATGCTGTTGTTCAACATGTTGACAATAGGATGGATAGAGGAGTCAATGAAGTTTGTGTATGTGGGTTGTGTGGAGTCTTTCCTAATTAATGGAGTCCAAAATATTACTGGATGTGGATTACCTTCAACATCCATTTTCTGAAAGTTGATGGCAAATATTTCAACTTGAAAGTATAGAAACATGTGAAATAAAATAGAGGAATACTTGAAGACACATTATTCAGGGAATTTGACCAACTGTTCATGAATTGTATCAACAAGGTATTGGGAAAAATTGCAAATGGTAGCAGGAGGCTGACCAGGGAAAAAAAAGAAAGGAAACCTAAGACTGAAGCATCAACATTCTCATCAGTAAAATAACCCAAAATACAAGACAACATTGTGATAATATGTCTGGTTCTCTCAGAAAATAGAGAAGATGGATAAGGAGGGTTACTCTTAGGAATTTATATTGATGAGGGATTGAATGTTTGAAAGATCTGGAACCTCTTGGGGAAGTCCAACTTTAGATATAACTCAGTAAGGATCTCAATGGACAGTGGGGTTTCATCAGGCCTAGGTTAAATTTGCAGCATCTGGTTTAGTGATTCAACTGTGATGGTGAATAAAATTTCTTTACCAGGGGTTATAATGGCTCTTTGATCAGGGAAATAACAAGTTTGGAAAATTCTAATCACCTCTGGACACTGGAAGGTCTGTGGGACAATGTACTTGGGAAAATTGGACTCCCAGCTGAAAACCTCATCAGCTTGGTCATTTGATTTGTCATGGCTCTAGCAGTGGAGCTCGATAAGGTTAAACTCAGTGACAGGGTCACTAATTTTAAAGTCTTTTCCTGCTTAGGGAGTGCATTCCACATCTACAACTGGAGGTTGCATGGGATTAACTGATACAATGCTTTGAGAAGCCATATTTATTAATTTTAATCAATTGATTACTCTTTTGACATAGAAAAACAGGTTCAGGCTTTTAGGAGCACCTCTGAAAAATATTTACAGTTTGCAGAAGGGTTTGGGAAACCAATTGATCAAATATGACTCTTCTGTGAAAAAAAAGTCCCAGGCCTTGGGAATTCTATGAAAAGATGCCTATGGTCTACAAAAAAATGATTGGGAGCAACAGGGGCTTTCTTTTGCTCTGCAAAGGCTCCTAAATTGATTCGATTACTTGTTAATTTCTTGCTGTAAATACAAGCCTCAATATTTTTAGGAATACCTGGAGAAAACGAAGCTTTTGGTATGCAGAGGAGTTTCTGGAGGCAACACTGGTTTTCTGAGGCTTCACTGGTATTTATAGGGCTTCAGATTTATTCTGCAGTGTCTTTGGCAGCAAGTTTGTTGAATTTTGGTGTAAAGGGCTTGAAAACAGGTCGGTAGAGTAATCTGTACTTTGAAATAGGTCGACAGTCTTCTTCTCCGCAAATTATAACAGAAAATGATGAAAAAGGTTGTAAAGGGCAGTCTTGTGCATTTTAACCAACATTGATTAAACATTAATGCGTGGGGTTAATTCAAATGACATGGTGTTTTTCATAACTGGCGAAAAACAGGCTTGTGGTTTTTGCATCGGCAAAAGGTGGTAGGCGGTATTATTTCGAATGATGCGATGGAATAGAAAGTTGCCACGTTGCAGGGATCGGGGACGTGAAAACCACTCATTTCACAAGGTCAAAGTGATGTTAAAGATAGGGCTTTCGGGCGTGCGATAGGAGATATTGACCATTGGATATGGGGAATAACAATTGGACGGATGGGCGAATGAGCAGGATCCGTCGGGGATTTGATAGGTGTGGGGCCCGTGTCTTAAGCCAATGTGATGGGATATGTGTAAAGGTTTTAATATGTAGCAGAACTATAAGGTAGGCCCAAGATATATTACATGTGAGAAAATTAAAACTATATGTTATAAAAATGTAATGTGTTGGGGATAATATATATATGCAGGAATTTATTAAATATGGGGTAAATGTGTATACACGAGAGTTAATAAAATAATGTGAGTTAATAGCTAGCGGGAGTTTAATATATAATGGTTATCAAAGTATGGGAATGGGTTTAACCATATATATTAAACTGGATTAAGTGAAATATGATGCGGGAGTGAGTTATGTGCGGGAATGTAAAATACACTAAGTTTTTAATGTAAATTGATATTGGGGATGATTTTTCAATGTGGGACTTGATATATTATTTAACTTTAGACTTAGGATAAGTGTATTTTAGGGGGTATTTTAGAATGAAAAGGGAAGTTGATAAAGGGATTTTACTTTTCCAAAGGTAAATACGTTTTTAAACTAAGGAAAAAAGGGATTTTGTAGGAAAAAATGAGTGAAGTAAGGGGAGAGGGTTAAAATGAAGGGGAAGGAGTATTTTTAGAAGGGAAAATGAATTTAGAGGGAAATTAGTAAGTTTGAAATGATCAATTTCTGCTATCCATGCCTTGTGAAAACTACTTCTGCCTACACATCATCTACCGTAACATTTTTTTCTTCATTCGTTTGGGTGCATTTAAGCTTGCAGACCCTTTTTATTTTTCTTCTAACAACAAACTATCTAATTCTATCCTCATTACTTACAATGGCTCAGATTAAACTGTTGAGCTCATTTATTATTCTCTACCTAACTACTGATCTGCCAAGATTAAACAGTTTCACTAGACCTTTATTCTCTATCTATTAGCATGAAATTTAAAGCATGAATAATCAAGATTAATATGTTTGACTATCATGGATTGTGGGATTTTTGACAAGTTGCACACAATCTTATTTTGCAAAGTAAAGTAAAAAGTAGTGGCATTTGAATTTGCATCACTTTCATCATCTATTTTATCTCTTTTTTTGTGGGGTTCATTTTTATATTATTTTTAATCTTTTTCTTTCAGTCCTTTGATTTTTTATTTTAGGAATTTTACCCTCTTTACATTTTTTAATATGGGTAAACAAATTTGCAGAAAGCAAGGTATGTACATATTACAAGACTAATCATATTCAATTCAAAATTATGAATCCTATTATTATAGGACCCTAACAATGGCTCCACATGGGGATGGCATTTCCTGGTGAAATGTCAAGAACTTTAAGATTATTAGCCTTTTAAATTTGATTGTGCTTGCCTTGGAACTATTTTCTAAGCTTTTATTTATTCATACTTATGATATTTTTTCCTTCAAAGCTTAGGGCCTTTTCTTCGGGCTTCAAATTTGCAAGAAAAACATCCAATCCAATCTAAACTTTTCAATGTTATGTAGAATGAGCAAAGTGAACTAATGTTAATCTGGGGTAAAGTATTGCTTCAACATCCTACCATTAACTGGTCCTTCTGGAAGATCTGATCCATTTAAATCCTTAAAAAAGAATGCATTGTTACCACTGTAACCATAAATGATATAGGGACCTTTCCATAGGATATCAAATTTACCATGTTTACCTTTTTCCTCTCTTCTATAATCCCATTTAAGTACTTTATCACCTATTTAAAAACCATCTTCCTTTGTTTTCTTGTCAAATATCTTTTTAATTTTGCCTTGTATAACTTGTGATTTGACATAGACTTCTTCTCTGGGTTGTTGCAGATATATTGTCTAATTTATCCTTCTCTAGATATCATTGGGTTCAACCTGCAGTTCTTGGATCATATTCATCACTGGTACTCCTAAAGAGGATGGAAAAACAACATCCATTCCATATACTAGTTGATAAGGAGATGTTCCAATGGACTTATTTGTAGTTAGTCTATCTGCCCATAAGGCATTAACTAATCTTTTGTTCCAGGTCTTTTTGTTGTCTTTTAACAGTTTCTTGATGATATTAACCAGACTTTTATTTGAGAAATTTTCAAGTCCATTACCTTGAGGGTAATAGGTGTTAGTCATCAGTATTTTTTACTATTTGTAGATGACTATAGGATGGTTTTAGATTTATAAAAACAACATTCCTTGAATATTTTGAATTTTAGAAATCTCACTGCCTTCATTATCCTTTTTCAAAATTTTTCACTATTCTATTAGTTTTCCATTTCATGGTCACCCTGTCACTCCTACAAACTCATTATAGGCTTACACCTCTCATTCTCATCCTTCTTGCCTTCATAAAACCTTTTTCCCATGTTCCCCAGGTCCCTCAAGCATTGATGACCTCAAAAGTATCTTTGTAGGTTCTTTAGATAAATCAAGTATATTGGATTTTGGATCTTCAAAACAACACTTTGACTATACTCTGTTTTCACTGATAGGTCTGCAAGCCAAATTTCAATCAAGATCAGGTCAAAGGACCATCCCACTAGGTCATTAGGGTTTTTACATATCTAAGGTCATCTATGGATGTTTTAGGTACTGATTTTCCTTTTCTAGAAGTTGGCTCAGATATAATAGAATGTCAAGACATGGTTATTCAAGGAAGACCTAAAATTTTCCAAAGAAAACTACCTTATCAGTTCAAAGGCTACAAGAGTTAAATGCAAAGAGTTTAGCACTTCTGCAGGAGTGTTGAAGGATTTGTCAGCAGAAGGTGTTGAGGAGGTAGATTGTCTACTCTTGAATGAAGACAACTTGTAGCAAGGAAGGGGAAACAATTTGGTCTTGAAGAGAACTAGGGTTTTGAGCTTGATGGCCCATTTGAGTGCCAAAATAGTGTCCACTTGCAGAAATGACCTGGAGGAGACACACAAAGCCAAACATGAAGAAATTCTAGCATAAAATATTGATGAGATAGGGAAAAAGGTGAGGTGAACTGGACAGAAGTGAATGAAATTGAAAGGGCTATAGAGAACTTAGAAGACAACACTGATGATTGTTTTAAAGCACTTGAGATACCTAGGGTTTTGGGAAAATGTCCAGTCAAAGTGGAAAAGATGAGTTGAGTTTCATGATGAAAGAAAAAAGGATTTTGAATATGTCACTGTTTGATCAGATCCCAAACTTGTCAAAATGAGTTTGTCATGCCTAAATGATAAAAGGATGAGTTGAACTCCATGGTACAAGCATAAGAGGGTTTGGAAGGTGCTGCTATGTGAAATTCCTCCAAAGGTGTTTAATGAGCTTGCCATGCCAAAATGAGAAAAGGAGAAGTCAAATTCATCATTTTAGCAAACCTGCATGCAAACAGTGTAAAACGGTTAGTGAGAAAAGGTGAAAAGTTGAGTTAAACTTCATGATGGAAACCACAGAAGGTTTGAGGATGTTGGTATGTATAATAATCACAAAATTATCAAAATAAACATGTAAAGTCTCAAAGACCAAAAGAAAAGCTAATTCAATGATTTCAGCAACCTACAGGCAAAAGTATAAAGGAATATCAGTGAAAAAGGGAAAAGGGGGTTTCAAACCTTAGAAAGTGGGTTTTCATTATTAAATCAAATTCCCAAGTCTATAAAAATAATTTACACTTCATATGATTCATTGTTCACTTTCAAAGAGTTAGAAGCATTTAGGAGAGAATAAATTTTGAGTTTCCAAGCAAATTCAGGCAAAACATTTTGTGGCGCTGCGCGCTTGGGATCGAGCGTTGCGCCCTTGGTTTTTTTCTCCCATACATTTTACACAGGCAATGCGTTCCTGGCAGAGCGTTGTGTTCTTTCTCGATTTCCACCCGTCAAAGATTGCCTTTGCGCTGCACGCCTGGGATTGAGGGCTTTGCCCTTAGCCGAGGCGCTACATGCCTGGGATTGAGGGCTGCACCCTCAGCTTAGATGCTGCACCCTTGGCCAGGAGAGCTTTCTAAGCAATTTAACCACTCAAAACACTTAAAAACCCTTTCAAGTTGACTCCAAGATCTTCTAAAGCACTGGGAAGAGGTAAGTACCTGACATACACTCATCTTCAAGCAATTTTGGTGTTTTCTAAATCAATGAAATGGAACCCTAAGATCAAACCCTAAGTTTCAACCTTGAAATCAATTTTTTCCATTGCTCCATCTTCCTAGGTAGAGTGAAAATAATACAAAGGGATATTTTACAGCTGAAGGTTTATCATTGAGTTGTTAGCCTCTCACTCATTCTCATACACCTATACCCTCACTCACTCATCTCATTCACTTGCAGAGCTACCTTTTTCATCACCATCCCTTCATCTCATTTCCATTTACAGTCCTAGGGTTTCCCAAGGCAGAGTTTACAATGTCAAAAGATAGTGCTAGTGGAGGAGAGGCTCAAATGCCAAGGAGGCGTGAACAAAAAGGTGGAAAGATCAACAGATTTGAAATCCCCAACACAAGGGATCTAATGACATCTCGCCTTACTGTTTCCTGTTTCAAGCATGTAGGATGCTATGAATTTTGTGAAAAGGTGCAATAGGTGCAAAACCACTCTAAGCTAACTAGATTATTTATCATTAACTTGCATGACAAACAAGTTAACCTTGCAGGGGTCACCTTTGAGCTATCTACAAATGCCATTGTTGATGCCACGGGCATACCTAATGTAGGGGAGAAATGGTTCAAGCAAGCTAACCTAGACATGAGATACTTTGAACCCTATCTAAAACCTAGGTATAAGGATCACCACAAATCTATCTTTCATTTTTCACATCTGCTTGATAGATATGCACCCATGATGAGGATCATAATGAAATATTTCACATGTGAAGGAAGATTCTCCCGTCTTTACTCATATCACATTAGACTACTTATGCATTTTACTAGGGTGAGGATGCAGCATATATCCTATTACCTTTACAAAAGCATTGACAAAATGGCCTTCATAGTGAAAAAGAGAGATTACCCTCAGCAGATGCAAAGTCTCTTTCATCACTCACTTATCAAAATGATTGTTATGCACCAACTACAACAGAAAGGCATTCCATGGGAGACCTTCATTGCCAATGAAGTGTTTACTACTCTACAAGCCCATCCTCGGCAAGATATACCTTCATCTTATCATCCTCCCATTTTTCCTTCACCCCATGATGACATTTCCACATCACCTCTCACTCACATACCTTCACCTCATGATGATCCTCCTTCATCACCCTCTCTCAATCCCTCACCATAATCTCATGGTACTAGTGCATCAAACAGTAAGGGAGATGGCAATGAGGAATCAAACAATGAGAAATCAATTAGTGAGGCAGAAAATAATAGTGAGGCGGAAAGGGATAGTGATGAAGATGGAAGTGAGGGAAATAGCAATAAGGCAGATGTCAATGAAGAAGAAGGAAATGAGGAAAAGAGTGATGATGACATTAAGGCAAATAATAGTGAGGTAGATGGAAATGAGGAATCAAACAATGAGAAATCAATCAGTAAGGCAGATGGCAGTAAGGAAGAAAGCAGTGATGCAGGTGTCATTGAAACAGATGGCACTAAGATGAGTAACATTGAGCCTTTTCCTTTGACCTACCGGGGGGGAAATAGGCATGTTTTTTTTCCCTTAAGAGGAAAGGGGCCATGCCTTCTACATCAACCAAACAACTTGACAAAGGTAAGGAAAAGGTCATTAATGAAGAAGAGGAAGACAAGCATGAAACTGAACAAGAGTTTCAACTAATTCACCTTGACAGTGATGATGAGAATGAGGAGAGGATCACAAGAATGTTTCTCAAAATAAAATATGCTCAGATTAAATATCTACAAACCAATATTGGTATAGCAAGGAATTTTATAAACTTCCTTGAGGTGGAAAACAAGCAGTTAGAAGCAGAGAAGGCCATCAATAAGGTTAGAACTATCAGAGCTAGGAAAGAGGCTGGAAGAGCCAAGGCTAAGATATATGTTGTCTTGGGCACTCATGATGACAATTAATAAGAGGAAAAACAACTTCATAGGAGAAGGCCAAGGACAATTGGATTGAAGAAAGCCTTAGCCAAAGAAAGGGAGAAAGATACAGCATTGGCATAGCAGCTCACTCCAAGTGAGCTGCTTGCCATGGAAATAGACTATGATAGGGAATCTTGGCTAAAGAGGGAAAATGTGCACTTAGAGGATCAGTTGTAGAAGACCAAGGGAGACCTTGGCATGCAAAAGAAGATGGAAAGGCATTATGCCTTAAGAAACAGGATTGCAAGGGCCAAGCTCAAAAGAGCCTTTGCAAATATTTAGGCCCTAAAAGAGGCAAAGGACAAAGAAAAGATTGAAATTCTTGTTGATGCATCCCTACAAGCATACAAACATGATCAACAAGACAAATCCAAATTTTGGCACATTTTTGAAGATTTTGTGCTTTTGACTGTTTTGTTTGCAGAAAGAAGGGCCAAACACGCAGTGCCATTGGCGCTGCGCTCTTTTTTGGGGCACACAATGAATGAAAATTTTGAATTTTTGTGTTCATCATGCCAAGGACATCACTCACAAAAAATTTCAGCTCATTTGGAGCAAAACTGCTCCTCTAAAAGTGCCAAAAACAAGAAAAAAATCGCCTTTCTGCCCTCTTTTTAGCATTGGCATTGCGCCCTTAGCAGTCTTGGAAAAAATGGTTTTTGTGCAGGTAAATGGACTCCAATTTGGAAACCAAAGGTTGTTTTGGAAACTAGACAGGACAGGCTTTCAAATGAGCTACCATGGAGCTCATTTAACACCGGGAAGGCCTCCAAATCTCAGCTGCAAAAGAGGCAATTTTTCCAGATTTGGAGTTGTGCCCTTGCACCTTTGCGCTACGCCCTTGCCTAAAAGTAAAAAAAACACACAAGGAGTTAATGAAAAATATATTTTGATGGCTTAATAGACAAATATCTCTAAAATTAGTTGGGAATTTATGTTAGGAGTTATTTTTGTCATGAATGAGGTTGGGATATTTGTGCCTTGGGCCTTGCATGGTCTCAATGGTCAAATGAATTTATGATGTATTTAATGACATTTTTGAACCCTAGCTAGGGTTTTGATACTCCTTTTCTAGTTAAATACTGCATGGAGGCTTCATTGTTTTTGTTGGTTGATTGTTGAGTTGAGCATAGACTCTGAGTTTTAATGAAGTTTGGCTTTGGAGCCTTGTAAATCTCTTGGACTGAATATCAATGGAACCAGCACATTCCTAGGATTCATGAACTCTGTTAGATGGTGATGTTATTCCACTCTTGTCAATGTTTTCCTTTTTTTTACATTATCTTCATTCTTTCTTTGATAATAGGACAAGAATTTTAGAGTTGGATATGCTATCTTGGCACCCTACTTCTGTCTGCATACTTTTATCTCTATGTTTTCTTCTTTGAATTTTGATTAAAGAATTCTTAAATGCTCTTTAGTTTCACTGAAATTTTATCTTAAAATTTCTCTCTGTCTGAAGGTAATGATTAGAGAATTCTTAACTGCTCTCTAGGATTACCTGTTTGTTGTTTTGAGGTCTGTTTAGTAAATTCTAGCTGAAGAATCCTTTATTGCTTTTCATTTTTACCAAGCTATTGTCCTGAAGGATTTTCTTTTTCTAGTATGTTGAAGGATCCTTAATCTCCCTTTAAACCTACTACATTCACAACTTCATGTGTATTTCACACTCACTAAACCTATTTAGATCCATTTGGCTTTGTTAACTTGCCCTATGAAACACCCTTGACCTATTATTGTACTTTTCAAGACCTTTTGTAGACTCCATAGCCCAATGGTTTATATTTTCTCTTACTCCATTTGTTCTCCTTGACAACCTACCCAACCAAACAAAACAAACAAATAAACCCTATCATTATAACTAGCCTAAAATCAAAACCGTAAAATCAATCAAGTTACATCTTTTTACACAAATATAGAGAGAGCCCTCTCTGAGTCCAGGAAGGCTAGGTCCTAGGGCTCCAAAGTTGTTTTGATGTTACCCTTGTACATTTGGTCTTTCCAATCTAACAAATTACAGGGACCTAACATAATGGCGACTCCGCTGGGGAATATGAGTAAGTAACAAGCTTAGACATTCCTTAACAACTCATAAATCCCCTGTAAAACCTAGATAAATCAAGTGTTAGCCAAAATTGATATCTGTTTGATTCATCATACTAACACCATGGTGACTATACTGGAGAACAATTATTGAAAGGCTTAGTGTTACATAAAGAACTCAAAAAACCAAAAAAAAAACATCTCTTAGATTGGTATTTAATTGTTGATGGTGGACAACAAACAAATCCTCGAAACAGTTAGTATCATCCACCTGGTGACTCCACTGATTCTCACAGGCTCCCCTGGGAATGTATTAATCAATCCTAAGAGCATAAAGCCCAGCCAAATAATGTGTGAGTTCAGTATTCTTGCAGGTAGGTTTGTGTTTCAAAACTGTTATAAAATCTCAACCTTATCTGATCTATTGGGTCCCAATTCTGGCTTCTAATGTTTCAAGTATTAGCCAAGACTGGTATCTGGTTGCTGATGGTGGACAAAAAAATTGAAATCCTCCACCTGGCGACTCCACAACTCTCAATAAACCTAAAGACTCCACTGGTAGAAGAATCTAGATTGGTTATAAATATGTAGTCCCTTTCCTCTGACTGATTGACAAAGATGAATCCAAGGATACAACGCAGGTATGCTCCAATGAACAGAGATCACATCCCTAGATTCCCACACAAAATGCCTCAGATAAATTGGGACAAAAACCTGCCTATGTTTCAAGATGAAAAATTTGATGACCCCTTGTTACATCTCATCAAATTTCATATACATACATGGAGGTTAAAAGTTGAATGGCATGAGGACTGCCTCATGAAAATGTTCATGGGGACATTAGAAGGTAAAGCAAGGGAATGGTATGAAGACCTAAACCCTGGTAGTTTTTTTTCTTTAAGGGATTTCCACAAGGTATTTTATGAGCATTGTAAAGAAAATTTTCCATCTTTATCATTAGCTGAAAATTATTGTGATCAATATGAAGATCTCTTACAACACCTTGTAAACATCGATGAATATTTGGGAAATTGGCATCCTGAGGATATATTAGAAGAAATTCATGCATTTCATACTCAAGTTAACCATCATGACAGCCAAAAGGAGTTGGTTGAGGATGAAATCAATCAGGAAATAAAGAAAGATCCACAAGATCTCTCTAAAAAGACAAGTGATGATTCTTCATCTCTTTTGTGTGAGGATCAAGAAGACATTCAGCCTTATGATCAATCACAAAAGGGAGAGAAAAATCACAGTTATGTCCAAAGAAAGAGAAAAATTCCCCCCCTTTAACTAATGAAGAAATCAATCAGATCCTAAACATACAACCATCCTCTAAAATTTTATATAAAGAAGATCTTTCTATTTGTTATACCGCTGACTTATCCACTGATGTACTTTCTCATGCATAAACTGTAGAATAGGTTAATATTGATGTTGTGCTACCTCCTCAAGAGGACCGATTACCAGTGAATGCCCCTAACAAATTCTTGCAAGCAGAATCCATTCCACTCAGTCAAGGCATATCAGGAATACTGGAGAGCAACATAGCAATACATTATGAGGCTGCCAAGTCAGATGATCATGAGGAAGAGGTGGGGTTTCTTTCCCAAAAGCATCCCAAGCACAACCAAATGGAACAAGAATTATTCTTGGATGAAGTCCATACTTTAAATCCTCATAGCTAGGTATTACTCAGAGATCCTTTTGTTGGTTTCTTAGAGACATTTTAAAAGGGAGTAAAATATGCTAGGAGCAGTTTGATGTAGGGTTTAAAGGAAATTTTAAGCACTACTATTCAAAAACAAGTAATATGGGAGTGGTATTTTTGTTTTTTCAGCATACCTTAAGGGCTGAATGAAAATTAATCATGTAGTCACTTGATTGGCTGTATTGGAAAAGGGAGTTCACCTAGAAAAATATATCTCCAAGTTAGACTGGGATAGATAGGTATTGAAAATAAGCTCAGCAATATGAGCATATTTTTAGTTTTATATTGTTTTGAAAAAAAGAGAGAAAAAGAAAAAAAAGAGAAAAGAGGGCAGATAAAACAGGACAAGGTAAAGCCCTATACCAAAAAATAATGTTTTCTGAAAGTGTGCAAGTCCAAGTGCCACTACTTTTGAGAAAGGAAAGTCTTGTTCAGTCATACATCCTAACCATGATTGAACATGTTTTAAATTTCTACTGATAAGTTAGAAAATGAATATTTTCCAAACCATCTAAACTTTGCTCATCAGTAGACTAGGTTAGGAAGAGATATTGGTTCCCAAAGCTCAAATCTGAAACAAAGAGAAAGAGAGGGATGAGTGACAGATTTCAAATTATAGCCCTCAGTCTTTTTAGTTTTACTTGTACAAAAATAAAGTTTGTGTGCATCTTGTCCAAAATGCCACAACTCATGACAAATCAGATTGCTTAACCCTGGTTTGGTCATGTTTTGAATTTCATGTCAGTAGATTAGAGAATGAAGATCTGTCAAATTGCCTAACCTTGACAGATAAGTAGAGTAGGTATAGAATAAAGAGTTCATCAGCCTAATCTGAGCTCTTGGAAGTGATAAGGGTAGACATATATAGTTTTTATGCTTTCAAAAGAAAATAAGGTCAAGGGTTTGCAACTCCAAGTGCACCCAGAAGAAAAAATTGTTAGGCAAAGTATGATGGGTAGGTAGAACTGATATTGAAGCAATCATGTATTTTCAGATTTTAATATCACAGCTTCAAAGGATAGCAGTAAAATCAACAAATGAAGGAAGAGGGATTTTCCAAGTACAAGTAACATACTAATCTTCAAAACTCAGAGATATGAACTCTAAGGTTATGGGCACCTCCTGAAAAGGAGCTGCCAACCCCAAGTGGAGCCACTGTTAGTCATCAGTATTTTTTACTATTTGTAGATGACTATAGGATGGTTTTAGATTTCTAAAAAAAACATTCCTTGAATATTGTGAGTTTTAGAAATATCACTGCCTTCATTATCCTTTTAAAAAAAAAATCACTATTCTATTAGTTTGCCATTTCATGGTCACCCTGTCACTCCTACAAACTCCTACCCTCTCATTCTCATCCTTCTTGCCTTCATAAAACCTTTTGTCCATGTTCCCCAAGTCCCTCAAGCATTGATGACCTCAAAACTATCTTTGTAAGCTCTTTAGATAAATCAAGTATATTAGATTTTGGATCTTCAAAATAGCACTTTGACTATACTCTGTTTTCACTGATAGGTCTCCAAGCCAAATTTCAATCAAGATCAGGTCAAAGGACCATCCCACTAGGTCATTAGGGCTTTTACATATCTAAGGTCATCTATGGATGTTTCAGGTACTGATTTTCCTTTACTAGAAGCTGGCTTAGATATAATAGAATGTCAAGACATGGTTATTCAAGGAAGACCTAAAATTTTCCAAAGAAAACTACCTTATTAGTTCAAAGGCTGCAAGAGGTAAATGCAAAGATTTTAGCACTTCTGCAGGAGCGTTTAAGGATTCGTCAGCAAAAGGTGTTGAGGAGGTAGATTGTCTACTCCTGAATGAAGACAACTTGCAGTAATGAAGGGGAAACAATTTGGTCTTGAAGAGAACTAGGGTTATGAGCTTGATGGCCCAATTGAGTGCCAAAACAGTGACCACTTGCAGAAATGACCTGGAGGAGACACACAAAGCCAAACATGAAGAAATTCTAGAAGAAAAGATTGATGAGATAGGGAAAAAGGTGAGGTGAACTAGACAGAAGTAAATGAACTTGAAAGGGCTATAAAGAACTTAGAAGACAACACTGATGATTGTTTTAAAGAACTTTAGATACCTAGGGTTTTCGGAAAATGGCCAGTCAAAGTGGAAAAGATGAGTTGAGTTTCATGATGAAAGCAAAAAGGATTTTGAAGATGTCACTGTTTGATCAGATCCCAAACTTTTCAAAATGAGTTTTTCATGCTTAAATGATCAAAGGATGAGTTTGTAGGTTTTAACCCTGAACAGAAATTATCTACACACGAATCTTATTACATAAAATAAACAATAGCGAGATCATAAAACATAAAACAGATAAACACATATATTTTCCCCTGGATCCCAAATTGGGATAACCAGCTTGATTTTTCATTATATTCCTTTTAGTGTTACAAAACATATATTTACATGCCGAAGCATACATAAACCCCAATCCATTAACCCTGGATTAGAACATAACCGTAGTTCCCTTGACCGGATCTACAAAATACCAGGGGCCGAAAACCATTGTACCCCAAAACCATGTGAAAACTCATGCACAAAACATGGGTGGGTCCGCCTATGAGTTGGTCTGCACACCAAAAATTTTTTGTCGGGGCGCTGCCCCGGACCCTGACAGGGGGGGCTGCCGCACCTCTGTGACCCCCCTGCTGCGCTCGGCGCAATGTACAACATGTGGGGCTATTCGTGGAAAGAATATAACACATACCCAACATTCTCCCACTTGTTGTTTTCTTTCCGCAGGGGGCCACAAGAGAGCTTAGTCATTGGGCCAATTCTCCAACACCCATTGTTTCTCTACACCAAGAGAAATTTTGAGTGCTCACAGAGTTCGTCAATGCATCTACAACATTCTTCAAAGTGTCCACCTTTACCAGCAACACCCTTTTAGCCTCAACCATATCTCTAACAAAGTGATGTTTAACATCAATGTGCTTTGTCTTTGAATGATAAGCAGGGTTCTTAGCCAAGAAAATTGCACTTTAGCTATCAAAGTCTATCCTTATAGCTTGTTGTATCAACCCCATACTTGAACACAATATCTACAACCAAACTGCTTCCTTGCTTGCATGAGTGGCTGCCATGTATTCTTCCTCTGTAGTTGAAAGATCCACTACAGACTGTCTTTTACTCATCCAGCCATTGCTTGCCTGACTGCAAACCAATTTTTCTGCTAGATCTTCTTTGGTCGAGATCTCGACCCGATCTGCATCAAAAAACCACAGTGTCAACATTCTTTCAATCTTGGTCTTCCTTTGGTAGCTAAATAATAATCACTATGAACACCACCTTCTTTCTTTGTCCATTGTCTCCTTCCACAGGTTTGACATACTGCTCAATATTCCCCTTTGCCATGTCCTGATATCACAGTCTAGTAAAAACCATTACATACATCGGTACCCATTGCACTTGCATATGGAACACGGGACATATCCTCCTCTTTAACTTCTTGTGTCTTGGGACCTTTGTTCAACAAACAACTTTACCAATCTAAGGAATAGACATTCAGGTTTACTATCTTGTATTGAACCTGCGTACCTAATTCGACCTTCTTGGTTCAACGAATTTCCTCTGCAGTCTCTTAATTTCCATGCCCCAAATATAGTTTGCAGCACCAAGATCCTTCATGTCGAATTTGGAGAACAGTTGGGTCTTCAAATCTTGGATAATTTCTTTGTCATTTCCAATCAACAACATATCATCCACATACAAGACCAAATAAATAACACGATCACCAATTAATTTAAAATAAACACAGTGATCCTCCTTGATTTTGGTGAAGCCAAGTCCCCGTATATAGGTATCAAATTTCTGATACCACATCCTTGGTGACTGTTTTAACCCATACAGAGACTTCTTCAACCTGCATACTAGTTCTTTCTTACCCTTCACCATAAAGCCTTCAGGTTGCTTCATGTAAATCTCCTCTTCTAGATCCCCATGAAGAAATGTTGTCTTCACATCCATCTGTTCTATCTCAAAATCAAATGCAGCAGCAACAGATAAAAGTAATCTAATAGAAGTAACTTTGGCGACAGGAGAAAAAATATCACCAAAATCAATTCCCGGCACCTGGGAATAACCTTTTGCTACCAACCAAGCTTTGTATTTATCCACCTTGCCTTCTACATTCATCTTATTCTTAAACACCCATTTGCTCTCGATGGGCTTCCTTCCAGTCGAAAACTCCACCAAATCCCATGCCTCATTTTTATGCAAGGATGCCATTTCATCAACCACGACCTCCTTCCAGAGTTTTCCGTCCTCTAAATCTACTGCCTCCCTGACAGTTCTGGGATCATCATGAGTTATAGTTAAGGCAAAACCTGAACAGAAAGCAGATGGACTATACCTTTCTGGTTGCCTTCTTTCCCGAACTGATCTTCTCACAGCTGGAGTTTGTGGCTCTTCCTCTTCTGAGTCTTCTTCTGTTGTAGAGTCTGATTCATCCTCCTTTAGCTCAAAATATATCTTCTCAGGTTCCTTTGGTAGGACTTCATGTGTAACAACATCTTTCACCTCTCTAAACACCACATCTCGGCTGTACACAACCTTCCTTGTTTCTGGGTTCCAAAGCTTGTAACCCTTTAAACCATCCTTATACCAAATAAAGATGCACCTTTTAGATTTATTATCCAACTTAGTCCTTTTCTCCTTTGGAACATGTACATATGCATCACATCCAAATACCCTTAGATGTGAAAGAGAGGGTTTCTTACCAGTCCATACCTCATGTGGAGTCTTGTCCTCCAACACTAATGAAGGTGATCTATTAACTAAGTAACATGCGGTCTCCATTGCCTTTGCCCAGAATTCTTGTCCTAACCCGGTACCACTGAGCATGCTTCTTGCCTTTTCCATCAGTGTTCTGTTCATTCTTTCTGCAACTCCATTTTGCTGAGGTGTGTATGGAGTAGTCTTCTGCTGTGCTATACCACACTTCTTACAGAACTCTTCAAATTCCTTCTTGCAGAACTCCCCACCATTATCTGTCCTCAACGCCTTTATCTTCTTCTCTGTCTGGTTTTCCACCAGAGCCTTAAATTATTTAAATTTTTCAAAGACTTCCGATTTATTCCTTAATAAATATATCCATGTATTCCTTGAGAAGTCATATACGAATGAAACATAGTACACAGACTTTCCCAATGATGGAACTCACACAGGTCCAAACACATCACTATGCACAAGTTCTAATATCTTGTTCGTCTTCTTAGCAACAGAAGGAAAACTCACCCGATTCTGCTTCCCATATACACAATATTCACAGAAATCGAAATCCAGAGCGAAATTAGACATAAATTCTACCATACCATTTCTATGCAATATCCGAAGGCCCTTCTCTCCAATATGTCCAAGCCTTTGATGCCATAGCATGGTCTTTTCTCTAGAGACAGCTAGGCTTTCCGCTCCACTTTTAGGAACCACAGAACTATTACACCCATCAATAACAGTGCTACCTTGTAGCTTGTACAGAGTTCCATTCTGAACTCCCCGCATTAATACCAGTGCTCCCCGAACCATCTTGCAGGCATCTTTCTCGAACACTATTTTTACACCTCCATCATCCATCTTGCTTACAGAAATCAGATTTCTGGCCAATGCAGGAATATGCAGAACACCAGGAAGTTTTCTAATCCTTCCACCTTGCAGCTTCAGCTTGAATTTTCCACGTCCAACAATTATGGCCTTCCTATCATCCCCTAGGAATACATCGCCGCCACCATATTTCTCATACTCACAGAACCACTCCCTATGGGGAGTGAAGTGAAAGGATGCACCCGAGTCAATCAACCATGACTCATTATCTACTGTTGGAAATATGATGCAGAGTGTTGTCCTTGATGGCAACTTCCTTTTTGTAGTGTCCTTCCTTTCCGCATTTCCAGCACACCTTTACAAACTTTCCAGGAGATTTAGATCTCCCTCTAGATTTAGATCTCCCACTCGAAACCTTATTCTTGTTTCTGTTCTGGGACCTTCCTCGTACAGATAAGGCATCTCCATTATTACCCTCCATATTTCTCAGTCTCATTTCCTCTGACAGCAAGGCTGAGACAATGTCATCAAAATTCAAGGTAGTTGTATTGCTACCTATTGCAATAACCAGACTGTCCCATGAGTCTGGTAGAGAGCACAACAAACTGATGCACTTATCTTCATCTGAGATTTTAATATCAACGGATGACAACTGACTTACCACAGTATTGAAGGCATTCAGATGCTCTGTCACCGAGTCTCCATCCTTCATCCTTAGGTTATACAGCTTTTTCCGGAGGAACAACTTATTCACCAGAGACTTAGATTGGTACAAAGTCCCTAGATTTTCCCACAAGGTCTTTGTCGTAGCTTCCCCAGATACATTCAACAATACTGAATCTGAGACACACAACCGTATTGTGCTCTTAGCCTTCCGATCCAGTTTCTTCCGGTCTTCATCGACATTGCCGTTGGTTTAGTACGGATCTGCCGCGGATCAGCTGATCTTTATCCACCAACGGATCCTCCATCTTGAAGCTTCCACAGCTCGAAACTCGACCATTAAATTTCTAGATCTATCTTTCACTTCATCGCCATCTTCTTTCACCGCGGGAATTGATCCTGGAGATCTCCCCGCGAACAAGGTCTACCACGGGCAGGAGCAAAAAAACCCTCAGCAGCAAAGGCGTCCCCTTGAAGCCGAAACAGCTCTGATACCAAATGTAGGTTTTAACCATGAACAGAAATTATCTACACACGAATCTTATAATAGAAAATAAACAATAGCGAGAGCATAAAACATAAAACAGATAAACACAGAGATTTTCCCCTGGATCCCAAATCGGGACGACCGGCTTGATTTTTCATTATATTCCTTTTAGTGTTACAACACATATATATACATGTCGGAGCATACATAAACCCCAATCCATTAACCCTGGATTAGGACATAACCATAGTTCCCTTGACCGGATCTACAAAAATACCAGGAGCCGAAAACCATCGAACCCCAAAACCATGTGCAAAACCATGCACAAAACCATGGGCGGATCCTTTATGAGTGGGTCCGCACAAAAAACAAATTTTGGCCAGGGCGCTGCCCCGGACCCCAACGGTGGGGACTGCTTCGCCCCTCGTGACCCCCCAGCTACGCCCGACGCAACATACAGCGCGTGGGGCCAATCGTGGAAAGAATATAACACATACCTAACAGGCATACTATATCCGTTTGGGGCCTCAAAACGACTCCGGAAGTTCAGGACCTGAAAAACTGCTAAAAATAGTAAGTTGTGAAAAAAACTGAAAGAGACAATGGTGGGGCCCCAAGTGGAATAGGTGGGTGGCCACCAATATCCACTTGGATCATTCCTCCCCCCTTAGGAAGCAATGGTCCCCATTGCGTTGAGTTCCTCCATGAGATGAGGAAACTTTCGTTGAATTTGGTCCCTGGTGAACTACTTGCCTTGGTGCAGGAGCTAGCCAGCTTTGACAACTCGATACAGTTGGATCTTCTATCAGTGAGTGTTCTTGATTTGCATGTCCATGATACAGTCTGTGGTGGCCTGTTCCATGCAGTCTGGGTTTAACTCTTTTGGTGTGATTTCTTCTGCAATGTCAAAGGTGTCCAATAGAGGTGGGTAGTAGGGATGAAGGTAGTCTACATTGAATACTGGGTGCAGACCAAGGAATGGTGTAATACTGAGCTCGAAGGCATTGTTCCCTACAGCCTTGGTGATGGTGTACGACCCATATTGGAGCGAGCGAATCTTGCGGTGGGGTCCAGTGAGGCGCTCCTTCTGCAAATGTAGCCACACTTGTTCGCCCACCTGGAAGTTGTGTGGCACCCGATGTTGATGATGTCATTGCTTGTACTTAGCATTAGCTCTATCCAATATGTCATGAACCTGTTGGTGAATGTGCTGAATACGCTCGATGAAGTTGTTTTCTTTGTTAACTTCAGACTGGACATGAGCTGAATCGGCCTCAATAGCTGCAAATGGCATGGCTACGTCAATGGGACATAGTGGCTGGAATCCCAAGCCCACCTGAAAGGGGTTGTGGCCAGTTGAGCTGTGGAGAGCCCGGTTATAACTATGTTGTACATAGGGAAGGCTCTCATCCCATGTGTGTGGATGCTTTGAGTTGTAAATGTGCAGAATGTGTACAATCATCGTGTTGACGACCTCTGTCTGGCCATCAGTTTGGGGATGGAAAGCTGTGGACTTGGTGAGCTTGGTGTCCAACATTGACCAGAGGCTGGACCAAAATGTGTTGAGGAACCTGCTGTCACGATATGATATGATAGACTGTGGGATCCCAAAGTGCACCCACACTCGTTCAAAGAAGAGTTTAGCAGTGGCTTCTGCTGTGATATTTTTCTTGCAGGCTGCCATAATGACCATCTTTGAGAATCTGTCTACGACCACGAAAACACAGTCATTTCCATGCTTAGTAGAAGGAAGGCCTGACATGTAATCCATGGAGATGGATTCCCAAGGTCGACTAGGGGTAGGTAGCGGAGTATAGATCCCTTGCATCTTGATGGTCGATTTGGAAATGGCACAAGCAGTGCAAGATCTGATGTACTTCCCGACATCCTGTCAAAGGTTTGGCCAATAGAAATACTTCTGCAATACTGCCATTGTTTTCTCGACCCCAAAATTCCCAGCGACTCAACTGTAGTGCACTTCCCATATCATCTTGGCATGCTCGCTTGAAGGAACACAAAGGTGTCCCATGTGACATAATAGTGCATCTTGGAGGTGAAAATTTGGAACTTGCATACCCCCCAAGAGTGCCTTGTATGTGTAGCTGAATTCTGGATCGCTCTTGTAGAGAAGCAGCCAATTAGAAGTCTCATGCCCACAAGAGTTGAGAATGGTGGTTATGGCCATGATCGGTGGTCTGCTAAGGCAATTTGCAACATTATTGGTGCTACCCTTCTTGTACTTGATGTTCAAATGAAATTGTTGCAGATATGTGGACCACTTTTGATGACGATCGTTCTACAACTTCCCTTGTGTCTATATGAACTACAGGGGTCAGTGGTCTGTGTGGATGATTGTCTCCTTCCCCAAAATGTAATGCTTCTATTGTCGACAAGCCTGCACAATGGAATACATTTATTTGTCATAAGTGGGATACTTTTGAATTGTGTTGGACAATGTCTCACTGTGATATGCCACTGGATGCCCCTGTTGAGTAAGAACTGCCCCAATAGCATAGTCAGAGGCATCTGTCTCGATCTCAAATGGTTGTTGCAAGTACGTGAAACCTTTGGGGGCGAGAACGGAGGCGATGTTTGATTCTGCGAGCATGTACATTGGGTCGACCAAAATAATTTTTCTTTTGCTCCTCCCTTCGTGACTTGACTCAAGGGCCAAGTGATATGAGAGAATCCCAACATGAACCTACGGTAGAAATTAGCAAGACCTAGAAAGCTGCAAAGCTCTGTTATAGTGGTTGGGGCTAGCCAATCTAGAATGACTTGGATCTTGGTTGGATCCACATGCACCCCCCTTTCATCAATAATGTATCCCAGATATTGAACCTGGGTCATGCCAAAAGTGCACTTCTCCAAATTGGCACACAACTTGTGTTGCCGCAGTGTTTGGAGGACTTGTCGGATGTGGTGAAGGTGATCTTCCCAAGTCTGGCTGAAGATCAGAATATCATCCAAGTACACCACTACAAATGAGTTGGTGAATGGCCACAAGATGTCATCCATCATCCTCATGAAGGTGGCGGGAGCATTCGTCAACCCAAAAGGCATGACCAGCCATTCGAAAAGGCCTTCCTTGGCTTTGAAGGCCGTCTTCCACACATCGGAGGGTTCAAATCGTACCTGGTGATACCCAGACTTCAAGTCGATCTTGCTGAAATATTTTTCCCCTTTGAGTTGGTCCAGAAGGTCATCAATCCGTGGGATCGGGTACCTATTCCAGACAGTGATCTTGTTCAGCGCCCGATAATCAATACAGAGTCTCTAAGCCCCATCCTTCTTCTGTACCAACACGATCAGGCTCCCACAGGGCGATGAACTTGGCCGGATGTGACCTTTCTGCAGCAGCTCCTGAATCTGCCTCTTGATTTCATCATTCTCCATAATAGAGCGCCTATAGATCAGTCCATTGGATAGCAACGCACTTAGGGTTAGGTCAATGGGGTGCTTGACCAGAGAGTGTATAGGCACCCCTGTGGGTGAGGTGAAGATGTTCTCGTACTCCTCCACAACCTTGTCCATTTTTTGTTGTCATGCAGAGGAGCCATGTCTGGAGGTCGTGGCCACAGTCTTCTTCTTGCCCTAGGGGCGGATCATCAAGAAAAAAAATTTCCTGGTTTGGGAAATGAGCTTACTGGATTGTTTTGCAGTAGCCAAAGAGATAGTGGGAGGCAGTGGTACCTCTGGAATCTTGTACAATTTATTTCCCAAAGTAACAATAACAGCGCGAGGCCGGGACTCATACACATCATGTTGCTTTCACAAGTATGGTTGGCCTAATAATACATCAAAAACATCAATAGGAGCAATGTCGCACAATACCTCATCCGTGAAGGGCTTGATGCTATAGAGAAGACGGCACTGCTGGCTGACGTGGAGATCCCGTCCTTAGTGAAGCCACTCGATGGTGTATGGTTGTGGGTGTGTTGTGGATGGCAAGCCCAACTGCTTCACGACATCTGCTGAAATGAGGTTCTTTTGGCTCCCATTGTCGACAATGAACCGTAGTGGGGAACCCTTTACCCACATCTGGGAGTGGAAGAGACGCTCTGCCTCCTCTGGATCTTCTGGTTCCTCCTTCTGGATCTTCATAGTGGTAACAGTGGCGTTGGGCTCCGCATCAATAATCTGCTTCCCTTTGTCATTCACCTTGTCAGGTTCTGATTTAGAATCGGAGCATGCATCTAATTCAGAAGCCCTCATCTCGGCCACCAGCGACTGTTGTAGAAATTATATAACTGATATGTTATACCTCCAAGATTCTCCTGATCACACACTATTTGACTTCATGCACAATACAAAATCTCTTCTACCATTGATCATTACTTGCGGAAATAAAATCAATTGCATGCACACATTAAAACCATAAAAATTCACACATATGAACACAGTAATTTATGGGAAAGATTAAAGCTGAAACCCCCCAACTATCTGTATATTATATGTCATAGAGATCATGTAACAGTAATCATACAAAGCTCCTCACAAGATCTCAGTAAAATCTCCAATTGCTACACACTAATTAGGTCCGATCTAGCAAATCCCATGCGCCGATCTTTGCCACCTGCTAGCCTGCCTCTACTGCGCAATCACTGTTGAAGAATGGCTCTAAATGAACTCGAATTGGTCCAGCCTTGCTCACGCAATCCTCATTGGCATCTCCAACTACTGTGTGTTGCAAATCATGCAACACTATAGTCACAACTGATAGTCACACTGCTCTTTCACCTACCTCTTCACTGGTCTCCACTGAAACTGTCCATGCACTGTAGTTAAATGATGCATCATTTAGTTGATTAATGAGTTAATAATTAGTGAATTAATTAATAATTAATTCACACCACTCTCACTAGTGTATCAATCAGTTAGAGTAAATACAATTAGCTCAACTATGTTTAACTGAGTTAAACTGAACACAACTCCACCAACTACCTCAATAACTCCACCAAACTCTGTCACATGAGTTCTAACTGAAGTCTCCATGAAATAGCTCCACTAAACCCTCAGGAATAGCGTAATTCCTTACGTGACTTTTGTGCCACATGCGTGCACTTAGCCTAAGGTACTCCGAAGAATAAAGATAATGTTTATAGTCAGAAATACTAGGTAATAATATTCGACATATCTATTTTAGGCGCGATCTAAAAACGAGATTCCTTGATATGTCTAAAAATAGAAGTCAACTCTATTTTCAACCGACCAACCATCCAAAAATAGCATCCTGCAACTCATAGAATATGATCGACATGTCTAAAAATAGACACAGTCTAAAAATAGACTTGCGCCAAAAATAGCCTGCGGGCCCACTTAGTGAAGGCGACTTCTTTCCACTAAGCTCATCATCTTGTTGCAATCTCAACAACTGCTTGGCCCGACACTCGCTTGTGTTGTGAGTGGAGCTCTTATGGAACTCACACCACTTTCCCCTCTCCTTCTTTGGCTTCGCGGTGTTGTACTTTGCTTGTGTCTTTGGCAGGTTGCCTTGGGCCACCATGCTTTGGCTTTGTCCTTTGTTCTGCGGTTTGGGGTACCTTTCCCTTGCTTTTGATTCGTAGATCCAAAGTCTTGCTTCTTCTGTTTGAATTTCTGCTCAATATTTGCAGCATATCGGTATGCCGTACCAAGCGAGGAGATGTCGAGGAACTCCATTTCCTCCTGAATGTATTTGTGCAGACAACCGCGATACTTTAGCACCAAATGTTTCTCTGAATCTTTGATACCCAACTTTGTGCACAGGGTATGGAACCGATTTGTTAGCTCATGCACATCTTGATCCCTTTGTTGCTGCAGCGTGGTCCATTATATGTACTTGCCCTCATAGCTCCCCACGGGATAATATTGTTCCTTGATGGAATCTCGAAAAGAATTCCAAGTGGGTACGACTGAGAACAGAGAAGGTTCTGTCTCGTCCTTTTTCTCATAGTAGGTTTCCCACCAGTCCTTGACATGGGGGGTAGCTTTGAGGAGTGTGAAAATAATATTCTCCCGGTCGGAAAAGTCACGAACCAAGAAATATCCTTCTAATAGACTCAACCATCTATCTATAGCATCTGCATCTATTTGACCCTCAAATATGGGAATGTCAAATTTTACTTGTACCTTAAAGGGAGTCACACCTCCAGAGTGGCTGCTGGATGCAAATGCACTGCCGATGGGCAGTCGTTGAAGGATCTGGACAAAGTTATCCATCATCACGTTCTTTTGTTTTTCGAGGGCCTCCTCGAGCAATATTTTGAAAGGATCTCCTGCTCCCTCATCTTTCTTTTCGTCCCCCATGGGTGTCCATCGGGGTTTGCGAGGCTGATCTTGCAAAGGTTCCACTAGATCAAGCCCTAACTCTTTATACCCCAACCTCATTGGGGACATGCAAAGAAGGATCGATAAAAAGCAGACCGCTCTGATACCACTGATCCATATTTATGCAGGAACGCAAGAGAATACAGAAATAACCATAAACATAGAAATACAACAAAAATAAGGCTTCATTTTATTAATATCAAATCACAGAAATATGCTTACAAACATGATGAAAATAAAATAGCTAGGGTGCTGGTAGCGAATCTATGAGAAGAGATGTGGTAGCTACAGACCTCTGAATTTTTTTACAATGAGGCTCGAGGGCCTATTTATTATGGAGAAACAATGGAGAACTCTAAACGTCCAAAAACATAACCCTAGGAGATGAAGCGCCAAAAATATGGGCCCCGTTTGGGTAAATTGGTGTTTCAACTTCTCAGGGACGTAAATTTGGCATAATATCTTTGTTTGGGGCCTCAAAATGGCTCTAGAAGTTCAGGACCCGAAAAAATGCTAAAAATAGTAAGTTGTGAAAAAAAAACTGAAAGAGACAATGGTGGGGCCCCAAGTGGAATAGGCGGGTGGCCACCAGTATCCACCTAGATCATTTTTGTCTCAGAAATAGTCTATCCTAGCATATTTGGATGCTCTGAGCATGTTGGAGTAGGTTTCAGGAATAGTAGAGAATTATAAGCAACACTTTTTTCCATTTTGAGCTAATACAAAGGGCGAAGCCATGGAAGTTGCACCAAGGACATGTAGCTTAGGAGGGGTGAACTCCTTCATCAAAAAACTGTGTTAATGGATCATTTTATGGTTTGTTGTACATTTTATTTTTGATGTTCAACATTATGTTTTAATGTTATTATGCTCATGAATTTAACATAAAAATCAATACATTTACCTGTTTAACACTCACAAACACCTTAAGAAACCTATGCATATGAAGCAAAAGATTAGCAACTTATTTATAATTTTGAAGATGAAATTAGCATATCAAAACTGAAATTCAAATTTATATCAAGGTGTATCAAAGAAAAGGTTATTTTCTTGAGATTTGTGCAAGTAGGGTTTTAACGGTTGCAAATTTGTGATGCTTACAAGGTTGAAGTTGCAGAGAGGAGAAGGAAAATTTTTGGTTGCTAGTCTTGAGGTTAGGACTAGAAGAGGGAGAGCCACAAGGCCACCATCTCCACCTAAAGTTTCACTGCCAAATACGTTTGAAGCACCTCAAGTTTTATCTCTAGCTGAGATTGAGGAGGTACAAGTTGCACCAGAAGCTAAGCTTCAATCCATAGCCATCATGTCAGGTGTACGAGAGACTGAAGGTCTTTCAGAAGAGGAAGCATTCAAGAAGGATTTCTATGACCTAACTAAGAGGGTTAGGATCCTCTTTGAAGAGAGGAGCGTCGAGATGGTTGGAGAGAATTCTAAGTCTTCACATGGAGAGGGAACCTCAGAAGACATAAAGGATGAAGAGAATGATTCAAATGGCAGTGGAGGAAATCCTCCTCCATCTCCACCATCTTCATTATCATCCTCATCATCTCCATCAACATAATCTTCCACTTCCACCACAAAAACCACCCATACTCAGTCAAAAACCCCAAAAGGAAAAACTCCCTTACTCAAATTGGACATTAAGTTTGAAATTCCCATGTACAATGGTGAGTTAAATGCAGAAAAGTTGGAAAATTGGATTCGTCAATTCGAGGTTTATTGCAGAATTCAGAACCTACAAGAAGATGTCATAAAGATCCAGTTGGCTTCATCGAGGAAAAGACTCAAGAGGAAATGTGAATCAGTGGTAAGATATTCATTTCTTGGGTTTATTTGATTTATTCAATTAAAAGACAGCTTTATCCTTTAGCTTACATGAAAAAATTCATTATGAGTTGGAAAAACTTTAGGAAACTCAACAGTCAAATAGCTCAAGAATATACCCAGGAGTTTAGGAAAAGGGCTTTGTTTTTAGGAATAAAATTGAATTCCCAAGACACTCTATTGAAATACATTGGGGTTTTACATTCCTATTTCAGACACATTATCCTTATGTTCAATCCAAGAAATTTAGATGAAGCTTGTGTGAAAGCCACACACCTTGAAGCAAGGGGAAAGAACATTCAGGAAGAGGGTAGTAAGAAGAAAGAGAGGGAAATAAGAATGCAAGTGTTAAGAAAGAAGGGGATAAAACTACATGCAAACATTGTTCCAAATAGGGGCATGTTGAAGCCCATTGTTGGAAACTACATCTCGAACTAAGGCCTAAGAAACCAAACGACAAGGCGAAACAAAATATGACTACTACCGCACAACATGATCTTGGATCCGATTCTGGTGATGAGACCAAGATTACAGCCATGGTCACAAAGGGAAAAGAAGCCATAGCAATCACTAGTTCCTCAAATTGTCACAACAACACTCCAAATGAAGAAAAAAGGATAGAGTTGTTGCATGTAAGGGTGATTTCAAACCATACAAAGATTGATGCATTATTTTATAGTGGGTCACAAGCGAACTTAATCTCAGAAGACTTGGTCAAAAAGCTTAACCTTGAAACTGTACCTCATCATAAGCCATATCCTTTGGGTTGGACAGTCAAGAATGCAAATTTACAGATCACAAGGAAATGTATATTCAGGTTTTCCATTACTGCAAATTTTATTGATGAATTTGAGTTAGATATTCAGGAATTATCTTGGGAAACCCATATTTGTATGACAAGAAAGCGGTATTTTATCACCATGAGAACAAATATCATTTTATCCTGGATGGGGTGGAGTATATTGTGAGAGCTCATTGCAAAAAGTTGAATATTTCTTTGGTTAATGCAGGGCAGATGAAGAGACTAGTTAATGCAAGTAAAATTTTTGTGCTTATCATGATCATTAAAAAGAATGATATGGAATATGAATATTTTGAAGGTTGTGATGAAAAATTAAAATCTGTTTTGTTTGATGTGGTAAGTCAGCATGGCGAGATGTTTCAGGAACCAAATGGATTACCTCCCAAGAGGGGAATTCAACATGAGATACAGCTGCAGCAAGATGTTCCACTTCCAAACATTGGCATGTACAGCATGTCAATAATGGAGAGCATGTAAATCAAGAAGAAAATTCAAGAATTGTTGAATAAAGGTATAATATGGCCATCTACTTCACCATGTGGTTCACCGATTTTCTTGCTCCCAAAGAAGGACAGGACTTGGCGCATGTGCGTGGATTTTTGTGCACTAAATAAAATCACGGTAAAGAATTGTTATCCACTCCCAAGAATTGATGATTTTATTGATCAGTTAAGGTATGCAAAGTATTTCACTAAGTTAGACTTGTGAAGTGGTTATCATCAAGTTAGAATATCTAAAGAGAACATTTGGAAAACCACATTTAAAACTAGACAAAGATTGTTTGAGTGGCTTGTTATGCCATTCAGTGTTACCAATGCTATAACTACTTTCATGAGAGTTATGAACAATGTATTGAGACTATTTCTAGCTGATTTCCTCATTGTTTACTTAGATGATATTTTTATATTCAAAAAATCAAGAGATGAACATGTCATGCATGTGAACAAAGTACTTGATGTCTTGAAAAAAGAACAGTTATTTTTAAAGATCTCGAAGTGTGAGCTTGGAGATACTTCTTTAGTGTATTTGGGACACATTATAGGAGGAGGTGGGATGAAGATAGACCCCTCTAAGGTTGATTTCATTGTTAATTGGCCCAAGCCCAATACAGTTACAGAGGTAAGAAGCTTTCTTGGGGCAACACAATATTGGAGGAAATTCATTGCTAATTTTTATTCCATTGCAGCTCCGCTACATGCATTGAAAAGTGTCAAGAAAGTATTCCATTGGGGAGATATGAAGAAAAAAGAATTTGATGCTTTAAAACAAAATATCAGTTCAACATTGGTATTGGCTCTTCCGGATCTTAGACAACCATTTGAGATTCAAACAGATGCTAGTGATTACGCCATGGGAGCAGTTCTCATGCAGCATGGTAAGCCCATTTCATTTCATTATGAAATTTTTAATGGAGTTGTGACCAACTATCCATTAGGGGAATTTTGAAGTCTAAAATGGGCCTCCTAAGGAAATTAAAAAATAATAGTAGAAATAACAAAATAAGATTTGATTACATCATCAAATTTTAGAGGAAAAAAAGAAAAAACTACTTTTTCAACTTATCTCCCCAAGTTTTTACTCAAATTTAGAGCGGGAGTACTCGTTGGATGAAAAAATTAATTATTCATCCGAGGATTACCCATGTTGCATGCTTTTTATGGACCCTACTATACGAAAAATGAGAAATACATGAAAAACGTTATTGCAATCACGTTTTTTCATGTATTTATCATTTTTCATGTAGCAGGGTCCATCAAAAGTATGCAACATAGGTACTCCTTGGATGGAGAATTAAATGTTTCATCCAACAAGAAATTTGAGTAAAAACTTTGGGAGATAATTGAAAATATGAGTTGAAAAAGTAGTTTTATTATTTTATTATTTTTTAATCATTTTACCCTTTTACTTAAAAAATGGTGAATCATCCCCCATGGTTGACATCATCATCTTGAATCTTATTGGTTCTTATAAAGTTTATTTTGGTTGTACATTTTTCTTAGGAGGCCCATTTTAGACCTCAAAATTCCCCTAATGCCACTTATGACAAAGAGTTATATGCATTGGTACAAAGTGTAAATAAATGGAAACACTATTTGATGGGGAACGAGACCATTATCCATACCGATCATCAACCATTTCAGTACTTACAGTCACAATCAAATTGCAAAAATCAATACACTTTAGATGTATGGGATTTCTACAACAATTTCACTTGGTTATCAGATATACAAAAGGAATCTACAATAAGGTAGTTGATATACTTTCTAGGCCTATTGTAAATTCATCTATTATATTCAAGCACAATTATGTTATGCATGAAAGTTATATTGAATAATATGCATATGATAATGACTTTCGAGATGTGTATGCAAGATTGAGTCAAGGAAACCAAATTGAAGAGTTAGATTATCATGTACATAACAATTTGTTGTATCACTTGGGAAAGTTATGTATTCCACAGGGAGAAAGAAACATTATCATAAGGGAGGTGCACACTTCATTGGTTGTTGGACATTTTGATGTAGGCAAGACAGTAGCGAATCTCCAAAGGTATTGTTATTGGCCACATATGTTTGATAGTGTATCTCGTTTCATTAGAGGATGTTATTTGTGTGCAATAAGTAAGCCTAGCAATAGGAAACTAGGATTGTACACCTCACTTCCGGTACCTTCACATCCATGGGAGAGTATCTCAATGGATTTTGTAGGAGGTCTTCCATTGTCAAGGAAAGGTCATGATTACTTGTATGTAGTTATAGACAGGTTCAGAAAAATGTGTATTTTGATGCCATGTAAAAATAAAATTACAGCTGAACAAACAACTAATCTTTTATTTCAAAATGTTTGGGTTCATTTTGGTCTTCCTACTTCTATTGTAAGTGATCAAGATTCTCGATTTGTTGGAAATTTTTGGTCAAATTTGTGGGACATGATGGACACTAAGTTGAAGAAGAGTACAACCTTCATCCACAAACAGATGGTCTAACCGAAATGGTTAACATGACAATCATTCATATTCTTAGAGGATATTGCAACAAACATCCCAAGTTGTGGGATGAATAGTTGCATTACATTCAACATGCATACAACAGGGAAAAGCATTCTTCCATAAACACATCGCCATTTGAGGCATGCCTTGGTGATTCGAGTAAATTTAACTACCCTTTAAACCAAGATCTTTAACTTCGAGATGAAATAAGGAATTACATGTAAAATTACATCTTAACCATGTAACTTAAAAGGCATGAAACAAGAAGAGAGAAGCACTTAAAATCATGCAAAGAAGACAAGAAATTGAAACGAAGTTTGTCCAGGAGGGACTACGTCTCTGGGCCCTGCTCAATCAGTGGGGAGGCCCTCTTTCATTAAGTGGCAAATAAAATGAAAGTACAAGCATCAATGCAAAATTACACCCTTAAACCTCCATAGCTGAAAGTGGCTGAAAATTGGATACCTTTAATGAAGAAACAAACAACACCATTGGATTCATGTCGCCGAGAGGTGCATAATCCATATAAAATTTGCCTGATTCTGACGCCGAAAAAATCTGGGCCCTATGGAAATGAGCTCGGTTCATGGTTCTGCCCCCCTCCTGCAAAGTGCTCAAGGTTCCACTATGTCTCGGTAAACGTGCTACTCCTGGTCTGCCTAGGCGCACTTCTGAAGTGAATGGTTTAAATAAGTGAAGGTCGGGCAGACTCCCCAAGGGAGCCGCTGGCTGAGTTGGTTGAGATCTAAAGTTTGAGGGAGGGGGTCGGGTGGTCAAACCTCGCCCCCTCCATAAAAAGGTGCCATATGGTTTTATACACCCGCAAAATTTATTTTAATACATGGTATGGGGGGGTTGGACCCGCATCGGGCAGCCCGCCCCAAATCTACCGCTGTCACATCTTATATATGTGGTAGAGTGGGTTGGGGCCGCGAGGTCACAATCATTGGCCCCACCCATTAATGGTATCGGGTGGTTGGGCGACGGGGTCATGACTGCTTCCCACCCCCATTTAATACGTTGTTTGTTGATCAGTTGGGGTAGGTAGGGGATCATGACCCGCCCTAACATTCTATATATATATATATATTATTTTAAAAAACCAACATGCCATTTTTAAATTTTCTAGAATTTGACCGAAGGAGCACTTTTAACTATCCCACAATTTCGCTCGGATTCCAGCCAGAGCTAGCTAGAATCTGGCCACCGGACTTTGGGAAAAATCCTGCCTCCTTAAGACTGCCACCTCATCAAGTCAACCCAAAATTTTGATTGCTTCTAACTCCTCCATACAGACTCGGAATTCAATGACGTCTGCGCGATTGGAATTAGCAAGACGAGATCTTGAACTTGACACTGAGTTTGATACATTTTTTACACTTTGAATTTTGAGCCTTTGTACTTAAGCCACTTGTACTTGGACCTGTACGATCCTCCTGGATCATTCCTCCCCACTGAGGAGCTTTTGGACCACCAAAAGCATTAGCACACTGCTAGTTCGTTCAAACCACACTTTCAATATCCTACACGCAAATCTGATACATCATTTTCAACCATGCACACACCACACATGACTCAACAACCCCTCCCTTTTCAATAGTTTATAGCACACTCATTAGCCAAGGATTACATAAAAACAACCAATACCTCAAATACATGTTGGGTCAATTTAGTGTGTCCTAAATTGCTACATTAATTTATCAATCCGGGATTCGTAAGCTGATGAAGTGCGGCGCACTATATGTGCAAGATAACCTATTTCTTAACTTTTTGTCGTTTTTGGTTTTCTAATGTGAGATGGAAATTCTAAAATAAAAACAAGTATGGTTATGATTGTTCAAGGAAATGATATCCTCCATAATGATTTACCAACTTGAAACTTAAAAAGAAATTTGAAACATACAATGACAAAACTTGAAAGGAAATGAAAATGTGCTGTTGAAATGAAAATGTGCTGCTAGTCTAATAAATCAAACAGTGAACTATTGAGCATGAAAACCAAACTATCCTTGCTGCTGTCTAAACACAAAAGAAACTATGCTGAAAGAAATCCAAAATTTGCAACAAAGTAAATCTAAATCAAATTACATCAACTTATCTTCTGATCTCTCATCATTAGTCTAGCTATGATTTTCGGAGGTAACCATAAACAACTTGAGTAACCCGATACCTAACTTGCAGAAAGTAAACTAATATCAAACTACACATTCCTAATTCAATCCCTCACCATCAGTCCAGCTGTGGCTTTCGGAGGTAACTGAAGATGTCATGAGCAATTTAATATATCTAACTTGCAAAAAGTAAACTAATATCAAACTACACATTCATAATTCAATCCCTCACCATCAGTCCAGCTGTGGCTTTCGGAGGTAACTGAAGATGTCATGAGCAATTTAATATATCTAAATCTAACTACTGAAGCAAATGAGAAAAAATGAAATAAACAAAGCAGTACTGAAATTAAACAGAAACTAAGAAAAGAAAATTAGCAGCAGAACAATATTAATTCCATGTCATTAATCAAAAAGTTATGTAAATGCCTGGGCTGCCTATTTATAACCTGAAACAAGAACATTGATCAGTTATCAATAACATAAAACATGAAAGACAGAAGTAAAATGGAAAGCATGAAAGATTATAAACAGAAATGAAGCATATATACCATGTAAGATGCAATGTATAAACATGTGAATGGATTATGACACAATGAGCTTAAAGAAATAAAACAAGAACTATACAATAATGCACAAAACCTCAGCGTGTGCAGGGGCCCTCTACACCAGCCTTGGCAACAGACTTCAAGTATGAATTACGCTTTGAAACAGAGTCTTCTTATATATTAAAATGCAGTCATAATAGAAAGGTGATATTACGGCACAGTGGCAACGTAATTACATTACAGAGCTATCTGAAGCTAATGGAGATTAACAGAGACTAATCTAACATGCGTATGCAAACGCGTTATTTATAACAAAGGTAATATAACTGATTTCCTAAAGTTTATGCTGATGGAGAACACGTAAACCATTACGTTCAAAGATCTAGGATCATGGCCGCGTTGAAGAGTAAATATATGAGGAGTGGATGTTTGAATTCGGCTTATGGAGCCATGTACAGGTGTTGATTTGCCTTCCGCAATTCAGAAACGGCCATATCCATCTCCACGTGACGAGAAACAGAGTCCTGTCACCGTGGGACTCTACGGTTGACTTCCACTTGGCCACCTTTGACCGCAGCCTCCCTGGATGAATTTGCTCGAGCCAATAGGACACGATCCATGTCCACATCATTTCTGACTTGCCCATGTGGTTCGTTTTTCCAGAAGACACCGGTAACATAGAGTTTCACAAAATGGTTGCGGAAAGTTGCAGTAGCTGCAGAAAGTGGCAAGATTCTGCAGCTAAATGAGCAAAATCTAAATCAAACAGCAGACACAAAAATATAGTTAAAAACCATGTTATATGCTCTTTTGCAATTAATATACAATGATATTGACAACTTGGAAGGTTCAGGTGGATGAAAAAGGTCTAGAAAGATGTATGGAAAAGATGCAGATTTGAGACTCAACATACCCCCACTGTGAAGGTGTTGCATGTCCTCATGCAACCAAAATTTTGATAATCCTTCCTCAGTTCATATGCCTTGACACTTCAGCCAGTACATCCAAACCTCTCCTCTTTTTTCTTGGTGCTGCCATCATCCTGGGCTTCTTCATTAGGCATCTAAATTTGATATTAACCAGTGCTCTGCTTAACTTCTGGCATTTCCTTTTCAATTTCTTGTTCTTCTTCTGCCATATTCCCAGATGTAGCATGGTATTATCATGAATGATTTTGTCCAATTTACTATGTTCCTTCAATGTCTCATTTTCATTTTTAATGTGTTTATTTAAAAGCTCTAGCTCAAAGACTTCCTGTTTTAGTGATTGGATTAAATCATCCTGTACTGTGTGAGGCTGAATGGACGAAGCACTGGGACCTGTAGCTGATTTTTCCAAAGATTCTATATAATCATATACTTCTTGCTACTTGGGGTCTAATTCAGGTGTCATTTTTATTGGGCTGTCCCCAAAATGCCGTGAAGGAGAGTTATCTTCAAAATCTGGCTGAGAAGGGCTCACATCAACATCTTGCTGAGAATGGGATGGACTATGTTCAATGTCTGACTGAGAATGAAATGAACCAGGTTCACTAACTGACTGAGAGTGAGATGGACTATGATCAGCTGGGGACTGTTCAGATGTTTCTTCTCCCAAATCAATAAAATGAGGTCCCTTCATTTGCGTTTTCCGGAATTTCCCCTTAAGTCTGGAACTTCTTCTCACACGCTGTGGACCACTGTCCTTTTGCTTTTGTTTTCCTTTCTCTGTCTTCTTGGCCATAGATGACTGTTTTTGAAGTTAAACTAATCTTTTAGATAACACTTGATGATCTTCTTCTTCGGAAGAAGGAGTTTGATGTATAGCCTCAATAGTTTTTCTCTCTTTTGATGTTATTGGCTTTTTACCCTTAGTTTCTTTCTTCTTCCTCTTTGACAGTCTCTCTTCCCTATCAGTTCTTTCAATTGTAGTAGTAGGAGTATTTTGAATTTCGTCATTTGTTCTCTTTCTGCTACTCCTTCTTGATGTGTTACCTTCAGGAATTTCTTGAGTAGGAGTACTTTGAGTTTAATCATTTATTCTTTTTCTCCTACTCCTTCTTGATGTGCTACCTTCAGGAATTTCCTGAGGTTCCTCAAAGAAATTTCTAATCAAAAATTGTTCCCATGTGTCCTTCTTCTCCTTTAACTCTTTTTCAATCAAAATTTTTACAAGACCGTGGTGATATAGATGTGGTTCTACATCTCCTAAATGCTTCTGAATAGTCACAGACATTTTCTTCAAACTATTTAATAGAAAATATGGGAGATTGAGAGCTTGATTATCTAGAAAATTCATCAGCAATCTGGTATGGTACATATACATGGACCCAAAACGACTTTCACAGGTAATGAATTTTTGAACAACTAGCAGCAAAGTAGCCCATTCCTCTTTCAATGCATGAACAGGAATTCCTCTTTTAAAAATAGTTATGTCCATACCTTGATTTTGTAAGATTGTTCTCTAGGCTTCATCACTAATGCTTTTATTTTTAAACCAACGCTCACCCTCTTGAGAAAGTTCTGTGGCAGTTGCTACAGATGCCTCGTTCACTGCAAACTTAAGGTCTCCAATCTCTACTTCTAGGCCATTGAACGACCTTGCAAATGCTTTTGTCACTTCTTTATGATAACCTCTGAACTTTTGGATAAACCGCAAGCACTTTGCTTTCTTCAATATATCCCTTACTTGCGGATATCCCTCCATGAATTTAGGTCCTTCTGGTTCTGCTCTTAGCAATTTACCGATCCTTCTTTCTGCTCTTCAAAAATTTGCCTACGTGAGGGTTCAATGGAAATAGAACGGCTGAATGCACGAAGATGAGCACAATGATTGTAGGTAGATATCAAAGAGTGGATATACAGGCTGTAGCGTAATAGAGAACGAAATGGAGTAAGACAGAACAGAGAGGGGTTTCGTGAGCACGGTAGAGATACAGCTATGATATTAACAGAACAATAGGAGGAGTATAACACATCCGACAGTGTTTTGAAATTTGGTGGCTGCAAAATAAATGTAAGCACGTTTAAACAACGGCTATAGATTTTATGCGGCTGAAAGAGCCCGTGGTCAAATCAACTACGTCTCATTGTCACCGGTGGAATATCGGAGTATGAGTGAAGATCGGGGGTTTAATTATGGAACCGTTTGAGAATGAATGCGGGAGGATCATATGGAGATCGTGAAAGGGTTACGGAATTTATCAATATAATCATTGCACATAATGGATGGAGCTTATGGTTTAGAACTATATAAAAATGTGTTTTCAATGCTATTTGAAATGAATTTTACTCATACCTTGGAATCTTTGCCTTTTTCCTTGGTCTTCAATTTGTTGCTCCTCATTGATATCTTGAATGCTCCATGTCTTCATTTTTTGGTCCTCCTACTTGCATTTTATTTCATGATTATGGAAATAACATCTGGCTGTACATTCTTTTGAAAACAGAGTAGTAGCTGCGGAATCTGCTTCTGGCTGCGGAAACTGGTGTCAGCTGCGGAAACAGATGTCAGCTGCGGAAACTGACACAGCTATTATTTTGGTGAATGGAAATGAACGGATGACAAATGACTAGATGGAAATGGTCATGAAAAAGAATTTTATTGGTGAAAATGGAATGAAATAGACAAAATGAAGTGGAATGGAGTGAAATGAAGTGGAATGAAGTGGAATGGAATGGAGTGGGTGGTCACAAAACTTGTGAAATGAAAGAGAGATTTTTTTTTTTGGAAAATATAGAGTGTCAGGTGTTCCTGATTTTCACCCTATATTTTTTGTATAAGACTGCCAATCAATGATTGGTTTTCAGGCTTATACAATTATTATTATTATTATTATTATTTTTTTTTAACTGAAAAGAACAAAAGCTAGGCTGGTGGAGAAGAAGAATTCTTCTGTACCAGCCTGATTGCAGAATTCTCTTGAAACATTTTGACAAATTCCTCCTTTGAGAGTGGCTTATGATAAACATTCAATCTGTGGCCATTCACGATAAGAGGAGTTTGAAACTCATCAATGGTCTTGATTCTTACCGCTCCATTGCTAAAGATCTTGTCAATCTCATATGGCCCAAGCCAATGAGTCTGAAATTTTCCTTGAAAATCTTTAAACTTGGAATCAAATACCAATGCCCAATCTCCTTCTTGAAACTTCTTCTCTTTGATGTACTTGTCATGCCATTTAGCTCTTTGATATTGAACTAGATCAGTTCTTAAAATTGCTTCTTGTCTGATCTCATCTAGCTCATTCAATTGCTCCATTCTATGCTTTTGGGCTTCTGATAAGTCCATCCCCAACTAAACTGCTATCTTGAAGGTCTTGACTTGGAACTCAATGGGGAGCAAGACTTCCTTCCCATAAACAAGTTCATAGGGAGAATGTCCTGTTGTATTTCTCCATGTAGTTCTGTAGGCCCACAAGGCTTCAGGAAGCCTTTCTGCCCAATCTCTTCTATGTAGATGAGCAGTTTTGGTGATGATACTTTCAAGAACTTTGTTGCTAGACTCCACTTGACCATTTGCTTGCGGATGGTAAGGAGTAGATCTTCTATGCTTGATTTTTTATTCTTCCATCAGCTTCTCCACCAGGTTGGATGTGAATTGGCTTCCTTGATCTGTCACAATTTCTCTTGGAACACCAAAGCGAGTAAAAATATCCTCATAAAGAAAATGAACAATTGAATTTTCAGTAGCAGATACTAATGCTTTGGCTTCTACCCATTTAGTAACATAATCAGTACAAACCAATATATACTTCTTTTGTTTAGATGGTGGATTAATAGGTCCAATGAAATCTAAAGCCCATTTTTCAAAGGGTTCAATGAGTACCTGTGTTTGCAATGGCATTTCATTTGAAAGGGTAGGTTTCCCTACTCTTTGGCAGCTGTCACACCTTTTGACATATTGTTTTGCATCTTTGAAGAGGAAAGGCCAATAATATCCTAAAGAGAGGATTTTATAGGCTGTCCTTTTGTCTGCAAAGTGTCCGCCGCATGGTTCATCATGACATGCCTTAAGAATATCAGGCATTTCATCTTCCCTGACACATCTTCTGATCACAAGATCTGGCCCTGTTTTAAACAATTCGTTAGAAATCCATGAATATTTTGAACTCTCTTGAATAATCTTTCTTTTTTCACTTGGAAATAAATGTGGAGGCAGTTTCCCTGTAACCAAATAGTTAACAATATCTGCATACCAAGGAGTCTTAATAGTTACTGCAAACAAGTATTCATCAGGAAACTTATCCTCTACAGGAGAATCTTCTTTAGTATTCTGAATCCTAGACAAGAAATCAGCTACTGTATTTTGTTTCCCTGGTCTATCCAACACAATAATATTGAATTCTTGCAAAAGTAAGAGCCATCTTGTCACTCTGCCATTAGTAACAGGTTTGTTCATTAAATATCTAATTGCAGAATGGTCAGTATGAATAAAAGTTTCATAGTCTGTTATGTAATGTCTAAACTTATTAATTGCATGAAAAACATCTAAAAACTCTTTTTCAGTCACAGTATAGTTCAACTCTGTGGGAGTCAAATTTTTACTGGTATAATAAATGGCATAAGGAACTAAATCTTTTTGGCCCAACACAGCTCTTAGAGCTGTATCTGAAGCATCCATAGAAATATGGAAAGGGAGTTTCCAATTTGGTCCTCTCAAGATAGGTGCTTCAGATATTCTTGTTTTCAAAGTTTCAAAGGTTGATTGACAATCAGGATCCCATTTAAATTCACAGTCTTTTGTAAGAAATTTGAAGAGTGGAGATGCTATTTTAGTGAAGTTTTCTATAAATATTCTATAGTAACCAGTGAATCCTAGAAAACTTCTAACATCTCTTTGACAATTTGGAATAGGTAACTTGGAGATGACTTCAACTTTTGATCTATCAACCTTAATCCCATCCCCTGAAATATGATGTCCTAAAACAATCCCTTCAGTAAACATCATAAAGCATTTTTCATGGCTTAATGAAAGGTTTGTTTCTTTACATATTATAAGAACTTCTTCCAAATTTTCTAATGCCTCTTCAAATGAATTACCATAAACTGTAAAATCATCCATATAAACCTCTACACAATCATGGATTAGATCAGAAAAAATTCCTAGTACTGCTCTTTGGAATGTTGCAGGTGCATTACATAACCCAAAAGGAAGTACTCGATAGGCAAAAGTTCCCCATGGACAAGTAAATGTGGTCTTATCTTGATCTTTAGGTGCTACCTGAATTTGATTATAGCCACTAAAACCATCCAAAAATGAAAAGTACTTTTTACCTGCTAATGTATCTAATACCTGATCAATAAAAGGCAAAGGAAAGTGATCCTTCAAAGTTGATTTATTCAATTCCCTGTAATCAATGCATACTCTCCATTTACCATTCTTTTTAGGTACTATAACCAAAGGAGAAACCCATCGGCTATCTGAAATTGGATAAATGAAGTTTACATTGAGAAGTTTTTGGAGCTCTTCTTCCACTATCTCCCTAAGATTTGGATTCATCCTTCTTTGAGGTTGTCTGATTGGTCTACTGTTTTCCTCAATATAGATATGATGGATGCAAGTCTTAGGATCAATACCTTTCATGTCAGTATACTCCCATGCAAATGCGGTAGAATGTTTTTGCAAGATTTTGGTTAGTTCTTCTTGTTGTGACTTTTCCAAATGTTTGTTGATATTCAATGTTTTTCCTGGAAAAATCTCAATAGTAGAACTACCAAACTCTTCCATAGAGTAAAGAGACATTTGTCTTGATGATAAATATTCTATGTTAGATTCCAACTAAAATTGTGTGGGGTCATATTCTGAGGATGTTTCAAAATTTTCTAATGTGTTCAGAATTTGACTATCCTCACTGATTTCAGAAATGGTAAAGACAGGTTGTATAATGTCCTCACCATCGACCCATTCATTGTCTCCTACTTCTGTAATTGCTTTTGCTGGAGGATACAAATTGAATTTCTTTGTCGAATTACCATTAGAAATGTACATGTCCCCAAATCTACAACTAATAAAAGCATCAGCTGTGGCTAGCCAAGGTCTTCCTAAAATAAGTGGGTGCCCTCCTAGATTACTCTTGGGAGTCAAAATCATAAAATCTACTGGATATTCCCAAGAATCTAAGGAGACTGAAATATCTTCTAATACACCATATGGTTTAATAACTGATCGATCTGCAAGTTGCAGTAAAGTAGGTGTAAAAAGAAGGTTAGGAAGTTTTAGCTGTTCCATAGTCTGTCTACTCATAATGTTGATAGCAGCCCCTAAGTCAATCAATGTGTTGGAATTTCTATCCCATTTATATGTGTCTTGACAATTGGACTTCCTGGATCTACATACTTCTGCATGGTAATTTTTCCCATCATAATATCTGCAATCTTTCCTACCGGGTGGATTCTTCTTGTGTCTTTTAGTTTCCTTCCTGGTCTTTTGAAACTCAACTCCTTTATTGTTTTTGCTAGAATAGGAATCTCTCGAATGGCTTGTAACAAGGGAATCTTGATGCAAACATTCTTCAATTCATCTAGAAAATCATAGTTAAGCAACAAGATTTGTTTTTCCACCCCCTTGTCAATTTGTAGTCTTTCAGGAAAAGGAGGTGTAGATGAAGATGCAGGTTGCTCAACTATAGGAGTTGTGGGTGTTAACTTTTCTTTTTCTTTTTGAATGTTTGAATTTTGAAGAGATGCTTCCTCATAACCCTTATTGACTTGAAGAGAATCCTCCTCAGAGGTATCTTGTTCTTGAATATCTATATAAGGTTTTTCTAAAACTCTACCAGATCTGAGTTGTACATCATTGAGAGGAACAATCATATAGGTAGGAAATTGTTGTCCTTCTACCATGTAAGTATTCTGAGGATTCTTATTGTTAGGATTTGGCAATGGCTGAGCTGGAAGTTGATTTGTCTTTTGTTGGTATGGTAGCATGAGTTGAGGATTTGGATTTTGTTGAGAAGGTTGTTGTGGTGGAAATGGCAATGAAAGTTGTGGATTTGGGTTTGGAAGTTGTGGAGCTTGTTGATTTTGAAAAGATGGAGGATATTGATAAAATTGAGCAAATCTCCCATAAGGATTTTGCATTCCTTGTACCCATGGCTGATATGGATTTTGATGTTGGGGCCAAGGTTGTTGCCAAGGATTCCAATTTGGTGGGGTTTGAAAATTCATAGGGTTGTTAAACCCTTGAGTTTTTTGTCCCTGCCAAGGTCTCCTTGCAACAAAACAGAGAGATTCTACTGAATTTGGGTCTTCTTGAAAGACAGCTTTGAGTCCAAGAATTGAAGGACAATCCTTGATCTCATGATTCTCTGAGAAAATCATACATGTTTCTACAACTTTTGCATCCAAGGGACATTCCCTTAAAGCATGTTTCTTCCTACATTTCGGACAAAAGATGGATAAAGCATCTGTTTCTGCTTTCTGCTTATTTTGGATTTTAAGGGTGTCTAGTTGTTCACTAAGGCTCCCTAAGATATCAGTTTTGAACTCATCAAGCATATTACCAATCTCTACCCTACTTACTGATCCAGTTGCAGATTTGTTAGCCCTAATAAGAGAAGGATCCCTAGGACCTTTTCCTGTTTTAGATTTTCCTCTTGAGAGATGGACACATAGTTATGTTATATCACGAAGTGGAAGTTGAGAAATGTCTCCTTTCCCCATCATGTTTAAAATATCTATCCATTCATATCTAATGGCTTTTAATATGAGGGCTTTCAAGGTTTCATCATCTAAGTTGCTCATCTTTGCTCTTTTCAAGTTGTATTGAAATCTTTCAAGTAAGTCTTCCAAATTTTCATCTTCTCTTTGCATCATTTTGAATACCTCATCCTTGTGATTGGTGGGCATACAATAGTCCAAGTATCTATCCAAAAATGTTTGTTTCATATCATTCCAAGTCCTAATAGATTGAGTGGCTAATCCCATGAACCATTTCAAAGCAGCTCCCTTCAATGTTGAAGGAAACGGTTTGAGTTTTTGAGAGTCTTCCATATAGTCATAGGTTCGGCACACGACTTCAAACTCAAACAGAAATGTTTCAGGATCCTCACTTCGCAATCCATAAAATTTAGGGAGGACAGATGGTGAGATATTTTTCATTTTTGTATGAGTTTCCTCATCAACTATAGGGAATCCAAACAAGTTATCTCCTTCCCTATTTCTTCCATTATTATCTTCACCATTGTTGTCTCCATTGTTTCCTCCTCCTCTACCTCTACCTCTAAATCCATCTATTATTTCCTCTGCCATGATAGTTTCTTTAGAGTCTTTAAAGTCCTCTAGTTCTTCTATCAAGGGAGGATGAGAGGGAGTCTCTTCCTTTTCTAAATGAGATTTAGTAGGTGGTATAGGAGAATCCTCTAATTCAGCTTCTCCTTGAATTCCAATAATCTTAAGGCTAGGGGTAGATGGTGGTGATTCTTGTCTATGCCTTGAAGAAGATGGAGTTGTGAAAATCGAACTCTTGGCTTTAGATATAAACCTTCCCCTAGAATCTCTTGCTCTATGCATGTCATTTTTTATTTTTTTTTATTTTTTAAAAGTTGGGCTAATAATTCTCTTTCTGATCTCCCAGGTCACACTAGGTGCAAGAAGAGAGCATACTTAAGAAATTACTAAACCAATAACTCTCTTTTCTGATCCTCTAGATCACACTAGGTGGAAGAGGAGAGAATACTTCAAGAAGTTATCAAGTTTTCCCTTCTTTTATTATTTTGTTTTTTTTTTTTAAGAAATTGGCTACCTAATTAAACTTCCCCGGCAACGGCGCCAAAATGTTTGGTCAATTTAGTGTGTCCTAAATTGCTACATTAATTTATCAATCCGGGATTCGTAAGCTGATGAAGTGCGGCGCACTATATGTGCAAGATAACTTATTTCTTAACTTTTTGTCGTTTTTGGTTTTCTAAGGTGAGATGGAAATTCTAAAATAAAAACAAGTATGGTTATGTTTTTTCAAGGAAATGATATCCTCTATAATGATTTACCAACTTGAAACTTAAAAAGGAATTTGAAACATACAATGAAAAAACTTGAAAGGAAATGAAAATGTGCTGCTGAAATGAAAATGTGCTGCTAGTCTAATAAATCAAACAGTGAACTATTGAGCATGAAAACCAAACTATCCTTGTTGCTGTCTAAACACAAAAGAAACTATGCTGAAAGAAATCCAAAAGTTGCAACAAAGTAAATCTAAATCAAATTACATCAACTTATCTTCTGATCCCTCATCATTAGTCCAGCTATGATTTTCGGAGGTAACCATAAACAACTTGAGTAACCCGATATCTAACTTGCAGAAAGTAAACTAATATCAAACTACACATTCCTAATTCAATCCCTCACCATTAGTCCAGCTGTGGCTTTCGGAGGTAACTGAAGATGTCATGAGCAATTTAATATATCTAACTTGCAGAAAGTAAACTAATATCAAACTACACATTCATTATTCAATCCCTCACCATCAGTCCAGCTGTGGCTTTCGGAGGTAACTGAAGATGTCATGAGAAATTTAATATATCTAAATCTAACTACTGAAGCAAATGAGCAAAACTGAAATAAACAAAGCAGTACTGAAATTAAACAGAAACTAAGAAAAGAAAATTAGCAACAGAACAATATTAATTCCATGTCATTAATCAAAAAGTTATGTAAATGCCCAGGCTGCATATTTATAACCTGAAACAAGAACATTGATCAGTTATCAATAACATAAAACATGAAAGACAGAAGTAAAATGGAAAGCATGAAAGATTATAAACAGAAATGAAGCATATATACCATGTAAGATGCAATGTATAAACATGTGAATGGATTATGACACAATGAGCTTAAAGAAATAAAACAAGAACTATACAATAATGCACAAAACCTCAGCGTGTGCAGGGGCCCTCTACACCAGCCTTGGCAACAGACTTCAAGTATGAATTACGCTTTGAAACAAAGTCTTCTTATATATTAAAATGCAGTCATAACAGAAAGGTGATATTACGGCACAGTGGCAACGTAATTACATTACAGAGCTATCTGAAGCTAATGGAGATTAACAGAGACTAATCTAACATGCGTATGCAAACGCGTTATTTATAACAAAGGTAATATAACTGATTTCCTAAAGTTTATGCTGATGGAGAACACGTAAACCATTACGTCCAAAGATCTAGGATCATGGCCGCGTTGAAGAGTAAATATATGAGGAGTGGATGTTTGAATTCGGCTTATGGAGCCATGTACAGGTGTTGATTTGCCTTCCGCAATTCAGAAACGGCCATATCCATCTCCACGTGACGAGAAACAGAGATACATCCTTGGTAGGACTCTGATTGACTTCCACTTGGCCACCTTTGGCAGTAGCCTCCTTAGATGAATTTGCTCAAACGATAGGACACGATCCATGTCCACATCATTCGACTTGCCCATGTGGCTCGTTTTTCACGAAGACACACCTGTAACATAGAGTTTCACAAAATGGCTGTGGAAATTTGCAGCAGTTGCGGAAAGTGGCAAGATTCCGCAGCTAAATGAGAAAAATCTAAATCAAACAGCAGACACAAAAATATAATTAAAAACCATGTTAGATGCTCTTTTGCAATTAATATACAATGATATTGACAACTTGGAAGGTTCAAGTGGATGAAAAAGGTCTAGAAAGATGTATGGAAAAGATGCAGATTTGAGACTCAACAATACTCATAAGAAAAGGCCAAAAACATCATCGTTGCATTTTGAAGCGAAGGAAACACATCATCACTTTTACATTTATTTGCAATGCATGATTTACAACTGTGGCCATAACACTAATACCTCTAAAAAACCATCTTTTACTTAATAAATTAAATGGATCATCTCCCTGTGATGGATTTTCTTGTGGAATAGCTTTGAGGACTGGATTCTTTCATGGGTGATTTTTGGTCCTGACGTGTTTGACATGCAGGTTTATGGGGTTCATCCTGGTTGTGATGATTCTTCTTCCACCATACTTTATGTATCATCTTGGAATGATTTCCCCTGGTGTTCCTCCAATAAGTGTTCATGGAACCCTCACTATCGCTATATTGTGAGGAAGTGATTTCATCATTTTTCGTTGGCTGGTCACTAGCTGTGTTGGAGCTTTCTCCCACTTCCTTCCTGGTGTATCCAAGTCCTGCATGACGCAGAAATTCCTTGACTTCGATGGGATTTATGATGCCTTTTCCATTGATGCCGAGGCCCTTTCCTTGATAACCCATATTCTTCAACAGTTTGGATCCGATCCCTGTAGTATGTTTCTCAAAAGCAGCTAATTCATCACCATGAAAAGTACATTAAATTGAAGGGTTGCTTTTTACCTCAGGTTGGTTATGTCGCAACTTTTCCAAGCCCTCATCCTTAGCTTGCAACTGGTGTAGTAACATTTTATTTTCTTCCTTTGCTTCTTGTAGGAGCCTCCTTAGCTCAGTATTCTATGCTTGGATGCTTTGGTTGATCTCCTCAAGTTATTGGAGCCTTGTTGTAGTGAGTTTCCTTTTCATCTTTGGTACCATGTTTGTTGAAATTTTTGTTTCATCTTTTGAATGGAACCCAAGTCTATGGGTCCTCCTATTGTGATCCCAAAGGCTGCAAGCTTCATTTCATCATCGGAATCAGACCCCAGGTCAATTGGTCTACCTCGTGCAAATCCTGCAGTGGTGACCTTCTCATCTTCCTCTGATTCAGAATCTTGGTTCTGCTGCATGGTGGTAGTGCTCTTTTGCTTCCCCTTTTTGTCATTCCTCTCATGTCTCAACTCAGGGTGCAGCTTCCAACAACTTTCCTTGTCATGTCCCTCCTTCTCACAATGTGTACAAGAGGGATTTTATTCCCTTCTCTTGGCTACTGCAGTTCTTTTTGGGTGGTCATTTTGTTCATGTGTTCCCATACTTTCTAGATGCATGGCCTTCACGCTAGCCTCATTGATGGTAGGAGGCTCAAACAATAATAATGAATGTCTTATGTAATTATGCAGAGAACCAATATACTTAGTTACAATCTCTGGTGAATCTAATGGAATGCCCAAATTCAATGCTTGTTTTCTAAATTCTTCGGTGAAGTATTGTACATTTTGACCTCTGCTTTGCCTTAGGTGTTGCCATTCCATTAATGCATTTTTCTTATAACTGAAAGGGTAAAATTGGTTTCTCAATAAATAAACAAAATTTTACCATGAGGAGAGAAGGTTGCCCAACTTTTGGCTACCTTGCAATTTTCTCTCCTACTAGACAAGAGCAGTGTCATTCAACCAAAGAGAAGCCAACTAGATCTTTTCCTCGTCCTCCTCGATCTACTGAATCCTGTAGTAGACCTCAATCTGCCTAACCCAGCTGTTAGGCTTTTCTGCATTACTTTTACCATTATACGTGGGAATATCAGATTTGACATCTAATTTAAAGAAAGGTTTCTTAGATGCATTTCATGAATTCCTATGATGATGGTGAGAAGAGGAAGAAGATATTTCACTCGCGGAAGGAGAAGGAGGTGGATCTCCTCCATCATCTCCATGTGCTGAACCTCGTCCTTCTGAAGTATTCTTCCCTGCTTTTTCTAGTTTCTCAAGCCTTGATAAAAAATTCTTGACCCGATTTGCCATGGTGTAGAATGTTTTGTGGAAGTTTAGATCCTCCTCATTTCTAACATCGTCATCCATGTTTCTTCTTCTACGCATATGTCCTGGTTCGGGATCAAAATACTTTAGCTTCCCTTAGCCTCTTCGTAGCTTGTTTCTGTTGGGTGTGGAGCCTGATTTTCATCCTGATTCAGAGATCCTAATTTTAGTTGGATGTATACCCTAGGAAAACTATACACCCTTACAACGGGGGAGTGCGGGGGGGATTGTACCCCTGGCTGGGGGGTCCAGGGGCCAACGGGGGTTTCGGGGGCAGCGCCCCCGAAGCTAAAAACAAATGTAAAATTGCCTTGTAAAAGTATAGTAATTTATAGTAAATCTGGGCCGTTCATTAGGCGGACGATATGACGGTAGAAGTTATGCTTCGTTTAGGGTTTTTTTCCCTAGAAGGCAACCCCTCTCTTTGTATGAGGGTATTGTATTGCGGCTGTGTATCATATGTGTATTCTATGAGCGGGAAATAGTTAGGGAGACTGTGAGAGAGAGCAGAGGATATTACAGCGGATCTGCTGTAGGTTTTGTCTCTTCATTTTGCTAGATAATAGAAAGGAAGGACTGGCTGTTCGGGGTGGACGTAGCCCAAACTGGGTGAACCATGTATATCTGTGTCTCTCTGGTTTTATGTTTTTTGTGTGCTTGTATTTTCCGCATATTTTATGTGTTGCATTGCTCCATAATATATAATTTTCTAACAACTGGTATCAGAGTTGAAGGTATATTTGGTTGATAAACTCGCAAGAAAAAAGGGTTCCTGGTTCGAGTGGGAGCAATGGCGGAAGATGGTAAGTTTAGGGTCAAGAAATTTAACGGCCAAAACTTCCCGCTGTGGAAGATGCATATGGAAGATTATCTGTATCAGAAATATTTGTACCTACCATTGAACGGAAAAACAAAGAAGCCGATGACCATGACAGACGCGGAATGGAACATTCTCGATAGAAAGGCACTTGGAACAGTACGGTTGTGCCTTGCGGCATCAGTCGCCTTCAATATTTCAAATGAAACAACAACAGAGGGTTTGATGTAGACGTTGGCGAAACTATATGAAAAACCCTCGGCCTCAAACAAGGTATTTCTTATGAAACGATTATTTAATATGAAGATGTCAAAAGGTGGATCTGTTGCAGACCATTTAAATGATTTTAATATAGATACCAGTCAGTTAAGTTCTGTAGGGCTAAAATTTGATGATAAAGTTAGAGCTCTGTTATTCTTGTGCTCATTGCCAGAGAGTTGGAATGGTTTAGTAATGGCCATTAGTAACTCTGTCTCTGGATCTAGTAATTTAAAGTTTGATGATGTTGTCGGTGCTATCCTTAGCGAGGAAATTCTACGGAAAAGCTCCGGTGAGACATCGGGTAATGATTTGAGTGCAGAGTCTAGGGGAAGGAGAATGGAAAGAGGAAAGAGCTCAGGATATCACAGTAAATCAAGAAAAGGTAGATCCAAGTCCAGATCGGGGATAGTGTGCTGGAAATGCGGAAAGAAAGGACACCTAAAGAAAGACTATAGATCTCGGAAGGGAAAAGAAGGAGACGCGCAACAAGAAAAAAATCATGAAGCAAATGTGACAGGTGATGTGTTAAAGGATGCTTTGATTATTTCTTTCGAAAATGTTACTGATTCCTGGGTAGTAGATTCAGGGGCCTCATTCCATGCCACACCTGATAAGAAATATTTTCATGACTATGTTCAAGGAGATTTTGGACAAGTCTGTTTGGGTGATGATAAACCCTGTAAAATTGTTGGAATGGGTAAGGTTCTTGTAAAACAGCAGAATGGAAACCAATGGCTATTAAAGGAGGTAAGGCATGTTCCAGATCTAAAGAAAAATCTGATTTCAACAAGGCAGTTAGGCGGTGAAGGTTGTGTGACAACTTTCACAGATAAAACTTGGAAGTTCACCAAAGGAGCCCTGGTAATAGAAAAAGGAGAAAAGGTTGGTACATTGTATTTATGCAATGGTATTTCTAACTCTGTTAATGCTTTAACTTCCAAAGGAGCAGATGAAAAATTATGGCATCATAGGCTCAGACACATGAGTGAGAAGGGGATGAAGATTCTTCACTCAAGAAATTTGTTGCCAAGTTTGAAGAATGTTGATTTGGAGTTCTGTGAAAATTGCATTTATGGAAAACAAAAGAGAGTCAGATTTCTTAGAGTTGGGAAAGAAAAGAAGAGCGAAAAATTGGAGCTTGTGCATACAGATGTATGGGGACCTGCTCAGGTATCATCTCTCGATGGCTCTTGCTATTATGTTACGTTCATTGATGATGCAACTAGAAAAAGTTGGATTTATTGTATTCAAAATAAATCTGATGTATTTGATACTTTCAAGAAATGGAAAGCTTTGGTTGAGATTGAGACAGGAAAGAAGTTAAAGTTTCTCAGATCAGACAATGGAGGTGAATATGGTAGCAAAGAGTTTGATAGGTACTGTTCAGAGCATGGAATTCGTAGAGAGAAGACAGTTCCAAGAACACCACAAGAAAATGGTGTGTCATAAAGGATGAACAGAACAATCATGGAGCGTGCAAGGTGCATGAGATTGCATGCAGGATTGCCTTTACAATTTTGGGCAGATGTTGTAGATACTGCTGTTTATCTAATAAACAGAGGGCCTTCAAGTTCCTTGGATGGTGGTATTCCAGAGGAAGCATGGACAGGTAAAAAGGTAAACTACTCTTTTTTAAAGCCTTTTGGTCATGAGGCCTTTGTCCATATTAATAAAGAAAATAGAACAAAGTTTGAGGCTAAATCAAAGAAATGTACCTTTATTGGATATGGTGTTAATGATTTTTGTTATCACTTATATGATTATAAAAATCACAAAATCATTAGGAGCAGAGATGTAATATTCAATGAAAAGGTCTTGTATAAGAATCCGTTGTAGGAAAAGAAACAGGAAAAAGAAAGCAAGGAATACACGGTTCTTGATGAGATAACTAAAAAAGTAAAGGTGCCTGAAAATAATAATAATCAACAACCACAACAGCAACAGGCACCTCAAACACCTGAAAGTGGTGTTAGAAGATCTACCAGGATAAGTAGACCCCCTGAACGATACTCTCCATTATATTATTTATTATTGACTGATTTTGGTGAACCCGAATGTTATGAAGAAGCAATGCAGGTTGAAAGCAGGAAGAAGTGGGAGCCAGCCATGGATGAAGATTTGGACTCCTTAATGAATAAACAGACTTGGGACTTAGTCAGGTTGCGTGAAGGTAAAACTACATTGCAGAATAAATGGGTTTACAGGCTGAAGGAAGAAGATGGAGCAAAACATAGGTACAAAGCTAGACCTGTGGTGAAGGGGTTTGCACATAATAAAGATATTGATTTTGATGAAATATTTTCTCCTGTTGTTAAGATGACTTCAATCAGAACTATATTAAGTCTTGTAGCAGTGAAAGATTTACATCTTGAACAGTTAGATGTAAAGACAATGTTTCTCCATGGAGATTTGGAGGAAGAGATATACATGCAACAACCAGAAGGATATGAGGTCAAAGGGAAAGAAAAATTGGTGTGCAGGTTAAAGAAGAGCTTGTATGGCTTAAAACATGCTCCAAGGCAATGGTATCTAAAATTTGACAAGTTTATATCTGAACAAGGTTATACTAGATGTGACTCTGATCATTGTGTTTATCTGAAAAATCAAAATGATGGCAACTATATTATATTGTTATTGTATGTAGATGACATGCTTGTTGCAGGGTCTAACATGCAGGAAATAAATGTGCTCAAACAAAAATTGGAAAATTCATTTGCAATGAAGGATTTGGGACCTGCAAAACAGATCCTTGGTATGAGAATAACCAGAGATAGGAAAAATAAAAAATTAACACTGTCTCAGAATGGGTACATACAAAAGGTGTTGAAAAGATATAATATGCACAATGAAAAACCAATTAGTACACCTTTTGCTAGCCATTTCAAACTTAGTAAGGAGATGTGCCCAAAGAACCAAGAAGACATGGATTATATGTCTAAAGTTCCATATGCATCAACAGTTGTAAGCTTAATGTATGCAATGGTATGCACAAGGCCTGATATTGCACATGCAGTGGGAGTTGTAAACAGGTACATGAATAATCCAGGAAAAGAACATTGGATGCCAGTAAAATGGATTCTTAGATATTTGAGAGGTACCACAAATCAAGTATTATGCTTTGGTGGTTCAAACATTTCTCTACATGGATATGTTGATGCAGATATGGTAGGTGATAGAGATAACAGGAGGAGCACTACAGGATATGTATTTACTGTAGGTGGAACAACTGTCAGTTGGGTTTCAAAAATCCAAAGTGTTGTTGCACTTTCAACAACAGAAGCAGAGTATGTTGCTGCTATAGAGGCTAGTAAAGAAATGATTTGGTTACAAAGGTTTATGGGTGAATTGGGTAAGAAGCATGATATGCGCACATTATACAGTGATAGCCAAAGTGCCATTCATCTTGCAAAGAACTCAACATTTCATTCCAGGACTAAAAACATACAACTCAAGTACCATTTCATATGGTCAGTATTGGAAGATGGAGAGTTGAAGCTGGAAAAGATACACACTAGCCAGAATCCTGCAGATATGCTAACAAAAGTTGTAACCAGGGAGAAACTGAGAATGTGCTTAGTTTCAATTGGTCTTCAAGGATGATGATGAAGATGAGAAACAACCAGGTCCAAAGAGTAATCATTGTTCATCAAATGAAGTAGCGGTGGAGTTGCTACAATCAGTCTCCAAGTGGGAGATTGTTGGGTGTGGAGCCTGATTTTCATCCTGATTCAGAGATCCTTGTTTGAGCTGGATGTATACCCCAGGAAAACTATACACCCTTGCAGCGGGGGGGTGTGGGGGGGACTTGTCCCCCCCGCGGGGTTCGGGGGGACTTTCCCCCCGGCTGGGAGGTTTGGGGGCCAGCGGTCCCCCAACAGGGGTTTCAGGAGCAGCGCCCCCGAAGCTAAAAACATATGTAAAATTGCCTTGTAAAAGTATAGTAATTTCTAGTCAATCTGGGCCGTTCATTAGGCGGATGATCTGATGGTAGAAGTTATGTTTTGTTTAGGGTTTTTTTCCCTAGAAGGCAATCCCTCTCTTTGTATGAGGGTATTTTATTGTGGCTGTGTATCATATGTGTATTCTCTGAGCGGGAAATAGATAGGGAGACTGTGAGAGAGAACAAAGGATATTACAACGGATCTGCTGTAGGTTTTGTCTCTTCATTTTGCTAGATAATAGAAAGGAAGGACTGGCTGTTCGAGGTGGACGTAGCCCAAACTGGGTGAACCACGTATATCTGTGTCTCTCTGGTTTTATGTGTTTTGTGTGCTTGTATTTTCCACATATTTTATGTGTTGCATTGCACCATAATATATAATTTTCTAACAGTTTCTGGTTAGCATACAAAAATTCAATTCACATCTACAAAGACCTACTCTGATACCACTTGATCCAGGTAAATTTTACTACCCTTTAAACCAATATATTTAACTTCAAGATGGAATAAATAATTACATGTAAAATTGCATCTTAACCATGTAACTTAAAAGACATGAAACAAGAAGAGAGAAGCATATAAAATCATGCAAAGAAGACAAGAAATTGATATTGGAGTTCATCCAGGAGGGACTGCGTGTCGAGGACCTGCTCAATCAATGGGGAGGCCCTCTTTCATTAAGTGGAAAATAAAATGAGAGTACAAGCATCAATGAAAAATTACACTCTTATACCTCTATAGCTGAAAGTGGCTGAAAAATGGAGACCTTTGATGAAGAAACATACAACACAGTTGGATTCCTGTCGCCGAGAGGTGAAAAATCCATATAAAAATTTCCTGATTCTGACACCGAACAAATATGGGCCCTCTGGAAATGAGCTCAGTTCATGGTTCCACCCCCCTCCTACAAAGCACTCAAGGCTCCACTCTGTCTCGGTAAATGTCCTGCTCTTGGCCTGCTTGGGCGCACTTCTGAAGTGAATGGTTTAAATAAGTGAAGGTCGGTCGGACTCCCCAAGGGAGCCGTTGGCTGAGTTGGTTGAGATCCAAAGTTTGAGGGAGGGGGTCAGGTGGTCAAACCCCACCCCTCCATAAAAAGGTGCCATATGGTTTTATACAATCGCAACATTTATTTTAATACATGGTATGGGGGGGGGGGAGCAGACCCACATTAGGTGGCCCGGCCCGAATCTACCATCGTCACATCTTATATATGTGGTATAGTGGGTTGGGGTCACAGGGACACAACCGTTGGCCCCACCCATTAATGGTATCGGGTGGTTGGGTGGCGGGGTCATGACCGCTGCCCACCCCCATTTAATATTTTGTTTGTTGATTCGTTGGGGTAGGGCGGGGGTTATGGCTCGCCCTACCATTATATATATTTTAAACCAACATGCCCTTTTTTAATTTTCTGGCATTTGACCGAAGGAGCCCTTTTAACTGTCCCACAATTTCACCCAGATTCCGATCGGATCTGGCCAGAATCTGGCCATTGGACTTTGGTAAAAATGCTGCCTCCTTAAGACTGCCACCTCATCAAGTCAACCCAAAAATTTGACTGCTTCTAGCTCCTCCATACTGACTCAGAATTCAGCATCGTCTGTGTCGTTGGAATTAGAAAGACGAGATCTTCAACTTGACACTAAGTTTGCCACATTTCTGACACTTTATTTTTTGAGCCTTTGTACTTAAGCCACTTGTGGTTGGACCTATACGATCCTCTTGGATCACTTGGGTACTTTCCAAGATCGCCATTGTACTTCATATTTGGGAAAGATGTTTCTATTGATGGTCATAGCGACATAGATAAAGAAAAAAAGTTCATTGATAAAATTCAGTTGGTACATCACACAGTGCAAGAACAAATTGAAAAGAGTCAAAGCAACTACAAGGCAAGGCATGATAAACACCGTGTTGATCATAATTTCCAAGTTGGTGACAAAGTTTGGTTATATATTAGCAAAGAGAGACTTCAAGGGGAAGGTAAAAAGCTTAAGCCAATCCGTTATGGTCCTTTTAAAATTCTGGAAAAGTTTGGTAATAATGAATTTAAGCTAGATTTTCCTCCTTAGATGCAAATATGCTATGTTGTTAATGTTGATAATTTGAGATTTTTTGAGCCTCTGTTGATTGATGATCAAGGAGAGAATGTTTAGCTACCATAAATAGATTATTTCTTTCCAGAATATCTTGATGAACTTCAGCAAGTTCTCATACTTGACAGAAGAACCAGAACTTCAACGAGAGGGAATTTCGAATACCTTCCAGTGGGACTCAAGGGACAAAATCCTTCTAAGGAAAAATGGATGGAGATTGAGAAGTTGAGGGAGTTGTACCCTCACCTTATGAACAATTGATAGTATCTTTTGTGGTCTAAAAGGCTTCTAGTGGGGAGGAATGATCAGGTACTCAGTGTTAAGCTCAAAAATGGAAGTGCCCAGAATCTATCAAAACCTGAATGACTGCGAAGATCTCATCTCCAGGAATCTGGCGCAATTCATTTCATAAAAAATAGGCTATGTATGTGAAAGTTATAGCCTTTTGTTGGTTTTCCTAAATAGTTAAAAATTTTGCAGAAGTGACAAAATGGTGACATGGCAGCCTAGTTAGTAAAAAGGAATATTATGGGAATATTCCTTCAAATTTTTCAATGACACTATGACAAGTGTCAATTCGTGTATGGTTTTTGAATTGGGTTATTTGTCACATTTTTACTAGTTGTGGGAGGATCCAATGGGAAGAGGACACGTGGCAAGCCCAGAGGCCTCCACGCGCCCCTCCCTGCCCCCCTTAAAGGCCAAATTATATCCTAAAGTTGAAATATTTTATATTTCATATATATATTTGGGCAAAATATATACACAGGCGGAAGGGCGGAGGTCGGGGTCGACCCTGCAACCTCACCCGCACCAACACAATGGTTTACCAACACATATGGACCATGAGACTTAACAATGCATGTTGTTGGGTTCTATTTATTCTAATGTGGCTGCATAGTTGGGCAGAGGAGGGGGCCAACCACCTCATACATGTGACTTAAGGTGGAAGACCAAGAGCAAAGGGCTTATTCTAATGGTGCATTTAAGCCATAATGTGGGTTTTGTTAAGGTGGAAGACCAAGAGCAAAGGGCTTATTCTAATGGTGCATTTAAGCCATTTAATCATTTTTGTTAATGTGGATTATGGTAAATGCGCTTAGCACATTTAAGCCATGCTTATCTCCTAAATAATCTTAGTTTAATTCGGCGACCAGTTTGGTGGAGTCTTCCATTTGTGGTGGGACTCCAAAATTAGCGATGCTAACTGGAGTTCTCTCCAGTTTTGGAGGAGATTCCTAGGAGAAAATTGAATGAAGCATAACTAGAGAAAATTTCGACCATTTTTGGCTTAGAAAGAGTCTATCCTAGCATATTTGGATGCACTAAGCATGTTGGAGCATGTTTCAGGAGCAGTAGAGGATTATTAATAGTACTTTTTTTTCCATTTTTAGCTAATACAGAGGCCCAAGCCATGGAAGTTGGACCAAGGAGATGTAGCCCAGGAGGGGTGAACTCCTTCCGTCAAAAAAATTGTGTTAATATATCATTTGATGGTTTGTTGTACATTTTATTGTTATTTTTCAACATTATGTTTTAATGTTATTATGCTCATGAATTTAACATAAAACTCAATACATATACATGTTTAACACTCAAAAACACCTCAAGAAACCTATGCACATGAAGCAAGAGATCAAAAACTCATTTATAATTCTAAAGATGAAATTAGCAGAACAAAACTAACATTCAAATTCAGATCAGGATGCTTCCCTCTTGTTTTAATTTCCAGTGTGCAAAACAACCCCCTCTCACCCAGCCACCGGTAACCTCCAACTCGCAAGAAAACACCATAGTCCCAACAGCCAGGTTCCCTCTCCTTCGTGATGCATAAGGGAGCCAACATTGACACATGCACCAGGGCGTCACTAAACCAGACTACCACCTAAGCCCACACAAACACCGCTCCCCTTCGTCCTCCACAGCCAACATAAACCACTTCACTGCACAGGACCATTTGATTCACAGAAAACATGCCCAATTGGGCTTCTTCCCCACCCTCGGCAGAGCATAAATCACCTCCACCGCAACACACTTCACTTTGAAAACCAAGTAATTGGGATCCCACGGACACAGAAAACATTAAACCCAACTCACTCTCAACCTCCTTGTCCTACCAACGTGCACCTCACACTTCAGGCTCAATCCATAGCTTGAGAGTAAATGCCACAATACAGGGTGGTATCTCCCAACTAACATTCACCATCGCCCAGACGCTGCAAAATGCGTTTTGTCTGCCCGACATCATTTTTATCCCCCTACACCTGATGCGTCGGTGCTCCTTCCGATGAGCCATAACCCCAATTGTGTGAAATCCTTCAATGCTCTTCCTTGGCACGTGGAGACTGGTCGGACTGTCCCTCGCACTCCACCTATAAATGGCACTGTGATAAGACACCCCCATTGGGGAATTATTACTAATAATTATAAAAAATAATAATATATGAGTTAAATATATATACATTAAAAAAAAAAACTTGTAACAAGATTCTTAACGATGGATATTCACCCAACCCACAGGGTGGCGACTTGTTGGTGATTGAGTGTTCTGTTAAGGCACTCGTTTGTAAAGGTCATCGGTTCAAACCTCGTGGGTTCTCGTCAGGCGTAAGCCTATGAAACTTGCTGTGTATTGTCAGTAGGGGATGTTGCTAGCTAGTAGGGTTTTCATTGGCAGCAGCGCGATGTAATATTTTGTGGCATATATGATTGTGTGGTTCTCGTTACTGGTTTCCCTCCTGTTATAACCAAAAAAAAAATAAAAAATTAAACGATGGAGATTCACCCACACTTTACCATGGAGATTCTTAAAATTTTCCAAAAGTTATTATAATTTCAATATTACTTTAGGCCAAATCTTCGTAATCGCACTGAATTCTTCAATTTACCATTAATTGACCATTCAATTTATTTTAGTCCTCTACTCTTTTCTCTCTTTAAAGCTTTATGTGTCCATGATGATTAGTGGAGCGTCCACTCGAAACATCAGATGTTTCCTATAATCAACATAGTTGTTTCCAAAAGAATTATTCAACAACATGATCTCCATGTGTGAAAATATTCATACTTTGGAACATGCATATAGATATAATTATAATTTATAATTTATAATTAAATTATCAATACCCAATAGTATAATAACATATGTTTATATCCTTCGTTAAATGATTGAACTTGCAGTAACAATATATCACTATCAGTGTGGCTAAGTTGTGGTTTAGTATTAAATTTGTAGGATTTTTTTTATCATTGTTTTAGGTTCAATTATCAGAGGGGGTTTCTTATTGTTGAGATTTCAAGTTTAATATACACAAACACTAATTTCTGATATATTTATAATTACTTCAAATGTCACAAATCTTATTTTAACAATTCTAGTTTATCATTAAGCAATTACACTTCATAAATTTAACCATAAAGATAGTAGGGGGGAAACCCAACAACTGTTTTCTTAGAGAAATTCTACATTTCAACAACAAATACATCAACTGAAGCTAGTCAACTATGAAGTCAAACATACCAACAATGATTATGGTCAAACTTCGTCAAAAACCCTCAAGTAAAGCCTCCTAATCTTCTCAGTAACTCTCTCTGATCTGATTTTCCTTAGGCCAAATTTTAGCCTCCAGAATATGCCCAAAAAACTCGGCCTTCCAGAATTTTGGCCTGCCAATAAACTGTTGCCTGGAAACTACCTGGAATTTCACCGTACCTAGAAACTACCTAGAATTTCAGCATATCCAGAAATTGTTTCCAAAAAAATTCCTAGAAACACACATACAAGCTAGGAGAGAGAGATGCAAGTTAGATAGAGAGAAAGATGATATTCATCCTTTTTATCCTTCTTGTACTTCGCTCGACTACCCATAAATTGTTTCTTGTGTGAGGTCAAATGTTGACTTTGTGGAGGAGGCTGAATTACTTTATATAGTGATTTTCTTGTCCAGAATGGGTGTGCCTCTTCAATGGAAAGAATTGACTTGAGGGAGGGCCAATTTGATAAGTTTGGAGCAAAAAATTTAAATTTCAAATTTCAAAATTTTATCTTATAAATCCCTCATGAAGAAGATGCCTTGCAATAATTCTTTCAAGGGATAAATAATAAAAATGACATGAATAAAACGTCTTACAAATTCTTTATACATTACAAGAAATAATATATAAATTATGAAGACCAACCATAGCTACACAAATTCAAAACTTCCTAGGATCGGTCTAATACAAATAATCCTCAAGAGTTAATGAACTACATAGAAAAAAATATACCTATGTTAAAAATAAAAATAGTTAATAATTAACCATTATTTTAAAATATTAATTATTTATTAATCATATGTTATCTTTCTTAATAATCTCATAAAATTATTAATTTATAAGTTCACAATGGTATCAACATGTGTATATTCAACAATTATTTTACGAACAACTATGTCCTACTTTTAAAATGGAGGTTTCACTCATTATGAAAGACACATGAAACTTTCATGACAATATAGAATAATCTGTTAATGTAAATTGAAGAATTTCATTACCATTAGAGAGATTTGACCTGAATTAATATTAAAATTATTGCATACTGTTAGCCACCTATAATATTTGTTATAGCAAAAGGTGGCTAAGACTTTTTTAGCCTTCAAGGAACAAATTTCATTGCTAAAAATTGTTGGCTCTTGAAGACTCTTGAAGGCCTCCTGCCTCTGTCCCCATCTTCACCACTGTGCCTTTTTTTCTTCCCCTTCAGAAATCCTGCCGATTCCCAAGAAAGAATACTGCTGTAAGACCCTTTTCCCCCTTTTTCCCCTTTTCCAAAGCTAACCTCATTTTCTATCTCTCTATTTCAGATGAAAATCCATCATTTTCATGTTTTTCCCATTCCCCTTCATCAAAATCCCTTTTATAAGGTTTAAAGACTCCTTCTTTGCCTTATCCGAACCCCTCTAACCCTTTGAAAATCATTCAAAAACCATAAAAATCAAATTTTTTATGGTGTGGACTTAAGCCCCCTTGGGCTAAGTCTTAAGCCCCTTCCTCCATAAACACCCGGTCATTTCACCCTTCATATAACCCCCGACCCCGCAGTCGAGCGCCAAGCCGCATTATAAATTAATAAAAACCTCTGTTTATATTAATTTTCCGATTTTTTATTATATTGTGAACTTTCCGCCAGTGTAAAATATCGGTCAACCCCCACCGTCGATCTGATCTGTAGATCGACGGAGCGGAGTCCATCTCCCTGGTGGTCCCCGCATTCCACTCACCTGTCCAAAAACCGCGCGGTATTCATCGCACCGCCTTTGGGCGAGGGCTGTTTTTTCCCGATTGGCAGCGATTCCATTCAACGGTTGACACGCGTCTTGGGCACTGTTCATAAAACCACCGTCCATCACACGTTAACGTTCGGATGTGGACCCCACGCGATATTGGCATCCACCGTCCGATCTGGGGCAGGTCATCCAAAGGCTATCGCTCACCGAAGATGCACGACAGTTAACCAGGCTACGACGCGGCATTCAATAGATCTCCGCCGTCGTTCTGATTTGCAGATCGACGGCCCATATTCCATCGCCCTGATTCATCGCCCGGTCAAACATTTTCTGCTTTGACTCTCCGTTTCCGCACCCGACTGTCGATCTCTGCGCGATCGACGACTCTGATTTAAGGAATTCTTTTTCCTTTTCTATCACTTCTCCCGATCAGTCGTGACTGTTGGATGATGCCATCCAACGACCACGCTTCCCCCACACGTCCTCCGCAGCAATAAACCTATATATGCAAGATTTTTTAATATTTGTTTGTATTTTGCAGGGTTTAAATGGTTTTCTCGCCATTTTTGAAGAAAATTCGAAGGCAGAGGATGACGATCTTCCTTCCTTCGATTCACCAAAGAAAATCATCATAGGGTGTTAAAAACACGTTTTCATTAATCGTTCATGAAGCATTGATGCCACATAACCCTGCACAGCCCTGTACATCAGCAAAAACCATGAATCAGGTGCAGTCAGAGAGTATCAGTGACGAAGACCAAAATTTATCAGGAGAGAGGATGGAAGACATATTTACGGGGATCACGACTAAGAATGTTTATCAAAAGCCTAATCCCAAATTTAAAACACAGTTTAAAGAATATCTTAAGGGTTTTATCAACATGAGCGCTTCAACTGCCACATCTAAGGAAAATTGATTCCTCCCAGCTACTGAAATGCCACATATACCTCAAAGTATTCAATCAGAGGCCGAATTTATTGATCGGGATCAGATATTTGTCTTAAAACGCAGCCAAAGAGGAAACTCTACCAAGGAAATTAATGACAAACATCTGCAGAGTTACTTCGACGCCACACAGAGCCTCGAAGGTCAACAAAAGCTCCCACTGAGCTTAAAATTTATGTAAAACATTTAATACAGAGTGCACCCATGTAAAGTTTCTTCATTGAGCCCCTCAAAGGCCAAGAAGCCATTAAATCTGTATTAATTGTAATTGGAGATCTTTTATCAGATCTCGCCTCCTCATTCTTCTATATATACTTCTGCAGAAGATGAGTGAGGGGTTGGTTGCAGAACTTTGATATACACTTGAGCTTAATTTTCTGATTGTAAATAGTGTTCACTGGCTCTTGGAGCTCTGCTTGTGATAGATAGGTTAGGCTGATATGTGTAGATGGTTGCTACACTAAAGCACCGTACTTAAAGCTGTAACTGGTTTGGAGCATCAATACAAGCTGACTTATGGGATCCTGGTCTATTTTGACGGTGCTGTTTCTCTAATTGTAACTTGTTATTTTGTTTCTGCTTTCACTGTGTTTCATATTCTCTTATAAATAACAACATGCATAGAGTTAGGATCTACTGTACAATAGTAACCTTCTCTGACTGAAAATCTTTATATATATGTTTTCTTCCAATCTGTGTTATCTAGGAATGATTTAATTCAGTTTAAGCATAGGAATGTTGGCGTTCCCTCATCTTATTGCCTTAGATGAATGTTATTCTTAAATTTTATTTTCAGTATATGTTTTGTGAAGATGAACTGAGGAAGATATGGTGAGCCCTGGTCTCGGTTTTATCTCCACAAGCTGTCTGAATGTTTCCCTTGGAATGTGTTAAAATTTGGCTAGTTTAAAAGTACTTACCAGATCTTAGGCCATTATGTGTTATCTTTGTGTTTGTCTTGAAAGTAACCAAGTAAAGTAGAGCTAGGAGAGGATTTGTGGTGAGCCCGGCCCGCTAGTTTCTACTCCAACAGTTGCCTTCAAGTTTCCCTTTGTTTTAAAATGTTTTCTATCGAAAGTGTATCAAAGGCTGGCTAGTTTAAAAGTACTTACTAGATCCTAGTTTACTTTTATGTTTTTCTTGAGTCTATGTCAAAGGCTGGCTAGTTTAAAAGTACTTACCAGATCCTGGGCTGCTCTTTGTTCTGCATCTGTTAATTTCTCCTTCTTATTGTATCATTTCATTCCATAAATCAAACTTTAAAGAGATTCTTAGACATAGATGACTCGCCCCATGGACCACTCTTGCCTCTTGCTGTTCCAATTAAACCCTATTATGACTCCATAGCCCAATGGACTAAAACCTGCAATTATCTATCTTTTTGGCCGAAGCTTACTCTGATTGCTTACAACTTCACACCTTTGAAACTCTTTGCATTTAGCACTTTCCACCTCAAACATTAATCATGCTCAACCATCCAAAAACAAACAAAACCCTTGGCCTTCATAACTAGCCTAATATCATAACCCCAAAACTTCAAAGACAAATCCATCTTTGCACTTATTGGAGAGATCCCTCTTCGGATTCAGGAGGGCTAGATCCTAGAATCCCAAAGTGGTTGAAACGATGTTGCTTCTGCAGTTTTAGTCTCACCAATCTGCTAAAATTACAGATTCCTAACATTTCTGGCGACTCCACTAGGGAACGAACCCATAATCATTTTCATTTTTATAAAACTTTAAGAGTAAAAAGAAGCCTTTTTTCAAGCACTACCAAGGAAAGGTAATCATGATAAAACTTGTTTGAATCAGTGACAAACTATGTAAACCCTAGGATTCTCTTAAGACTTTATCTAACCTTGAAATATCAGCTAGCTTAGCCATAAGAGTAAACTGTCTTTGTCTCATAACCGTAGCTAAGTTTTGAAATTGAGTTAGGATATTTTTAAAAACCATACAACTAAAAGATAACTCAGAAAAAACCTAAAAATATGTCAGATTGGTATCCAATAAACATGGTGGTGGACCATAAAAAATTTTACCTCTGAAAAGAGCTAAAAAATTCCACTTGGCGACTCCACAATCCTTAACAGACCTTAAGACTCCACTGGGGAGAACCCTTACTATTATAATATCATTCAAGCTCAGTTAGAGGACTGTAGGATTGAATTTCAAACAGACTAGTTAACCTTTTAAAGATTGTCATATCTGGTTGAAATTTTATTGTTTTGGGTCTGAAAAACACAGCATAGTGGCTCCTAGAAAGATTCACACTAGAGCCCATCCTGACCCTAACCCATATGACATAGTTGATAACCCAGAAAGTATCCTTAGGAAGTCTCCTAGGAATGAATTATCAACTGTTTTCAGATCACCCTTGAGAGTTAATTCAGTCCCTGAAAATATTTCATCTCTACAAAAATCACAAGATGACTTAGTAAACCCCTTTAGAACTAGGTCTCTTGGTGATTTAGATCAGCTAGATTCTGAGTCTTCACTTTCATCTCCTGAAACAAGTGAACATCCTGGCAGCAGAGAAACAACACCTCCTGATTTGCATTTCCTTCACAATTTAGGTGTCTCTCATCCAAGATCAGCTCAGCAATCTATTCCTGGTCCATCCACTTCTGTTCACCCTACATCCACTGTTCAAACCACTCCACTTCATCCCACTTTCCCTTTTGTTAATCCACCTCTTATAAATCCACCCCCACCACATATCATGGCAGCATGGTATGCTCCGTTAGTCCTTCCTATACCACTAGTCAATCTTCCACAGGACTATCAGTCCAAAATTTCATTATATGATGCTAGTAATGCTACAACTGCATCACAACATGTGGATAAGATGAATGACTACTTTGACATAAATGAAATTGATGATGATTTTTTCAAGCTTAGATTATTTGCGCAGAGCTTAGGGGGAGAAATAAGAAAATGGTTCAAAGGTTTAGCCCCCCATAGTATTAATGATCTCCAAGCCTTCCATCAAACATTCTTAAACAAATGGGAAGTAAAGAAAAACCCTCTCCAAGTTTTTTCTGATTACAAGAACCTCCATAGAAACACTGGGGAAAGTGTGCAAGCTTATTGCACTAGATTTAACAGTGTGTATAATGCACTTTCCCCAGAACTAAAACCTCCACAAGGCTCAGCTTTAAACAAGTTTCCTGAAGGGTTTGACCCTAAGATGGCCTATCAGCTGAGAGAGAGAGACTTTGCAACTCTTGAAGATATGCAAAGAGGTGCTCTTTCTGTAGAAGTCAACTTAATGGAAAAGAGAGCAAGAATGAAAAATGAAAAGAGAGTGTCTTTTAGAGAGGAATCCACACCTTCTACTTCCAACTCAAATATGGAGAAAATGATGGAAGAAATGATGAAAGAGATGAGCATAATTAAGAGTGCACAAGCAAGCTAAAAAAAAAATGCTCCTCAAAATAGAAATCAGAACCAGAATTAGAATTTTAGAAGAACCAACCTCCAAACAGACCTAGGGAAGATGATCAATAGATCACTCCTCCCTTTCATCAAAACTATGTAAGTGAGGTTGAGGAAGCAGATGAGATAACAGAGGAAGATGATTTCAACATGTTTAGGGTAGAAGATGATGACTGTGAGATTCATTATGACAGAAAACAAGGTCTATACACACCTTATGATGACAGGAGAGATGATGATGAAAATTATAATCAAGACATGGAAAATGTCATCATAGAACCTCAAAAATAATATAACCTTAGAAGCAAAACCAGTCAACAAAACCTCTGAAAAATCTTCACAAAACAACACTGCAACCAAACCTAAAGTTGTCAAACAAAAGGACAAAACAGTGGCTGTAAATTCTGGTAATGATAAAGAGAAAGACACTCAAAACAAAGAAAAACAGAGTGCATACATTAGCAGTACTAATACTTCAGCTAGTACTCCTGTGAAAACAATTTTTTCAAGTGTAAATAAAACAAATCAGCAAGCTGATATTGCTGATAGAATGACAGCTAATAAGGCTGAAACCAACACTTTAAAGAGTCAAATTCCTTTCAGCCTGGAGCAGGAAATTTCAAAGATCAAAATCTCTGTTCCCTTGACTGAGTTAGTTGCCCAACATGTATATAGAACCCAAATTTTGAAGGCTTTAAACATTGAAGAAAATGAGGACACAGTCAATCTTAATGATGACCAACTAGAGCTGATTTTTGGTCCTAAGATTGAAGGTAGATATCAAGAGGGACCTGTTCTTCCCTTTTATGTAAGTTTAAACGTTCATGACAAAATTTTGCACAACGTTATGCATGATTCCGGGGCTTCTCATAATTTAATGCCAAAAGATGTAATGGAGAGCCTGGGTTTAGAAATAACCAGACCTTACAAAGAACTTTACTCCTTTGATTCCAGTAGAGTAAAATGTTTAGGATTAATCAAAGACCTCTGTGTTAACTTAGCCCAAATTCCAACGAAATGTTTAGTCATGGATATTGTTGTGGCTGATGTGCCCCCAAAGTATGGAATGTTACTATCAAGATCTTGGGAGGCTAAGTTACAGGGGACTATGCAAATGGACATGACTTATGTGACTATCCCTGTTTTCAATCAGAATAGAAGACTTTACAGGGAGTCCCATATGAAATACATAGTTACAAGTCAAGACAGACCACAAAACTCTCCTATGTATTATGTAAATACACGCCTTGATTCTTTTATCATGTTTAATATGGAAACACTTGGTGAACAAGTCACTTTAACAGGATTAATGGCTGATAGGGAGGAAGAGGCGAACACCACAGAACTGTCAAAACAGTTTGCTGAACCATTAAGCATTAGCAAACTAAACAAAGGTCTTAAACTACAAGTCATGCATCCTTTGCTTTTAAACATTGAGAGTCAAGAAAGCGGTCCTCAACCCAATAATATATCTAAGGAAATGAAAAAAAATCAACTGAGTGTTGATACTCAAGAACAATCAGAAAGCACAGTAGTTGAAGAGGACGTTCACCAAACATATGAAATTGAAACTATTCCTCTGTGGAGTATGTATTTTGAAGGATCCTGCACTAGAAATAACGCTGGTGGAGGTGTCTAGATTTCCAACACTAAAAATAACCACACATAAAGCATTTCCTGTAGATTAAATCTTCAGTGTTCCAATAACATAGCGGAATATGAATCCCTTCTCTTAGGCTTACATTTACTGAAAAAGTTAGGAGCCAGAAGAATTAATGTGTATGGGGATTCAGAGTTAGTCATTAGGCAAGTCAATGGGGAATATAACGCAAATCATCCCAGACTTAGAACCTACAGAAATGATGTCATGGACCTTTTGAGAACCTTTGGGGAGTCCAAACTATTCTTTGTCCCAAGAAAAAGAAATATTGCGGCCCACAATTTAGCCTTTGTAGCTAGGACATGCTTGACACCATATGAAACCAAAGACTACACAACTGAGATAAAATTTAGACCAGCTATACCTGATAATGAAAAGTATTGGCAGGTGTTTGACAATGATAAAAAAATAGAATACTTCATGCAATTCAGAAATGAATTTGAACTACACAGTTCGGACTCAAATTATGATACAGACTGCAGTGAAGAAAATTTTCTTGGTGAAGAAGAACCGTCTCCTGAACCTGTTAATATTAACCTACTGTCAAGAAAACTAAAAAAAAAATGAAATTAGATGCAGAGTTCAAAACATATGAGTTAGAAACTCTGCACTCTAAAGATGAAAGTTTGCCAAGCGGTCTAGCGCCTTTAGAAGAGTTGTTTGATCTTAACGATGTGGCCAAAAAGCCAAAACTAGAACCTGTAGAGGCTGAAGTAGAAGAGTGCAATATAGGCAGTGAACTTAAACCTATGATGATTAAACTGTCTAAAACTTTACCAGCTCACATTAAACTTAAATACATAGAGTTGTTTAAAGAGTTTTCTGATGTTTTTGCATGGAGTTACGAAGATCTTAAATCCTATGACACTGAAATAATACAACACAAAATTCCCCTCAAAGAAAACCAAAAACCATTCAAACAAAAACTGCGCAGAATAAACCCTGTTCAGTTGCCTTTGGTTCAGAAGGAGATCATGAAAATGTATGAAGCTGGTATTATTGTCCCTATTAGATATTCTGAATGGGTGTCTAATCTGGTGTCGGTTAGGAAGAAAACTGGAGAGATCAGGCTTTGTATAGACTTTAGAGACTTGAACAAAGCTTCATTAAAAGACAACTACCCTTTACCAAAGATGGATCACATTTTACAAAGGGTGGTAGGGTCTAGAAGAATTTATTTGTTGGATGGCTATTTAGGGTACAATCAGATCTTAGTTCACCCTGATGATCAATGAAAGACAACATTTACTACACCATGGGGCACTTTCATGTATGTGAAAATGCCCTTTGGTCTAATGAATGCTGGAGCAACTTTTCAAAGAGCCATGGACATAGCTTTCTCGGAGGAACTGGGCTTCTTCATCATTATATACCTTGATGATGTCACTATTTTTTCAAAAACATATGAAGAGCACTTAGAACATTTAAGAAAAGTTTTCGAGAAATGTAGAAAGTTTGGAATATATTTAAACCCTAAAAAGACACTATTCGGTCTCGAAGAAGGTAAACTTCTTGGGCACATTATTTCTGAGGAGGGTATAAAAATATATCCAAAGAGGATTGAGGCCATATTGCAAATCTCTCATCCTCGAAACATCAAAGAGTTGCAATCTTTCATTGGAAAGATTAACTTTTTGAGAAGGTTCATCCCCAACTTGGCTGAGCTCCTTAGGAATATCACAAACATGTTAAAGACGGAGCAAGGGGTAAAATGGACCTTGGAAGCAAAGAAGTCTTTTGAACTGGTGAAACAAGTGTTAACCAAAACACCAGTTCTTATAAGTCCTGATTTTTCAAAGGATTTTTATATTTTTTCATTTGCATCAGAACATACCATAGTTGCTGTCCTTTTACAGAAAAATCTGCAAGGACAAGAGCAACCTATTGCATTCTTTAGCAAGGCATTGAGGGATGCCCCTTTGAAGTATAACATTATGGTAAAGCAAGTTTTTTCTTTGGTTAAAGCTTTGAAAGACTTCAGAGTGTACATCCTTCACTCACACATCATTGCCTTTCTCCCAAACTCATTTGTTAAAGACATTCTAACACAGGACCCAGATGGTAAGAGAGGTAAGTGGATTGTTGTTATCCATGAATATGATTTAGAGATAAAACCCACTAAACTCATCAAAGGCCAAGGTCTAGCTAGATTAATGGCTGAATCCAATTTTGAAGTTCTTGATATTAATATGATTAATGATTTAGATGGTCAAGAGGAAGTCTCAACTCCCATTATTGAAGACCATTTTATGAATTCCTCTTGGTATGCTGATATTGTTTATGTTTTTCTTAATTTGAATACACCTCCTGGTTTGACAAAAACAAAGGCAAGATTCCTCAAATTGAAAGTTGTAAACTATTGCATTATTGATAGATGTCTTTACTGGAAAAATGAAAGTGGTGTATTGCTTAAATGTTTGCCTAAGTTTGATGCAGAGAAGATTAAATACCAGTTCCATGAAGGAGAGTGTGGAGGTCATTTGCATTAGAAGACAACAACCAACAAAATTTTGAGGGCTGGTTTCTATTGGCCTACTCTTTTTCATGATGTGCACAAGATGATCATAGCCTGTCACAAATGTCAACTCTTTGAAGGCAAAAGAAAATTGCTACCCCTGCCTCTGCATCCAATCACTGTTGAAGCCCCATTTCAACAGTGGGGACTTGACTTCATAGGAGAAATCCATCCCCCATCTTCTGCCCAGCATAGATGGATTCTCACTGCCACAGACTATTTCACTAAGTGGATAGAAGCCATACCTTGTAGACAGGCCAATGATTCAGTTATCATAAAATTTATGGAGACTAACATTCTCTCCAGGATTGGCTGTCCTACCAAGATTATCACTGATAATGCAGCAGCATTTGGATCAAACAAGATGGTTGATTTCTGTCATAGATATTAGATAACATTGGGGCATTCCACGGCCTATTACCCTCAAGGTAATGGACTTGCAGAATCCTCAAACAAAAGTTTAGTGAACATAATCAAGAAACTGTTGGAAGACAACAAAAAGTCTTGGCACATAAAGCTAGTTCATGCACTGTGGGCTGACAGATTGACTTTGAAGAAATCCATTGGCATGTCACCTTTTCAGCTGGTGTATGGTACTGATGCAATTTTTCCAAACATCCTTGGTGTACCAGTAATGAAGTTGATTCAAGAGTTGCAAACTGAAGATAATGACATGATCAGAAGAATAAATCAGACCATCCATCTTCAACAAACCAGAGAGGAAGTTTATAACAAAGCATTGCAGAAACAGATCAACATTAAAAAGATTTTTGACATAAGAACAAAGGCCAGAAATTTAAAAATTGGGAACCAAGTTTTAAAGTGGGACTCAAGGAGGGAAGAGAAGGGCAAGCATGGAAAATTTGACAACTTATGGCTTGGCCCTTACTCTATTCATTCAGCTGCTGGCAACAATGCGTTTTTCTTGTAGGAGTTAAATGGAGCAGAACTGTTTAGGGGTCTGTCAATGGCAGGATGCTTAAGAATTACTTCTCTTGATCCATGTTATGTTCCAAAAGCCTTTTTATCTTTTTTCCACTATAAATATTTCATCCACCATTGCATTCAAAGTTGTAAAAATAAAAAATACAAAAACAATGAAAAGAAAAAAAAGAGGGCAGATTGTGAAAACAAGAAAGGTATAGCCCCATACCAAAAACGAGAAACAAATCTGAAAGTGTGCAAGCTCAAATGCCACTCCTGAATAACACACTTCTATTTAGTCAAACTGTCTAATCTTGACTGATTAGCTTTAATTTTCTGCTGATAGGATAGTGAAATCGATTTTCCAAACTGTTTAATATTGGCTTATTAGTAGATAGTTTAGGATAGAAATTAAAGGTTCAAACATGATCAAAATATGAACCTAAGTTTCCAAAGAGAAAATGAATCAAATACGTTCTATTTTCTTGAGTCAAAAAATATGTAAATCTGGTTCAAATCAACTCAAAATCTGAATCAGAGAACAAAGAAAAACAGCTCAAACAAATTCAAAACAGAGCTGTGAAAAGAGAAGGCCATGATGAGAAACTTTCAGATCTTAATCCTTCCATTTTGATTTAATTTTCTGTAAAATAAATGTCTATGTGAAGCTTGTCTTTATGCCATGGACCAACATCAAGTTAGACTGTTCAATCCTGACTTGAGTGCTTTTCAATTTCTGTTGTAGAATTTAGAGAATAAAAATCTGTTGGACAGTTTAATCCCAACATATAGTAGAATAGGTAGAGAATCATCTGAACTCAACTATTTAATCTGAGTTTAGGGAGAAATAAGGAGTAGAATTAGATTAGTTTTATGCTTTCAAAAGAATAAATGTTGTAAAAGAGTTTGCCAATCTAAGTGCACTCTAATGAAGAAAAAATGTTAGATCAGTAGGATTGGGTAGGTAGAAAGTTTGTATTGATGAAGATCCATTGTTTTTATGGCTGCTAATATGTTTTCAGAGCACATCATCCACAGAAAGAAAGGAAACCCAATGAATGAGGAAACTGATCAGCCCCCCAGAGAACAAAATGGATCAGGCATAGGTCAGCCTCCCAGAGAATGTAAGTCTAAAGTTCTTGATGCCTTCAAGAAGGTGTCATCCCCAAGTGGAGCCACTGTTAGCCACCTATAATATTTGTTATAGCAAAAGGTGGCTAAGACTTTTTGAGCCTTCAAAGAACAAATTTCATTGCTAAAAATTGTTGGCTCTTGAAGACTCTTGAAGGCCTCCTGCCTCTGTCCCCATCTTCACCACTGTGCCTTTTTTTTCCCCCCCTTCAGAAATCCTGCTGATTCCCAAGAAAGAATACTGCTGCAAGACCCTTTTCCCCCCTTTTCCCCTTTTCCAAAGCTAACCTCATTTTCTATCCCTCTATTTCCCATGAAAATCCATCATTTTTATGTTTTTCCCATTCCCCTTCATCAAAATCCCTTTTATAAGGTTTAAAGACTCCTTCTTTGCCTTACCCGAACCCCTCTAACCCTTTGAAAATCATTCAAAAACCATAAAAATAAAATTTTTTATGGTGTGGACTTAAGCCCCCTCGGGCTAAGTCTTAAGCCCCTTCCTCCATAAACCCTCGGTCATTTCACCCTTCATATAACCCCTGGCCCCGTAGTCAGGCGCCAAGCCACATTATAAATTAATAAAAACCTATGTTTATATTAATTTTCCGATTTTTTATTATATTGTGAACTTTCCGCCAGTGTAAAATATCAGTCAACCCCCACCGTCGATCTAATTTGCAGATCGACGGAGCGGAGTCCATCTCCCCGGTGGTCCCCGCATTCCACTCACCTGTCCAAAAACCGCGCGGTATTCATCGCACTGCCTTTGGGCGAGGGCGGTTTTTTCCCAATTGGCAGTTATTCCATTCAACGGTTGACACACGTCCTGGGCACTGTTCATAAAACCGTTGTCCATTGCGCGTTAACGTTCGGACGTGGACCCCACACGATATTGGCATCCACCGTCCGATCTGGGGCGGGTCATCCAACGTCTATCGATCACCGAAGATGCCCGACAGTTAACTGGGCTATGGCACGACATTCAATAGATCTCCGCTGTCGATCTGATCTGTAGATCGACAACCCATATTCCATCGCCTTGATTCATCGCTCGGTCAAACATTTTCCGCTTTGACTCTCCGTTTTCGCTCCCGACTGTCGATCTCTGTGCAATCGATGACTCTGATTTAAATAAATCTTCCGCCTTCTCTATCACTTCTCCCTATCAATCCTGACCGTTGGATGATGCCATCCAACGACCACGCTTCCCCCACACGTCCTCCGCAGCAATAAACTAATATATGTAGGATTTTTTAATATTTTTTTGTATTCTGCAGGGTTTAAATGGTTTTCTCGCCATTTTTGAAGAAAATTCGAAGGCAGAGGATGACGATATTCCTGCCTTCGATTCACCAAAGAAAATCATCACAGGGTGTTAAAAACATGTTTTCATCAATTGTTCATGAAGCATTGATGCCACATAACCCTGCGTAGCCCTGTACATCAGCAAAAACCATGAAATGGGCACAGTCAGAGAGTATCAGCAACGAAGACCAAAATTTATCAGGACAGAGGATGGAAGACATATTTCCGGGGATCACGGCTAAGAATGTTTATCAAAAGCCTAATCCCAGATTTAAAACACAGTTTAAAGAATATCTTAAGGGTTTTATCAATAGGAGTGCTTCCACCGCCACACCTGAGGCAAATTGATTCCTCCCAGCTACTGAAATGCCACCTATACCTCAAAGTATTCAATCAGAGGCCGAATTTATTGATCGGGATCAGATATTTGTCTCAAAATGTAGCCAAAGAGGAAACTCTGCCAAGGAAATTAATGAAAAACATCTGCAGAGTTACTTCAACGCCACACAGGGCCTCGAAGGTCAACAAAAGCTCCCACTGAGCTTAAAATTTATGTAAAACATTTAATACAGAGTGCACCCATGTAAATTTTCTTCATTGAGCCCCTCAAAGGCCAAGAAGCCATTAAATCTGTATTAATTGTAATTGGAGATCTTTTATCAGATATCGCGTCCTCATTCTTCTATATATACTTCTGCAGAAGATGAGTGAGGGGTTGGTTGCAGAACTTTGATATACACTTGAGCTTAATTTTCTGATTGTAAATAGTGTTCACTGGCTCTTGGAGCTCTGCTTGTGATAGATAGGTTAGGCTGAGATGTGTAGATGGTTGCTAAACTAAAGCACTGGACTTAAAGATGTAACTGGTTTGGAGCATCAATACACACTGACTTATGGGATCCTGGTCTATGTTGACGGTGATGTTTCTCTAATTGTAACTTGTTATTTTGTTTCTATTTTCACTGTGTTTCATATTCTCTTATAAAGAAAAACATGCATAGAGTTAGGATCTACTGTATTGCAGTAACCTTCTCTGACTGAAAATCTATATATATATGTTTTCTTCCAATCTGTGTTATCTAGGAATGATTTAATTCAGTTTAAGCATAGGAATGATGGCGTTCCCTCATCTTATTGCCTTAGCTAAATGTTATTCTTAAATGTTATTTTCAGTATATGTTTTGTGAAGATGAACTGAGGAAGATATGGTGAGCCCTGGTCCCAGTTTTATCCCCACAACTATCTGGATGTTTCCCTTGGAATGTGTTAAAAGCTGGCTAGTTTAAAAGTACTTACCAGATCTTAGGCCATTCTGTGTTATCTTTGTGTTTGTCTTGAAAGTAACCAAGTAAAGCAGAGCTAGGAGAGGATTTGTGGTGAGCCCGACTCGCTAGTTTCTACTCCAACAATTGCCTTCAAGTTTCCCTTTGTTTTAAAATGTTTTCTATCGAAAGTGTATCAAAGGTTGGCTAGTTTAAAAGTACTTACCAGATCCTAGTTTACTTTTATGTTTTTCTTGAGTCTATGTCAAAGGCTGGCTAGTTTAAAAGTACTTACCAGATCCTGGGCTGCTCTTTGTTCTGCATATGTTAATTTCTCCTTCTTATTGTATCATTTCATTCCATAAATCAAACTTTAAAGAGATCCTTAGACATATATGACTTGCCCCATGGACCACTCTTGCCTCTTGCTGTTCCATTTAAACCCTATTATGACTCCATAGCCCAATGGACTAAAACCTGCAATTATCTATCTTTTTGGCCGAAGCTTACTCTGATTGCTTGCAACTTCACACCTTTGAAACTCTTTGCATTTAGCACTTTCCACCTCAAACAGTAATCATGCTCAACCATCCAAAAACAAACAAAACCCTTGGCCTTCATAACTAGCCTAATATCATAACCCCAAAACTTCAAAGACAAATCCATCTTTGCACTTATTAGAGAGATCCCTCTCCGGATTCAGGAGGCTAGATCCTAGAATCCCAAAGTGGTTGAAACGATGTTTCTCCCTGAGATCGGACTTTGCCAATATTGCTGATTACAGGGAGCTAACACATACAAATATCCAAAAGTTAGGATTTAACTCAAAACAAAAAGAATTGAGACGAGAAAGAGTATACCGAATTAATGATTTAGAGAATGAGATTAATAATATATAATAATAATGATTATGTTGATATAATTAATAATTTTATTAATTTGTGTTATTAATATTTAGATTATTATATAATTAATATTCTTAAGTAATTAATTAGACTAATGGAATTCAGAAGAAAAGACGAGAGAGATAATAATAATTTATAATATAAAAGTAATAATTTTATGATAATGTCAACATTAGAATTGTAACTAGTACAACATTATAAAGTAAATGGCTAGTAAACTATATTATATTTCTAAAAATTAATTCATAATTATCATTTGAGGGGCAGCTCAATTGGTAATCAAAGTAATCCCTTCGAGTGGATCTGCATGGTACAAAGATTCTTTGGACATATAGCGGTCACGATCTCTAGACTCCGTAAACCACAAATATATATATATATATATGTGTGTGTGTGTGTGTGTGTGTGTGTGTGTGTGTTAAAATAATTAATCAATATTTTTAAATATTTAAAATGTTACTTAATTCTTAAGTGGATATGCATGGTACAAAGATTCTTAGACATAGCACAATCTCCAGAGAGCTAAACAATATAGAAAAAAATATACACATGTTTAAAAATAAAAATGGTTAATACAATATTTAAAATATTACTTTATTCTTAATCATATCTTCTCTTTCTTTATAATCTTATAAAATTATTTAATTTATAAGTTAAATTAACAATGATATCAACATATGTATATGTTGTTCAATATTTTTTTGAACAATTATATCCCACTTTTTAGGGACACTTCACTCATTATTAAAAATACATAAAACTTTCATGACAATATAGAATGATTAGTTAAAGTAAATTGAAGAATTTCATTACAATTAGAAAAATAAAACACATAAAACTTTTATGACAATATATAATGATCGGTTAAAATATATTGAAGAATTTCATTACAACTAAAAAGATTTGACCTAAATTAATATTGATATTTTTTTTAATTTAATTTTTATAATAAAATTTAAAAATAAATTTTAATATAATTTAAACAGTCCTTTGTTCATCTGAAATGACGATCCATCGCTAGACATAAGAGAGAGGTGGATTAATTAAACCATTTTTTTTTAATTATAAAGTTTAATTTTAGGATATTAATTAATAATGTTTAATTTAACAATAAAGTTTATTTTTTAATTATAAAGTTTTTATATTAGGTAATTATTATTAATTTAACTAATTTAAAAATAAAATAAATTTAATTATGTTGTAATTAATATTTTAATATATAAATTTATAAATTAGTACAAATATATTCATTGAAACATTATTTTAGTTTATTTTTACAATACTTGGTACACAACCATTATATAAATATTTTATAAATGATGATAATTGATATTGAGTTATGGTATTAATATGTTATCAAAATAAATAAATATATAGCATTATTACAACATTTAAATAATATTTTTAAGAGTTTAATATAACATTAATGGAATGCTAATTATATATTAATTTACATATTTATATTGCCTTGTGTATTAACTAACGCAACTATATTAATAAATGTGATTGAAAAACATCATAAGCATATAAAAACTACATTTTTATTATTTATTTATATATATTCACATTAATCATTTTAATAATTAACAATCATTTTAATATTTATTATTAATAAATATAAATTATTATTAAATAATAATAATTGTAATTATTAATAATTAATAATAATTGATAATTATTGTTCAAAATTATTATTAAAAATAATAATAATTTTTAGTAATTAATAATAATTAATAATTATTGTTTATAAAAAGATAAATATTATAAACTAAATAAATTGATTCTATAAATCATGCACATATTAATAAATATTAATTATTATAAATTATAATTATTAATATTTATTAATATTTATTCACGTATATTAACATTAATAAATTTAATAATTAATAATATTTTTAATAATAATTAATAATAATATTGTTTAGAATTTAATATAATATTAATGTAATGTTAATTATATATTAATCTACACATTTATATTGGCTTACTTATTAATTAATTTTAGGGTTAACTATTGTTGACATGGTTAGATATACTCAACATGACAACCATGGTGAACCATGCTTATGATGGACATCATGAGCTATCTATATTTGACCCTTAGTGAGCCATAATGAACTATATTGAACCATAGTGGCCTATAGTGGAATAATAATAATCAAACCCAAGAGAATAATATTAAACCCAAGGTATTAATATTATAAACTGAAGGGATTAAAACACTAAAGGGATTAATGTTAGATCTAAGACTTTTGTGATCCATAATGTAGATAAAAGAACTTTCGGATTAATCACATCATTAGGATTAGGTCGACGTTTCGAACCAGCTAATGTGGTTCATCCTCAGGACAAGGTGAAGAGACTAATCGATCCCAATGAATAAATAGTAGAGATGCATCATTGCCCAGAAATAGCCGTTGAGAACTAGCTGTTAAGAACTAGCCGTTAAACTAGCCGTTAAGAACTAGCAGTTAGGAAGTTAGTTAGTAAGTTAAAAATAAATTATTTGTTTAAATAAAATCTTGTTTAATTAAAATAAAATATTAAAAAGAGGGGCTTATAAATTATTATATAATAGGTAAAAAGGAAGAGGGGTTAAATTTTTAAACCAAAATAATTAATTAATTAATAAAAAACAATTAAATAATAAAAGTAAATTAGGACAATATAATTAATAAATAAATGAATAAAAAAATAAAATAAAGTAAATTAAAATGAATTAAATTAAATAAATAAAATATTTATTAACCATATAATAGGTACTAGCGGTAGCTTAATTTAAACAATAAAATAAAATAAAATTAAGGAATTAATTAATAAATAGATAAAAATAAATCCATAAATTAATGAAATAAAATATATAGAAAATAAGAAAAATAAACAAACATTACCTGGTGAGAGCTGGGGTCCAACTCTTACTTAATTTCCAACCATCATCACGGTTGAGATTCTTAGCATGTCGCTCAATTTCGTTCGCCTCTCTCAATTTCCTATGGTGGAAGTGATCTACCCTAGCAACCACTTTAGAGTCTTCAATACAAACATGGTGGCAAGATTTTTCCTTCACACACTCAACCCACCCTTCTTCCACTCGATTCCGTGACTTTTCACCCCTCCTATATTCAATTCCTCTCTTCATCCATCTAGGTTGATGCCAACTAGTTGCTTCTGGCCATTCTATAGTAGAGTAAATGAAGTGAATGAACATTTTGCTCCCCTTCTTGTGAATGAAACTACTAGGCAAATGACCCAATATTATATAGTAATCAAATATAGAGGCTGGAAAAGAGTGGGAAAGAGGATAGCCAAATTATGGATCATTTGGAGGAAACAACATGGATCATCCCATCTATCTCTATTTCTCAACATTTTGAGATAAGTCTCAAAATTGACATTTGTTGAGGTAGGGTATACTTGTCCTTTTCACTAGGGTGATAGAATCTTTCGTATCTCCTCAGTCATAGGGAGTTAAAGGGAGTTCCATATATCGTTGGAAAGGACCCATAATAATATTTTCAACCATACATCTTGTATTCCCATTTGAGCTATGTTTATGGAGTAAAAAGGCCTTCAAAGTTAGGGTATCTAAACTAGGCATCAAAAACAACATTTCCAACAATCTCGATTTTGTCACCTTTGTCTTGGATACTTTTAGTCTCTCCCTAGTTTTTACATCATCCTTTGTAGTATCTCAATGGCTATGACATCATCCTTTATAGTGTTCCCCTAGCTTTGGCATCAATGACATATTTCCAACATACATTTATGCCACAAGTATTATGGGGTGTCATTCCTCCATATCTTTGTTGAGTATGTTGGAAAATAAGGAGACTTATGGTTTGTGTATTATTTTCCTTTACTTTCTTATTACTTGTGACATGTGTTGGCATGTTATTACATTGTTAGATCTTATTCACTAATAAATAACCAAAAAAATGAAGATCACAAAGAGACAAGGTACACAAGATATAGGCTTCAAGCTAGGGAAAAACCCCTTCAATTGGAAAACCCAGAAAATGCTTCTAGAATTTGTTCTCAATGAGACTTCCAAGACCCACGAACCAAAGCCAACAAGCCTTCCAAGACCCAAGACAACCCTAGAAGTAGGACAAGTCTACCTAAAAGGAAGGAATTTGACCTAGTAGCATCCCTTCTAGTGATAGATCCTTAAATTGCATATTCAAATGTTACAGATCCTCCAGTCTCAGAGCCAGTTGCCATTATTATATTCAGTCTTTGCACTACCACTAGCAAAGGCAGGTATATCTATGGTAGCTAAAGCAACAAGAGAAGTAGATAAAGAACCAACATCAAAGGCAGGAACATAGAAAGAAGCATGATCAGTTCCAAGTTCAACAGTAGTAGATTCAACCCTATCTTATGGACCAATTATGTAGCCAGTTTTAGAGCGAGATCCGGTTTTTTTTATGAACTCTGGTGAACATATATTCCAATCCTTGCTTTGTTGAAGTTCCCCCTTTGACTGACTCAGATTTCTCTGCCAGCTTGATCCTAAGCTCATTTATTTCTTGGATTACTTCAAAATGTTTATTTATTGCGACCCTATACATCTTCACCAAAGATCTAACGTGTCCTTTTCAATTTATCATTCTCCTTATGCACCTCTTTCAGTCTATATCATTCGGTAGTCCTCAGGGCTGTAACAGTTTGCTGAGCAATTCCAGTAAATCCACCCTTTATATAACCCACTGCGATATAAATTTGAGTCTGCCCTCTTGATGTTATGACAGTTGAGGAACTAGGAATGGAAATGTTGAAAACTTCATCCCTTTAGGTCTTATGAAACAAATACTGTTCGAATTTTGTAAGTTCTGCAAATTATTCTACAAGTGGGAACCTGAGAGATGCTCTAGTGAAACAATATATCCTCCTCAGTGTTAATATTGCAACAAGATGATGAGCTTAGTGAAAAGAGTCACCTTCACTAAGTGGGCCCGCAGGCTATTTTTGGCGCAAAGTCTATTTTTAGACTATGTCTATTTTTAGACATGTCGATCATATTCTATGAGTTGCAGGATGCTATTTGTGGATGGTTGGTCAAGTTGGAAAAATAGATGGACTTTTATTTTTAGACATATTGGGCGGAATCTATTTTTAGATTGCCAGTCTAAAAATAGATATGTCGAATATTATTAGCTCTTAATAATATTTGGACTATAAACATTATCTTATTCTCTTGGAGCACTTCAGTTAAGTGTACAGATGTGGCACAGGAGCTGACATAAGGAATTATGCTATTCCTGAGGGTTAAGTGGAGCTATTGCATGGAGACTTCAGTTAGAACTCATGTGACAGAGTTTGGTGGAGTTAGAGAAGTAGTTGGTGGAGTTGTGTTCAGTTTAACTCAGTTAGACATAGTTAAGCTAGTTTTATCTAGTCTAATTGATTAATACACTAGTGAGAGTGGTGTGAATTAATTATTAATTAATTCACTAAATATTAACTCATTAATCAACTGAAGAATACATCAGTTAACTACAGTGCATGGACAGTTTCAGTGGATACCAGTGGAGAGGTAGGTGAAAGAGTAGGTTGACTATCAGTTGTGACTATAGTGTTGCATGATTTGCAACACCCAGTGATTGGAGATTCCAATGAGGATTTTGTGAGCAAGGATGGACCAATTCGAGTTCATTCACAGCCAATATTCAGCAGGGATTGCGCAGTAGAGGCAGGCTAGCAGGTGGCAGAGATCGGTGCATGGTTTTGCTAGATCAGGACCTGATTAGTGTGTAACGATTGTATTGTACTGAGAGCTTGTGAGAAGCTTTGTATGAGGATTGTTACATGATCTCTATGACATATATATTATACAGATAGTTGGGGTTTTTAGCTTCAGGCTTTCCCGTTAAAACACTATGTTCATATGTGTGAATTTTTATGGTTTCAATGTGTGCATGCAATTGATTTAATTTCCTCATATGATGATCAATAGTAGAAGAGATTCTGTATTGTGCATGAAGTTGAAATAGTGTGTGATTAGGAGAATCTTGGATGTATAATGCATTAGTTATATAATTTATACACTCAGCTTCATCCTCTAAAGTAGTAGGCCCCTCCTTTGGCATCAACTTCACAATTCCTTATTTCATCAATAATTTTGGTCGCTGTTCAACGTGGGAATTATAGGAATGATCAGCGACCATATATGTAACAACTCCTCTGGATTGAGCAGTGATAGTGACAGAGAAATTTGTAGACAATGAGCAGTTAAAGTACTTACACAATAGACATGGCCTCTAGTAGTCGATCAGGATCCGGGACCAACAAACCATTGCCAGAGATGAATCCTTAGATTCTAATACCATCGTTAGTCTATGGGAAGGCTAGGAAAACTCAGCATGTCAGAATTAGGATGGCAACCTATATACATAAAAGAGGGTGAATGGGCTGACATCCTTGCAGGTTTCACTGAAATTGATGATGGAATGAGGGATACAACTGATATAAGAGGACTGTTACCCATAATTTTGTATCAGAGAGCTTGGACAGTAGCCAAAGACCCTTCACCAAAGAGTAACAAATGGTGGCTAAACATTGGCAGACTGATGTGTATACAAGTACATTTATACCCTGACCTCATTTACTGGCTAGCACAAAAGTATGATCCTAAAATTAGAGCTGTTAAAAGATATGATAATGGGGTAGTAGCTATAATAATTGAGCTTGAAGCCATAAGTAAAGCATTCAGATTGAAGACTAGGGTAAATTCTGCTTACACTTTTGTGCCTATCAACCCAGCAGAGCTTAAGAAGAAGCACAAATTTCTAGGTAGGGTTAGGAGTCTAAGAAGGTTATCTTCCCTGTTTAAAGACCCAGACGATGCCATGTATGTTACTGCCTCCTACCCTAAGTGTTGAAAATGGCAACAAGAAACAGTGAAGGAGGCCTCCTGAAACATCTTCCTTGATCCTAGTTGGAAAGTGATCACCTAAACTAGGTGGGGGACCACACAGGTGACTTTTGTCGAAAAGTTTATTTTTAGACTATGTCTATTTTTAGACATATGGAGCATGGTCTAGGAGTTGCGGGATGCTATTCTTGGATTATTGGTCAAGTTGGTAAAAATAGATGGACATCTATTTTTAGACATTTAGGTTGAAGTCTATTTTTATACTACCTAGCTAAAAATAGAACAGTCGAATATTATTTGCTCTTAATAATATTTGGACTATAAACTTTATCTTATCCTCTTGGAGCACTTCAGTTCGAGCTACAGATGTGGCACATGCAGCTGACAGAAGGAAATTCGAATTTCCTATGGGTTAGTTGAGCTATTTCATGGTTGAATTCGGTTAGACTCACGTGGCAGAGTTTTGGTGGAGTTGATTGAGGAGTTGATGGAGATTGTGTTCCGGTTAACTAGTTGAACTAGTTGTAATTAGTTTAACTGCTATTACAGTAGAGATGAGTGGTGTGAATTAAATATTATTTAATTCACTAATTATTAACTCATTATTCAACTAAAAGAACACATCAGTTAACTCAGTGCATGTACAGTTCAGTGCAGACTAGTGCAAGAGATAGGTGAAAGAGCCGGCAGTTGTACATTAGTTATGCATGAGATTTGCACAATCAGTGGGATGAGTATGCCAATGATGATTGCGCTGTTCAAGAAAGAGGAATTCGAATTGGTTCAGCCTATTCTCTCCTTTTGGATTGCGCAGTAGAGGCAGGTAGCTAGTGGAGGAGTTTTGAACCCGTGATCGGTTCAAACTGAGCTAGTTTTGTGTGTAGCTTTTGGAGACAGTACTGAGTACTTGTGAGGAGTATTGTATTGTGTAAAGTTACATGTTCTCATCCATTTATATGATACATATAGCTGGGGGTTTTCAGCTATAAGCTTTCCCCATACATGCTGCGTTCTATGTGTGCGAATTGATGTTCTACCACTTGTTTTATTTTCCGCATGTGATGATTAATTTGTAGAAGAGATTATGTGTTGTGCAGCAAATCGAATTTGTGTATGATCAGGTTAATCTCGGTGGATAAATATTCATTATTCAGAAAATTTCTACACTAAGGATATGCTGAGGTTTTGGGCTAGGGATTACGCGGATATGATCCAATTCTTTTTGGGACAGCGTAACCTGAGTACCATTACTGAGGAAGCTATGGCCTTAAGTGTTTTTCACAACACCACTAACCCTACTGAGTGCTATGAATGGGCCAAATACTTAAGTGACCAGATGGACCTGCGATTTAGGGCCCTAAAGGATAAAAAAATAAATGAATTCAAGTAGTACTCCCTATTCAAGCATTTAATGGTGTATCAGGGCAGTATTGATATGAGAAGGGATTTAAGTTACCCTAAAGATAGTACCAATCTAGTGGCTTTAAATCTAAACTGCATGCTTATTTTATCTTGAGTGTAACTGTTGCTAACCTTGAACTGACCCTGAGCTGACTTGGAGTGCCACCAGTCCCTCTTGAAGAAAGGGCTCGATTAAGTCATAAGATGTTTGCCTTTTCTTTACTTATTGCGGTTGATCCTTCACTGGTGGGCGAGGATCCATATAAATCTCTCCTTTTAGGTCCCACCAAGGAACCTCGGTATCCACCTCTTTCACTGCCACTTTATTTTTTCCTGACACCATGTTTGTATTGAAGACTCTAAAATGGTTGCTAGGGTAGATCACTTCCACCATAGGAAATTGAGAGAGGCAATCGAAATTGAGTGACATGCTAAGAATCTCAACCATGATGATGGTTGGAATTTAAGTAAGAGTTGGACCTCGGCTCTCATGAGGTACTGTTTGTTTATTTTTCTTATTTTCTATATATTTTAGTTTATTTTATTGTATTAATTTATGGATTTATTTTTATTTTTCTAATATTTCTTTTTAATTAATTTATATTTTTAATTTACTTTATTTATTTATTTATTAATTCTTTCCTAGGTTTCTTTATTTAGTTATTATTTTATCTAGTTATATATTATGTACTTAATTTATGGATTTACTTTTATCTGTTTATTAATTAATTCCTTAATTTTATTTTATTGTTTAAATTAAGTTACCTCTAGTACCTATTATATGGGTAATAAATATTTTATTTATTTAATTTAATTCATTTTAATTTACTTTATTTTAATTTTTTTATTCAGTTATTTATTTATTTTATTTATTAATTATATTGTCCTAATTTACTTTTATTATTTAATTGTTTATTAATTAATTAATTAATTATTTTGGTTTAAAAATTTTACCCCTCCCCTTTTTTACCCATTATATAATAATTTATAAGCCCCCCCTTTTTAATATTTTATTTTAATTAAACAAGATTTTATTTAAACAAATAATTTATTTTTAACTTACTAACTAACTTCCTAGCAGCTAGTTTTTAACGGCTAGTTCTTAATAGCTAGTTCTCAACGGAAATTTCTGGGCAATGATGCATCTCCACTATTTATTCATTGGGATCGATTAGTCTCTTCACCTTGTCCTGAGGATGAACCACATTAGCTAGTTCAAAACGTCGACCTAATCCTAATGATGCAATTAATTCGAAAGTTCTTTTATCTACTAAAGGGATTATTTACATTATAAACCGAAGCGATTAATAAATACAAGAAATTTTTAATATCATAAACCCAAGGGTTTAATATTAAATTCAACCATGGCCAACCATGGTCAACCATGCTCCAATGTCACATTGTGACAAATATTATCTCAATATGAAAATCAATCATGGTCAATCATTGTCAAACCTGGTCAAGCATGGCTAATCATTGTCAACCATGGTCAACCATGGTCCAACGTCTCATTGTGACAAAGATTATCTCAATATGAAAATCAACCATGGTCAATCATGGTTAATCATCGTCAATGATCGTCAATAAACATGGTCACATTGTGACAAAGGTTGCATGATGGTCCAATGTCATATTGTGACAATCATGGACATCGATGGACAACCATGGTCCAATGTCGCATTGTGACAAAGATTTTTATATGAAAATCAACCATGGTCAACCATGGTCCAATGTCGCATGGGGAAAAATATTCTCTTACTATGAAAATCAATCATTGTCAACCATGGTCAAACATCGCATTAATCATGGTCAACCATGGTCAATAATCATGGTCCCATTGTGACGAAGATTGTCTCTTAGTCCAACGTCACATTACGAAAACCATGGTAAACCATGGTCCAATATCTCATTGTGACAAATATTATCTGAATATGAAAATCAACCATGGTCCAAAGTCGCATTGCGACAAATATTATCTCAATATGAATCAATCATGGTCAATTGTGGTCCAACGTTGCACTGTGACAAATATTGTCTCAATATGAGAATCAACCATTGTTGAATGTCACATTCTAACAAATATTCTCTTGATTTGAAAATCAATCATGGTCAACCATGGTCCAACATCACATTGTGACAAGGATTGTCTCAATATGAAATTCAACCATGGTCAACGATTGTCAACCATGTTTATTTTAGTGTTTATAATATTTATCTTAGGGTTTATATACATAGGCTTTATAATATTAGTTCCTTAGGTTTAATACTAGCACAACCATGGTCAATCATATTTTATAAAACCAATTGTGGTCAACCATGGTCAAACGTCACATTGTGACAAAGATTGCCTCAATATGGAAATCAATCATTGTCTGAACCTTGGTCCAACGTCGCAATATGACAAAGATTGTCTTGATATGATAATCATGATCAACCATGGTCAATCATGGACACCCATGGTCAACAATGGTTAACCTTGTTTTATAAAGTCAAATATGGTCAACTATGGTAAAAAATGGTCAACCTTGGCTATGCATGGTCAACCATGTTTTTTAAAGTGTTAAACATGGTCATTCGTGATCAACCTTGTTTATCCATGGTCAATCGTGGTCAACCATGGTCCAACAACACATTGTAACAAATTTTTTCTCAATATGAAAACCAACCAATGCCGCATTGTGACAAGGATTGTCTCAATATGAAAATCAACCATGTTCCAATGTTGCATTGTGTCAAAGATTGCCTCAATATGAAAATTAACCATCGTCAACCAGGGTGAATCATTTTCAACCATGATCAATAACCATTGTGACATTGTGATAAATATTGTCTCTTGGTCCAATGTCACATTGTGACAACCATGGTCATCCATGGTCAACCACGGTCCAATGTCAGATTGTGGCGAACATTGGCTCACTATAAACATCAACCATGGTCAACCATGGCCAACCATTGTACAATGTCGCATTGTGTGAAAGGTAGTCTCAATATGAAAATCAATCATGGTCAATCATAGTTCAATGTCTCATTGTGACAAAGAATGGGTTAATATGAAAATCAACAGTGGTCAACCATGGTCAACCATGTTTATTTTAAGGTTTATAATATTTATATTAGGGTTTATATACCTTCACTTTATAATATTGATCCCTTGGGTTTAATATAAATCCATTGGGTTTATAATCATGGTCCAACGTCGCATTGTGAGAAAGGTTGTCTCAATATGAAAATCAATCATGGTCAACCATAGTCCAACATCGAATTGTGAGAAAGATAATTGTCAATATGAAATCAACATTGGTCAACCATGTTTATTTTAGGATTTATAATATTTATCTCTTGGGTTTAATATTATTCCCTTGAGTTTATAATCCCTTGAGTTCTTAGTATTAATCCTTGGGTTATAAATATATATTAATCCCTTGAGTTATTAAGATTAAATATATAATAATAAAAATATTATTAAAAAAACAACTATTACAACAAAATTATTATTATTATTATTATTATTATTATAATATTAAAATAATAAATATTATTACTAAATAATAATAATTATTAAAATTATTGTTATTAATTAATATTACTACTAGTTAAAAAAATGTATCTAATTAAATAAATAATTAAATAATTAAATAATATTAAATATTATATATTTATATTATTATATTATTATAATAATTATTATATTATTATTAATTAATATTAATATTAATATTAATATTACTATTATATTAATATTATTAATATTAATTAATAATATTATTATATTAGTATATTAATTATTATTATTATTATTATTTTCAATGGTAAATATAAATGAAGCTCTTTGTTATATCAACCACTAATATTTTTAATGTGGTTGTACTAGTTATGACAATATAGTGTACCAACTTAATAAAAGAGAAATATATATATATATATCTAATTTGTGTTAAAAATATTAATTTATTAACATAATTTTTTTAACTAATTAGTTAGGTCAATGGAATTCAAAAGAAAGAATGAGAGAGATAATAATAATTTATAATATCAAAGTAATAATTTTATGATGACTTCAAAATTATAATTGTAACTACAATGATCATGTGATTAATATGAAAGTTATTTTATCTACATTATGGATCACAAAAGTCTTAGATCTAATACAATGATCATACAAAGTTAATGACTATCCATGATAAGCATCAAGGCACTTATTTCATGATACATCTCACATTGCTAAGATTAAAAATTCATTAAAATTAACTAAATTACAACTTTATTATTATTATTATTATTAATTATTCATTAAAATTTAACTAAATTACAACTTTATTATAATAATTATTATTAATTATAAAAAAACATTTATATATGAGTTAAATATATATACATTTAAAAAAAAACATATAACAAGATTCTTAACCATGTAGATTCACTCCCACTTTACCATGGAGATTCTTAAAATTTTCCAAAAGTTATTATAATTTTAATATTAGTTTACGTCAAATCTTCTTAATCATACTAACTTCTTCAATTTACCATGAATGAACCATTCGATTTATTTTAGTCATCTACTCTTTACTCTATTGAAAGATTTATGTGTCCATATGATAGGTGGAAACATCAGATGTTTCCTGTAATAGAGTTGTTCGTAGAAGAATTTTTCAACAACATGATCTCCATGTGGGAAAATATTCATACTCTGGAACATGTGTATAGATATAATTATAATTTGTAATTTTCAATTAAATTATTAATACTAAATAGTATAATAACGTATCATTATATCCTTCATTAAATGATTGAACTTGTCGTAGCAATCTATCACATAAGTGTGGCTAAGTTGTGGTTTAGTAGTAAATTTGTAGAAGTTTTTTATCATTGTTCTAGGTTCAATTCTCAGAGTAAGTGTGCTTATTGTTGATTTTTCAAGTTTAATATTGGCAAGCACTAATTTCTGAAATACTGATAATTACTTCGAATGATACAGATCTTCTTTTAACAATTTTAGTTTATCATTAAGCAATTACACTTCAGAAATTCAACCATAAAACCATAAAGATAATAGATATCACAATACACAAAGAGCACACAAGATTTACCGTGAGAAAACCCACTTGGGGAAAAACCCAACAACCTTTTTATTAGAGAAATTATCCGGTTCAACAAGAGATACATCAAATGCAGCTAGTCAACTATGAGGTCAAACATACCAACAATACTTATGTTCAAACCTGGTCAACAACCGGCCTCAATTAAAGACTCCTAATATTCTTAGTAACTCGTTGTGATTTGATTTTCCCTAGACCAAATTTCATCCTCCAGAATATGCCCAGAAAACTCGGCTCTCTAGAATTTTGACTAGCCAAAAAACTATTGCCCAAAACTACCTAGAATTTCACCCTACCCAGAATTTCAACCTATCCATAAATTGTCGTCTAAAAAATTTCTAGAAACATGCGTACGAGCTAGGAGAGAGAGATTGAAGTTAGAGAGAGAGAGAAATGTGATCTTCTTCCTTCCTTTCATCTTTCATGTCCTTCTTTTACTTTTCTCGACTGCCTAGAAATTGTTTCTTGTGTCAGGTCAAATAGTGTTTTTGTTGAGGAGGTCGAATTCCTTTATATATTTATATGCCTATCCAGAATGGGTGTGTCGCTTCAATGGGCTGACTCTACTTGACGAAGGGACGACTTGACAAGTTTGGAGCCAAAAATTTAAATTTCAAAATTCAAAATTTTATCTTATAAATCTGTCATGGAGAACATGTCTTACAATAATTATTTCAAGGGATAAATAATCCAAATGACATGAAAAACATGTCTTACAAATTATTTATACATTACAAGGGCTAAAATATCAATTATGAGGACCGAACATAGCTACAAAAATTCAACACTTCCTCTTAGCTAGGGGGTATTTATAATGACTAGACTCAATGTTCTATTTGTTAACAAATTTATCTAAGAAAAGGTTATAACAAATAATCACCATAACCAGGTCACAATTGTGAAACATGGTAATTCAATAGCATCAACCATTTACCATAATTTGGGTTAACACTTTAGGCCTATGGTATATTCTCACCATAATTTGCGGCAGTGCTTCAAACACATGGTAAATAAACTGCATCAACTAATCACCATCATTTGGGTTAGCAATTTATACCTATGGTGTGTGCTCACCATAATTTGGGTCAGTACTTCAGACACATGGGATATCATTTAGAATACAACTAGCCACCATAATTTGGGTCGGTACCTAGCACATGGCATCCTAACTAGTCTTGGTTCACCATCATTTGGGTCAATGACACATAGTGAATCACCAAAGGCCCAACTCTAGCTACATAATCCAAGTCCTGATGCTAAATGAACATGATATTATAGGGCCATTATTCCTCATTCAGGTCAACATAATAGAAATAGGAAGAATAATTGTCCTCTGCCAAACCATTCTCCCTTATTTGGGCCAATATACTTAACACATGGAGAATGTCAGTCCATGATGTTATCTCATCAACACTTCCTCTCAATGAGAGAGGAATTCTCAACAAGTCCAAGTTTGTTCGTGAAGTATATAAACTTCCTTATGGATAGAAGCTTTGTAATATTATCAGTAATCTACTCATCAGTGGAAACATATTGGAGCTTCACTGCTCCCTTCTGCACTATGTTAAGAATAGAGTGGTCCTTGATCTTGATTTTCTTCGACCTGTAATGGAAAAGTGAATTATTTTTCAGCTTCACATGGCTTTGATTATCGCAAAATATCATGTTCGACTCTACCACATGATAAAATAGTCCCACGAGTAAATTTTGAAGCCCCGCTGCTTCACAAATCACTAAGCTAGCTACAATATATTCTGCTTCGACAATACTAAGTGCGACATATGTCTGGTTCCTTCTAATCCACGAAATCATAGTGGAGCCCAAACTGAAGCAACCTCCAAAGGTACTCTTTATGTATTCAACATTCCCCGCCCAATATGAATTGGTATATCTCTATATTTGTACATCACCATTTGAGACATATCTCAAACCATAGTCAACCGTACCATGAAAATGTCTCAATATATGTTTTTTTGCAATCCAATGATCATATCTTGATTCCACCCGGAATTGGCTCAAATTTTTCATGACAAAGCAAATGTTTGGCTCAGTACTAACCAAATACATTAGCAAGCCAATCAACTTTATAAATGGATGCATCTACCAAATCTAGCTCGAAGTCTCTCACCGTTTTTAGATTTCTCACCATGGGAGTTTCCATTTATTTATACTCCATTCCAAAATTATGTAGGAACTTGATAATATATTTTCCTTGAACAATAAATATTTCGCTAGGATTCTCCCATAATTCTAGTCACAAATTATAATGCATCAAACCAAGATCCTTCGTATCAAATTAGAGGTTGAATTCCTCTTACTTTGAATAATGAGATGCTCCACACCTGTCAAAAGTAAGTCATCAGGATACAATAATAGAATCATAGGTTCATTCTTCTCGACCTTGAAATAAGGGTTTGGATTAACATAATTGATTCAGGGGATCAAAAATATGCTAAAAAATGAAAGTGATAAATGTTGTTTTTTGGGTAACATCGGATGTGATCTAGCTCCGAAACTTTGTGGAGGGGCTAGAACACATGAGATCTCCAAGACCCATAAATTGTTTAGAAAAATTCCACCCGGAATGAATGTTATTCAAATAATTAATTATTTTTAATGGAGCCTAATTTAAAACTTAGGGAATTAAAATAATTAAAGTGAATTAATATAAATGTGGGTGAGAAGATTCTTAGTGATGAGGATCAATTATATTTTAATATTAGCCTTTGATTAAAGATAGATCACGACCACTGGTTTCTCAACAGTAATAGAATAAATAAAGGCTTGAGGGTCAATTTGAGAACACACATAGTGAGTGAATATGGAGATCGAATTCTTCTCACGGATCAGTGCTTGGACAAAGATAAAATCTGAGTGATTCAGTAGTAGTGAGGGGCAGAAGCAGTTATTGGTTGGAGGATCAATATTACATAGGAGAGAGGCAACAAGGACATCAGAGGAAGCAACATAGCCACCAGGAGAGGTGACGCAGTCCCCACAAGGGGTGTCTCAGGCCCATGCAGGGCTCATGCAGGGACTGCGTAGATCCTCCAAGGGATAGTGCGAAATTTGCTGGAGATTGGAGTTTCTGAGTCGGGAGGGATGAAACTCGATTTTCTGAGAGGTATATCAATGCAGAGAGGAGATGACGCAATCATCACCCGTTTCCACGTAGGCCTACACATATACTACACAGAGGCAGCACAAAGGGAGCTAGGGTTTCACCAGTTCTGATCTGGATCAGCCGGGACTTGCAATGTGAGGTAAAACTCACAATTTTATCTGTCTACCACTTGGGGCCCCACCATTGTTTCTTTAAGTTTTTCAATTTTGTTAATTATAGCACAGTTTACTATTTTTAGTAGTTTTTCAGGTCGTGAACTTCCAGAGTCATTTTGAGGCCCTAAACGACGTTTTTTGGGAAAACTAGGAAATGACCTATGTTTCTCACTCAAAATTTGTATTCATCGAATATATATTTATAACAAGGTATTGAGCGTGTCAAACGAAGATCGTATGCGAAAGTTACGTCCCCGAGAAGTTGGTGTACCAATTTACCCAAACGGGGCCCATATTTTTGGCGCTTCATCCCCTAGGGTTAGGTTTTTGGATATTTATGGTTTTCCATTATTTCTAAATAATAAATAGGCCCTCAAGCCTCATTGTAACAGATTTCAGAGGCATGTAGTCACCACATCTCTTCCCAGAGATAAGCTACCACCGCCCTAGCTATTTTATTTCCATTTTGTCTGTAAACAAATTTTAGTTCTTTGATATTAATGAAATGAAGTGTTATTTCCGCTGCATTTTTGTATTTATGATTATATGTGTATTCTGTTGAATTCCTTCATAAATCTAGATCAGTGGTATTAGAGCAGTCTGCTCTTTCTTGATCCTTCTTTGCATGTCCCCAATGAGGTTGAGGTATAAGGAGTTAGGGCTCGATCTGGTTGAACCTTTGCAAGACCAGCCTCGCAAACCTTGACAACCACACATGGGGGAAAAAAAGAAATATGCGGGAACAAGAGATCCTATCAAAATATTGCTCAAGGAGGCCCTCAAAAAACAAAGGAACGTGGTGATGGATAACTTTGCCCAGATCCTTCAATGACTGCCCACTGGTGGCACATATGCATTCAGTAGCCACTCTGGAGGCGCAACTCCTTTTAAGGTAAAAGTAAACTTTGACATTCCAATATTTGAGGGCCAATTAGATGCAGACGCCATAGATAGATGGTTGAATCTATTAGAAGGATATTTCTCATTTTATGACTTTTCCGACTGGGAGAAGATTATTTTTTCACTCCTCAAAGCTACCCCCCATGTCAAGGACTGGTGGGAAACCTACTGTGAGTAAAAGGATGAGAGGGAACCCTCTCTGTTCTCGGTCGTACACACTTGGAATTATTTCCGAGACGCCATCAAGGAACAATATTATCCCGTGGGGAGCTATGAGGACAAGTGCATACAATGGAATACACTGCGGCAGCAAAGGGATCAAGATGTGCATGAGCTGACGAATTTGTTCCATACCTTATGCATAAAGTTGGGTATCAAAGATTCAGAGAAATATTTGCTGTTGAATTATTGCAGTTGTCTGCACAGATACATTCAGGAGGAAATGGAGTTCCTCGACATCTCCTCGCTTGGGACGACATAACAGTATGCTGCCAAGATTGAGCATAAATTCAAACAAAAGAAGTGAGACTTTGAATCTGTGAATCAAAAGAAAGGGAAAGGTTCCCCTAAACCGCAGAACAAAGGACAAAGCCAAAGCATGGCAGCCCAAGATAAACTACCGAAGTCACAAGCAAAGAACAACACCGTGAAGCTGAAGAAGGACACATGAAAGTGGTGTGAGTTCCATAAGAGCTCCACTCACAACACAAGTGAGTGTCAGGCCAAGCAGTCACTAGTGGCCGAGATGAGGGCTTTTGAATCAAATGCATGCTCCGACTATGAATTAGAACCTAACAAGGGGAATGAAAAATGGAAGTAGATTATTGATGCAGAGCCCAACACCAACGTTTCCACTACAAAGATATAGGAGGAGGAACTGGAAGATCCAGAGGAGGAGGAGCATCTCTTCCACTCCCAAATGTGGGTAAAGGGTTCCCCCCTATAGTTCATTGTCAAAAGTGGGAGCCAAAAGAACCTCATTTCAGTAGAGATTTTGAAGTAGTTTGGCTTGCCGACCACATCACACCCACAACCGTACAACATTGGGTGGCTTCACCAAGGATGGGATCTCCGCGTCAGCTAGCAGTGCCGCCTTCCCTACAGCATCAAGCCCTTCATTGATGAGGTATTATGTGACATTTCTCCTATTGATGTTTGTGATGTATTATTAGGCTAACCATACTTGTGGAAGTGACATGCTGTGTATGAGTCCTAGCCTAACGATCTTATTATTACTTTGGGCAATAAGTCGTATAGGATACTAGAGGTACCACCACCTACGGCTATCTCTTTGGTTACTACAAAACAATGCAATAAGATCATTTCCAAAACCGGGAAATTTGTTTTCCTGATGATCGCCCCCCATGGTAAGAAGAATACTGTGGCCACGACCTCCAGATAGGACTCCTCCGCATGAAAAAAAAAAATTGACAAGGTCATGGAGGAGTACGGGGACATCTTCACCTCACCCACAAGGGTGCCTCTGCACTGTCAGGTCAAGGACCCCATTGATCTGACCCCAGGTGCGCCGCTACCAAATGGACCGATCTATCGACACTCGGTTATTGAGAACGATGAAATTAAGAGGAAGATTCAGGAGATGCTTCAGAAATGTCACATTCGACCAAGTTCATTGCCACGTGGGAGCCCAATCGTGTTGGTGCAGAATAAGGATGAGACTTGGAGACTCTGTATTGGCTATTGGGTGCTGAACAAGATCACTATCCGGAATAGGTACCTGATCTCATGGATTGATGACCTTCTGGATCAACTCAAAGGGGACGAAATAATTCAACAAGATCAATTTGAAGTCTAGGTATCACCAGGTACCAATCAAACCCTTGATTTGTGGAATATTTCCTTCAAAGGAAAGGAGGGCCTTTTCGAATGGCTGGTCATGACTTTCGGGTTGAAGAATGCTCTTGCAACCTTCATGAGGTTGATGGATGACATCTTGCGGTCATTCACCAACTCATTTGTAGTGGTGTACTTGGATGACATCCTGATCTTCAGCCAGACTTGGGAAGAGCACCTCCACCACATTCGACAGGTCCTCCAAACACTGTGGCAACACAAGTTGTGTGCCAATTTGGAGAAGTGCACTTTTGGCATTACCCAAGTTTAGTATCTGGGATACATTATTGATGAACGGGGGTTCATGTGGATCCAACCAAGATGCAAGTAATTCGGAATTGGCCGGACCCAACCACTCTGATAGAGCTTCACGGTTTTATGGGTCTTGCTAATTTCTACCACATGTTCATGTTGGGATTCTCTCATATCACTTGGCCCTTGAGTGAAGTCACCAAGGGAGGAGCGAAAGAAAAATTATTTTTGTCGGAATCTCAACAGAAGGTGTTCGTAGAATTGAAACATCACCTCTACTCTGCCCCAGTTCTCACATTACCAGACTTGCAACAACAATTTGAGATGGAGACATATGATTCTTACTCAACAAGGGCATCTAGTGGCATATCATAGTGAGACACTATCTGACACAGTCCGCAAGTATCCCACTTATGAAAAATAAATTTATTCCATTGTGCAGGCTTGCCGCCACTCGAAGCATTACATTTTGGGGAAGGAAACGATCATCCACAAAAACCACCGACCCTTGCAGTTCATACACACACAAGGAAAGTTGCATAACGATCGCCATCAGAAGTGGTCCACATATATGCATGATCTGAAATTAATTGTTAGTTATTGTTGTGCTAATATCAGTTTCAGATTTAATATAAAGTGGTTATGTTTGCTTCTTGTACAAGGGTTTATAGATGTGCTTATGATTTATAATCAAACAAACTTGATGACATTAAGTGAATTTCATGAACATGTAAATCATAGAAACTAAATGCTAAACAAAAACATATAAACACACAACAAACACAGACAACTGAGTCAAATACACACGGTTTTGATAAAGGATTTCACCCCTCTTGGGCTGCATCTCCTTGGTCCAAATTCCATGGCATGGGCCTTTGTATTAGCTTCAATTGTGAAAAAGTTATGTTTATAGTATCCTATTGTATCAACAACCTCCTCCAATGGCTCCAAAACATCAAAATCTACCAAGAATAACTCTTCTTGAGCCAAAATTGGTCAAAAATTGCCTCAGTTATGGAAAAACTAATTTTTCCTACAATTTCTCCACTAAATCTGGAAACTGGCCAGATAACTCCACTAAAACTGGAGCTCCATCGCATTTGGCGGACTCTGCCAACTCTATCGCCAGTCTAAGTGCTCATTAACTTAATGACAAGTGCATTTTAATGTTAATTAATCTTGTAGTTAGCGCTAATCACATTATAAGCCCCCATCCCTCTAGCACGGTCACGGGGTACGGTCTTATCACGAGGGGGATGGCCCCTTCCTCTGCCCAACAGTGGAACGTATAAGCTTTAAGTAGAGGTGCGACCTCATAGATGTGAATAACTTGATGCGTGGTATATTGGTTGGTGCTGGCTCTTGTATGGGGGAGGTTGCAGGGTTGACCCCGACCTCCGCCCCTCCTTGGTCATATAATTTTTGTTGAACGAACATTTGAATTGGACCTTGGACATAGAAAAATATGTGCCCCACTTGACTTTAGCTTAAAAAAATATTTGCGCTCATACAATTTCCATGGGGGAGGATACATGGAAGCCCCCAGTTTCTCCATGTGTTCCTTCTCCATTGGCCCAATTTCCAATATAAAAAAATAATAATAATGCACCCAATAATTAAAATTTCAACCTCATAATAGGAAGAAAAATTCAATTCCCAAGCAACATTGGTGAATCTGACTATGACACTTGTCACAGTGTCATTGGATGAAAATTAGAGAATATTCCCTAGATATTCTTGAGATGCTGATTGGATTGCCAAGTCATCAGTCTGCCACTGTTCTGCACATTTTTTACCTGTTTCAAAAAATAGACAATAGGTCATAAATTACTCATACAAACTCGGATTTTGATGAAACGAGTTGCGTTGTAATCCTGGTGACGAGCTCTATCCGGTCGTTCTAGTTTGGAGAATTCTTAGCACTTTAATATTTGAGCTAAATACTGAGCCTCTGATCGTTCCTCGCCATTAGAAGCCTTTTGGACCCAAAAGGATACTATCAATTATTCAACAGGTGAGGGTACAACTACCTCACCCTTTCAATCTCCATCCATTTGGCCTTGCAAGGATTTTGTCCCTTGAGTCCCACTCTAAGGTATTCGACATTCCCTCTCCTTGATATTTTGATTCTTCTGTCAAGTATGAGATCTTGCTGAAGTTCATCAAGATATTCTAGCAAGAAATAATCTATTTATGGCAGCTGAACATGCTCTCCTTGATGATAAATTAAAGGAGGCTCAAAAATCTCAAATTCTCAACATCAACGACAAAATATATTTTCATATAAAAAGGAAAATCTAGCTTAAATGCATTGTTCCTAATCTTTTCCAAAATTTTAAATGGACCATAATGGATTGGCTTAAGCTTTTACCTTCCCCTTGTAATATTTCTTTGCTGATATATAACTAGACTTCATCTCCAACCTGGAATTTGTGATCAACACAATGTTTATCATGCCTTGCCTTGTAGCTGAAGTTAAATCTTTTCAAGTTGTTCTTGCACTTTGTGATGTACCAACTGAATTTTCTCAATGAACTTCCTTGCCTTATTTATGTCACTATGACCATGTATAGTGACATATTTCTCAAAGATTTAGTCCAAAGGCGATCTTAGAAAGTACCCAAGACATGCTTCAAATGGTGATGTGTTTTTGGAATAATGCTTTGCTCTGTTGTATGCATGCTGAATGTAATACAACTGTTCATCCCACAAATTGGGATGTTTGCTGCAATAACCTCTAAGAAGATGAATGACTATCTTGTTTACCACCTCGGTCTGACCATCTGTTTGCGGATGAAATGATGTAATCTTCTTTAGCTTTGTGTCCATCATGTCCCATAATTTTGACCAAAAATTCCCAACAAACCGAGAATCTTGATCACTTACAATAGAAGTAGGAAGACCAAAATGAACCCATACATTTTCAAAGAAAATAGGAGTTGTTTGTTCAACTGTAATTTTTTTTTACATGGCATCAAAAGACACATTTTGTTGAACCTATCTACAACAACATACAATTAATCATGACCTTTCCTTGACATTGGAAAACCACCTACAAAATCCATTGAGATACTCTCCCAAGGATGTGAAGGAACCAGAAGTGGAGTGTACAATCCAAGTTTCCTATTACTAGGCTTACTTATTGCACATAAAGAACATCCTCTAATAAAACGTGATACATTATCAATCATGTGTGGCCAATAACAATACCATTGGAGATTTGCTACTGTCTTGACTACATCGAAATTTCCAGCAATCAATGAAGTGTATGCCTCCCTTATGATATTGTTTCTTTCTCCCTGTGTTATACATAACTTGCCCAAGTGATACAAAAAATTGTTATGCACATGATAATATAACTCTTCATTTCAGTTTCCTTGACTCAAGCTTTCATACACAACTTGAAAATCACTATCATATGCATATTGTTCAATGTAACTTTCAAGCATAACTGAATTGTGCTTGAGTATAATAGATGAATTTATAATAGGCCTAGAGAGCATATCAACTACCTTATTGTAGACTCCATTTTTATACCTGATAACCAAATGAAATTTTTGTAGAAATCATATCCATCTGAAATTTCTTGATTGCTGCAAATTTGAATGTGATTGTAAGTACTGCAATGTCTGATGGCCAGTATGGATAATGGTCTCTTTCCCCATCAAATAGTGCTTCCATTTATTTACAATTTGTATCAATGCATATAACTCTTTGTCATAGGTGGTATAGTTAGTCACAGCTCCATTAAAAATTTTAGAATGAAACGAAATAGGCTTACCATGCTGCATGAGATCTGCTCCCATGGCGTAATCACTTTCATCTATTTGGATCTCAAATGGCTGTCTAAGATCCGGAAGAACCAATACCAGTGCTGAAATGATCTTTTTCTTTAAAGCATCAAATGATTTTTTCTGTATATCTCCCTAATGGAAGACTTTTTTGACACTTGTCAATGCATGTAACGGAGCTGCAATGGAAGAAAATTAGCAATGAATTTCCTCCAATACTGTGTTGCCCCAAGAAAGCTTCTTACCTCTGTAACTATATTGGGCTTGGGAAAATTTAGAAAGACCTCTACTTTGGAAGGGTTTATCTTCAACTCACCTCCTCCAACAATATGTCCCAAACACACTAAATAAGTCTTACCAAACTCACACTTCGACACCTTTAAAAATAGTTGCCCTTTTTTCAAGACATTAAGTACCTTGTTCATATGCATGATATGTTCATCTCTTGATTTGTTGAATATCAAAATATCATCTAAGTAAACATTAACAAAGTCATATATAAATGGTCTTAGTACATCATTCATAACTCTCATGAAAGTAGCTGGAACATTTGTTAAACCGAATGGCATAACTAGCCACTCAAACAATCCTTGTCTAGTTTTAAATACAGTTTTCCAAATGTCCTCCTCAGCTATTCTAACTTGATGATAACCCCTTTGTAAGTCTATATTAGTTAAATACTTTGCATACTTTAATTTATCAATAAAACAATCAATGCGTGGGAGTGAATAATGATTCTTTACCATGATTTTATTCAGTGCATGAAAATCTATGCACATGCACCAAGTCTCGTCCTTCTTTGGTACGAAAACAATTGGTGAACCACATGGTGAAGTAGATGGGCTTATGATACCTTGGCTCAAAAATTCTCAGATTTTCTTATTGATTTCCAAACTCTCCATAATTGACATGCGATACATACCAATGTTTGGGAGTGGAACATCCTGCTACAACTGAATTCCCCTCTTGGGAGGTAACCCACTTGGTTCTTGAAACACCTCGTCATGCTGACTTACCACATAAAACAAATCAGATTTTAAATTGTCATCACATCCTTCAAAATATTCATAGTCAAAATCATCATTTTTCTTGATTATGAGAAGCACAATATTTTTACTTGCATTGACTAGCCTCTTCATTTGCCTTGCATTAACTAAGGAAATATTTAGCTTTTTGTGATGAGCTCTCACATTATACTCCACCCAATCCTTAAGAAAATGATATTTGTTCTCATGGTGATAAAACACTGCCTTCTTGTCATACAAATATGGACTTCCCAAGATAATCCCAGAAATTTCAAGTGGAACCACATCTAACTCGGCTTCGTCAACAAAGTTTGCAGTAATAGAAAATCGAAATATGAATTTCCTTGTAACTTGTAAATTGAAATTATTAACTATACAACCCAAAGGGTATGGTTTATGATGTGGTATGGTTTCAAGGTTAAAATTTTTGACCAAGTATTCTGAAATCAGGTTTTCTTGTGACACGCTATCAAACAATGCATCAATCTTTGTATGATTTGAAATCACTCTCACATGGAACAATTCTATCCTTATGTCTTCATTTGGAGTGGTGTTGTGACTATTTGAGGAACTAGTACTTGCTATGGATTTCTTTCCCTTCTTGACCATGGCTATGATCTTGGTCTCATCACCGAAATCGGATCCAAGATCATGTTGTGTGGTGGAAGTCATATTTTGTTTCCCCTTGTTATTTGGTTTCTTAAGCCTTAGTTTGGGATGTAGTTTCCAATAGTGGGCTTCATCATGCCCCTCTTTGGAACAATTTTCGCATGTAATTTTCTCCCCTTCTTTATTGATGCTTTCATTATTATTTCCCTTCCATTTCCTCCCTTCTCTTTTCCCTTACCCTTGAATGGATTCTTCTTACTACCCTCTTACTGAATGTTCTTTCCCCTAGCTTCAATATGCGTGGCTTGCACACATACTTCATCTAAGTTACTTGGGATAAACATAAGGATAGTATGTTTCAAATAAGAATGCAAACCCCTAATGTATTTCAAGAGCCTGTCTTGGGAATTCAAGTTTACTCCTAACAACAAAGCCCTCTTTTTGAACTCCTGAGTACATTGTTGAACTGTTTTGCCCTTGAGTTACCTAAAGTTTTGCCAACTCATAATTTCTTTTTGCATATAGGCTAATCGATAAAACTATATTTTAATGAATAAATAAATTCAACCCAAGAAATGGATATATTACCATGGATTCACATTTCTTCTTGAGTATTTGCCTCCCACCAAACTAGTGCAACTCCTTCTAGCCTCAATGAAGTCAACTAAATATTTATGTTTTCCTCTTGTAGATTCTGAATTCTACAGTATACTTACAATTTACAGATCCAATTGTCCAACTTCTCTGCATTTACCTCACCATTGTACATGGGAAGTTCAAACTTGATGTCCAACTTAAGTAATGGATTTTTTCCTTTTAGGGTTTTTGAATGAGTGTGGGTGGTTTTGTGGTGGAAGTGGAAGATGATGCTGATGAAGATGATGAGGATGAGGATGGTGGAGATGGAGGTGGCTTTCCTCCACTGCCTTTTGAACTCTTATCCCCATACTTCTTATCATCTAAAGTTCCTTCTCCATGTGGAGGCTTAGAACCTTCTCCTGCCCTTTCTGCAGTGAATGCATCAAACATGATTTTAACCATTCTCTTAATGTCAATGAAATCTCTCTTGACATCTTCCTCTTATAAATTCCCTTGAGTCTCTCCAAAACTTGAAATAATGGCTAAGGATTCAAGCTAAAATTCTGATGCTTGTACCTTTTCAATCACCTCAACTTCTTGTGCAATTTGTACCTCTTTAATCTCAACTTCTGGATGTAGAACTTAAGGTTCTTCAAGTGTAGCTATGAGTGGAACTTTGGGTGAACATGATGCTCTCTCAGCTCTCTTTCTTTTGGTCCTAACCTCGGGAATAACAACCAATAGCTTCCCTTATCCTCTTTGCAACTTCAACCTTGTAAGCACCACAAAATTGCAACTATGAAAATCCTTCTTGCATAATCTAGAGCAAAGAAAGAAAATAACCTTTTCTCTAATACCAACTTGATCGGAAATTGATTATTAGTTATTTTTTTGCTAATATAAATTTCAAATTTAATATGGAAGTGCTTATATTTGCTTATTGTGCAAGGGTTTATTGATGTGCTTATGATTGATAATAAAACAAACTTGATTTGTTAATCCAAATTTAATATATTAAAAAAATCAATTTCCAACACATAATAATCATGAACCCACATTCAACTTTGGAGGACATTGGGCGATTTTTACCTTCACAAACCAAACTGGCGAATCAAATTATGCCACTTGTCACAGTCCCATTGGACTAAAAACTAAAAAATATTCTCTACATACTGACTAGACTTCCATGTCATCAATTGTACCTGCTTTGCAATATTTTTTTAATAAAAATTTGCATGTTCTAAACAATGATCAACAAACCATCACTTCTTCATCCGAACTCGGTTTTCAACGAAACAAGTTGCGTTGAATTCCTTGCAATGGGTCGGTCGCTTTAGTTCTGTTTTTATGCAATTATGAGCACTTTAAATTTTAAGCTAATTTTTTCCCCTGATACAGATTTTGATCACTCCTTCCTACTAACGTGCTTTTGGACCCACAAAAGTTGGTTATCTCATGAGTGTTGAAAAATCCTATATTTCCCAAGTTCTATCATCTTTATTCTACTTTAAAATTTTGCCATGACAACCACTTGGTTACTAACATGCCTTGCCTTGCCTTGCAAATGGCTTAGCTCTTCAACCACTGTTCTCATTTTGTTGCTGACCCAGTCCAACACTTGTTAGATGCTTTTTGATATAACACTTTTGCTATACCAAATCGATTCCTCAATGCCTTCCCACTGAGAATCATGTTCCTCCTTTACACGATGGGTGAACTACAACAAATAGCTTCCAACATCAGTAAAAACAAGAAAATAAATGACCATTATTTTACCTCCACGGTTCCAAATTCCACATCTAGAAGAATGCATTCGCCATCTCCTTCTCTTCTTGGCGTCAACAAATAAAATGGTTTACAATGGCTGCAAAATTTTCTGGACATCTTGTCACAACAAACACATCATGCAAGAAAAATATCTTGGCGACATATCCTCTTGCTCCTTTAAAGAAACAATTTCACATCATGTGAACATCTCCATGTACTCTCAGATCTTGGTGTCAAAACTTATCGACCAAACACAAGTAAAAAAAACATGCCTCTTCAAAATATTGACTCTGAAGTGAAGAATAAGCATGTATAATAACTTGGTGATTCTTTTCCCAAAACCAACAATAAATTCACATCTCATGTAACACTTCGTCAATGTCTCCTCTTCATCTTTGGAGACAAAATCAACTCTTCCAAGTTGATATGACATGCGTGCAACACACAATCAACCAACACATGCCAACACTCATGCATGTGCAAATGATCAACACTCTCAAGTTGACAACATACATGTTAAACAAATAAATAGACCAACACAAGTAAATTATTCATGCATGTTCAAGCACTATGAAACCATCAAAATTCCATTGTTCATACACACAAACTCTCATGCATGTATACAATTATTCAAGTCTCTCACAAGTACAATCATAAGTACAATAACTCTATTCATATGTACATGTACTTAAATATGAAATGAACAAATTTTTCTACAATAAAGTGATTCAACATACTCCACTTTCAATCTCCTTCTTGGCATAAACATGCAACATGCATTCCATTGGAAAATAAATGCATCAACATCAAAATACATGCAAAGCCTTAACTGGATAAGAAATCTAACCATCTCTTACCAAATCATTTCAATAGTGCTTATTTCAACTGCACGTCATCATCATGTGAATCATCTTGACCCACTTCAATTATAGAATTTTCTTTTCCATTCTTTCCATCCTCTTTCTCCACCTTCTTCAAATGTCATGGATGAATTTCTGGATACAAAGTCCAACACTTGTCTACAAGATGACCTTGCTTATGACAATGAGAGAAAAAAAAATTGCCTCTTCTTTTCAACATGGTTTGCTTTGTCTTTGGCTTTCTGCCTCTTTTGCTTTAAAATTTTCCTGTGCATGGATATCTTCTTCCAACACCTTGAAAAATTATGGTTATCCAAACCAAAAAAGGAACATGCAAACTTTCTCCAAATAATATGTGAGAATTTTCCATGTTTATCATAATCAAAAGCAACTTGATTAAAAGAAGATTTATACCTTGAACATTCACCTTTGTCGCCTTCTTGAGGAGGTAAATTTGATGAGGTAGTGGCTCTCTTCGGAATACCAACAATTCATTCAATGGTTGTAGAGCTTTCAACATCCTCTTGTTCGCTATTCTCATTAGCTGAATGCTTATGAACACCTTCTTTCTAAGTGGGTGTAAAAATTTTGCATTCCTCATGAAGACAATATTCACAAGCTTGAGGTAATGAACATGAAATGAAAGTCCTTCTTGGAACACCTTCATATGCCTCCTCGGCTTTATATCTTTCTGCATCATGTTTTTCATAACCAAGACCCATATACTTGGGCCTTTCCTCAACAATAATTGGCTCAACTATGCCTTGTGCATGTTTTCCAAATCCTTTACCTTCATAGCCCATATTCATCAATAATTTGGACCCTATTCCTCTGTTGTGTCTTTCAAAAGCACCTACAAATTCATATTGAGAGGAAATTGAAGATAAAATTGAATTTCGTACCTCTTTTTCAAGCACATGCTTGGCTAAGGCTTCCTTGACATCATGGAGTTCAGTCTCCATCTCATGCATCCTTGCTAGGTTCTCATTTGAAATATGGAGTTGAATCTCCATCTCATGCAAATTTTCAAGAAGTTCTTGCTTCTCCTCTTTCTTGGCAATCAACTTCTCTTGAAGTTTAATGTTCTTATCTTCATACTTCTCTTGCACCCTATCAATCATGATGTAGAGTTTCGACAACAACTCTTTATAAAAGAGTTTTTGTAAGGAAGATAAACTTGAAACATCCCTTAATAAATCTTCCATAAAAAATGGAATGAAAACAAAAATTATTTTCTGTGATTTGAGAATTGAATTCTCAGTTTAGATCGCTTCTCCTTCACACATAAACTTGGAAAACTGTTAAATTCTCCTTGCACAAATTCAACAACCAATAGCTATAGAACCAATGAAGAATTAGATATCTTTGGCTAAAATGAGCTAACCCTTTTGATATAATACCAAATTGATCTGAATATGGAAAAACTTGTTATTGCTATGAAATCTCTCTCCTCGGTATTAAAATGTGTTTAAGGATCGACTCAATTAACCATTTGTGAAGGGGTTAAAATGTCAAGTTTCCTGTGTTTTTAATGATCAAATTATGAGTTAATTAAAAATTAAAAACTCATATAAAGGAAATAAAATTCATAAATACAAATCACAACAATCACATAACATAATGGATGATGATGGAGTTCACCGCTCTTGGGATACATCTCCATGGACCTGCTTTAACTAGCTAGTCCCTCTTGGGATTATGAGTAAAATGTATGATTAAAAGCACCATTATTTCTCAAATGGATTTTATGAATATTTCATTGGCTTCAAAACACTCAAATGCCCCTAAAATGACTATTCAACCTTTGAATTTGGTTACCATCTCCTCTAGGCTTGACCTCCAACCCCAGTGGCCATGGGCTTGTTTAATCTCCAAAGTGACAAAATCAACTTCAGATGTGATCCAACGCCTCTATAAAATATAAAACTATGTTTACAGTATCAAATACATCAAAAATTTACTATTCATTCACTAAAATTGGCCTTAAGTGGATCTGGGCATGGCCTTCCCTCCTGGTGGCCGTAGCCTTCAAAATTATTCAATGTGCCAAAAACACATATAGATGAGCTCCATTACCACTGAAAGTTGTTCCAATGGATTCATAGAATTCCAATCTGCTACGAATGACTTTCCTTAAGCAAAAATTGGTCGAAAATTGACCAAGATAGGCCTCATTAAAGTTTTCCCTAGATTCTACCTCTAAATCTGGAAAACTGCTAGATAACCTCGACAAATTTGGAAGTGGCACCGAATTTTGAGATTCTGCTAAAAATCCACCAATTTAAATAGATATTAATTAAGGCTTTAACTATGCTTAATTGTGCATTAAGTTCACACTGATTCACACTTAACTGGGTGCTTAACCAAGGTTATATGACAAGGTCACGTGGAGGAGGCGGGTTGGCCCCCTCCGCTCCTCCATCCAGTTCTGCACACAACATTCAAATATAATTTCGCAACCTTTCGTTTCAATTTATATGGTTGTGGTGTAATGGAAAATGGACGGATTGGTGGGGCAGAGGTCATGGGGTCGAACCCTGACCTCCGCACCCACAATACGCTTTTGGAAACCATTCAAACATTTAATGTAAACCCTTCGTAAACTTGCCATCGGATATATAATATGAATATGATCCACTCCATATATTATAAACTTTTCATTATTTAAATGCTCCACCATGATATTTATTCCAATTTTTATTCTAGTGTTTAAAACATAATGCTTGTTCCATACGTATTATTTTAAACCTCCACCATAACCAAAGTATAATTGAACTTTGAAATTTGCTTTTGGGTTTATTTAATATATGTGGAATTTAAATATTTAACAATATATATTAAAAAGGTTTAGCTCATTTTAGCCAAGTATAGCTAATTCTTCTATTGGTTCTATAGCTATTGGTTGTTGAATTTGTGCAAGGTGAATTTAACAGTTTGCCAAGTTTATGTGTGAAGGAAAATAAGTCAAGATTGAGATCTGAAATTGATTGCTAGTTATTGCTCTGATATGAAATTGATTATTAGTTATTGTTGTGCTAATATCAGTTTCAGATTTAGTATGAAAGTACTTATGTTTTTTTCTTGTATAAGGGTTTATAGATGTGCTTATGATTGATAATTAAACAAAGTCGATGAGATTAAGTGGATTTTATGAACATATAAAGAATGGAAACTAAATGTTGAACAACAACATATAAACACACAACAAACACATAAAAATGAGTTAAATACTCATGGTTTTGATGAAGGAGTTCACCCCTCCTGGGCTACATCTCCTTGGTCTAGCTTCCATGGCATGAGCCTTTGTATTAGCTTCAATTATGAAAAAGTGTTGTTTACACTCTCCTGTTGCCTATGCAACCTGCTCCATTGTCTCCAAAACTTTAAAATAGACCAAGAATGACTCTTCCTAAGCCAAAATTGGTCGAAAATTGCCTTAGTTATGGCAAAACCAATTTTTCCTACAATATCTCCACTAAATCTGGAAACTGGCCAGATAAGTCCACTAAAAATAGAGCTCTGCCACATTTGGTGAGCTCTTCCAACTTCGATGCCAGTCTAACTGCTCATTAACTTAATGATAAGCACATTCTAATGTTAATTAATTGTGTAGTTAGCGTTAATCGCATTATAAGCCCCCAACCCTCCAGCACGGTCACGGTCTTATCACGAGGTGGTTGGCCCGTGGGGTTGAACCCCTCCTCCGCCCAATGGTGGAACACATAAGCTTTAAGTAGAGGCACGACCCCATAGCTGTTAAAAACTTGATGCATGGTATGTTTGTTGGTGTTGGCGCTTGTATGGGGGAGGTCGCGGGGTCAACCCTGACCTCCACCCCTCCTCGGTCATATATTTTTTGTTGAACGAACATTTGAATTAGACCTTAGACATAGAAAAATATGCGCCCCACTTGAATTTGGCTTAAAAAAATATTTGTGCTCATACAATTTCCATGGGGGAGGGAACATGGCAACCCCTAGTTGCTCCATGTGTCCCTTCTCCATAGGCCCAATTTCCAATATATAAAAAATAATAATAATGCACCCAATAATTAAAATTTCAACCTTAGAATAGGAAGAAAATTTCAATTCCCAAGCAACATTGGTGAATTTGATTGTGACACTTGTCACAATGTCATTGGCTGAAAATTGGAGAATATTCCCTGGATATTCTTGAGGTGCTAACTGGACTAACAAGTCATCAGTCTGTCACTGTTCTGCACATTTTTTACTTGTTTGAGAAAACATATAGCAGGTCATAACTTATAAAAACTCGTATTTTGATGAAAAAAGTTGCGTTGAAATCCTAGTGATGAGATATATCCGATCGTTCTGGTTTGTAGCCTTTTTGGGAAATTTCATTTTTGAGCTAAATACTGAGCCTCTGGTCATTCCTCCCCACTAGAAGCCTTTTTGACCCCAAAATCTACTGTCAGTTTTTCAACAAGTGAGGATACAACTCCCTCACCCTTTCAATCTCGATCCATATGGCCTTGGAAGGATTTTGTCCCTTGAGTCCCACTCTAAGGTATTCAACATTCCCTCTTCTTGAAGTTTTGGTTCTTCTGTCAAGTATGAGATCTTACTGAAGTTCATCAAGATATTCTGGTGAGAAATCATCTATTGATGGCAGTTGAACATGCTATCTTTGATTATCAATCATAATCAAATCTATAAACGATTGTAAAAGAATCAAACATAAGCACTTTCATATTAAATCTGAAACTAATATTAGCACAACAATAACTAACAATCAATTTCAGATCAAAATTTTAGCTCATTATTGCTTCTATAGCTATTTGTTGTTGAATTTGTGCAAGGAGAATTTAACAGTTTGCCAAGTTTATGTGTGAAGGAAAAGAAGTCAATATTGAGAATTAAAATCTCAAATCACAACAAAGAAGCTTTGTATGCATTGCATGGTGTGATGGCGGTCTCATTAAGCACTGTTTCAAGTCAATCTTCCTTACAAAAACAGTTTGATAAAGAGATGTTGCAGAAGCTCTACATCATGATTGATAGGATGCAAGAGAAGTATGAAGATAAGAGGGAGAGCATTAAACTTCAAGAGAATTTGATTGCCATGAAGGAAGATAAGTAAGAGCTTCTTCAAAGGATGCATGAGATGGAGATTCAGCTCCATGTTGCAAATGAGAACCTTGAAAGGATGCATGAGATGGAGACTCAAATCCATGTTGCCAAGGAAGCCTTAGCCAAACATATGCTTGGAAAAGAGGTATGAAATTCAAGTTTATATTAAATTTCCTCTCAAAATGAATGTGTAGGTTCTTTAGAAAGACACACTAGAGGAATAGGGTCCAAATTATTGATGAATATGGGCTATGAAGGTAAAGGATTAGGAAAACATGCACAAGGCATAGTTGAGGCAATTGTTATCAAGGAAAGGCCTAGATATTTGGGTCTTGGTTATGGACAACATGATGGAGAAAGCTATAAAGCCAAGGAGGCACATGAAGGTGTTCCAGGAAGGAATTTCATTTCATGTTCATTACCTCAAGCTTGTGAAAATTGTGTTCATGAGGAATGCAAAAGTTTTACACCCACTTTGCAAGAAGGTGCTCATAAGAATGCAGCTAATGGGAATGGCGAATAAGAGTATGTAAAAGCTCTATAGTCATTGAATACATTGTTGGTGTTCCAAAGATAGACACTACCTCATTAAATTCACCTCCTCAAGAAGGTCAAAAAGGTGAATGTTAAAGGTATAAATTTTCTCTTAATCAAGTTGCTTTTGATTATGATAAACATGGAAAATTATCACATAATATTTGGAGAAAGTTTGCATGTTCCTTTTGTGGTTTGGATAAGAATAATGTTTCAAGATGTTGGAAGAAGATAGCCATGCACAGGAAACTTTTGAAGCAAAAGAGGCAGAAATCCAAAGACAAAGTAAACCATGTTGAAAAAAATGGGCAATTGTTTTGCACTCATTGTAATAAGCAAGGTCATATTTTCGACAAGTGTTGGAATTTGTATCCAACAAGTCATCCATGACATTTTAAGAAGGCGGAGAAAGAGAATGGAAAGAATGGAAAAGAGGATTCAAAAATTCTTCAACGTGCCAAAAATACCTGTAGATGAGATCCATTACCTCTGCAAGCTGTTCTAATGGATTCATAGCATACCAATTTGCTAAGAATGACTATCCTTGAGCAAAAATTGGTCAAAAATTAACCAAGATAGGCCTCATTAAAATTTTCCCTAGATTTTGCCTCTAAATATGGAAAACTTCCAGATAACCCCGACAAATTTGGAAGTGGCACTGGAGTTGGAAAGTATGCTAAAAATCTGCCAACTTAAGTGCTAAATTAATTAAGAGATAAGCATGCTTAACTATTGATAATGGCGCACTAAACCGCAATTAACGAAGGCACTTGCATGAGGTCACATGGTGTGGTTCCATGAGGAGGAGGGCTAGCCCGCTCCTTCCTCCGCCCTTGAAATCCACATGCTATTTAATTAAAGTTCCATGTACTTTTTTAGTCTCAAGGTAGTGGCGCGTTGGTGGACAATGTTAGTTGCATGGGGGAGGTCACGGGGTCAAACCCAAACCTCGCCCCTCCTGGCTCGCTTTTGCACATCCAACACATTTAAAAACCAACATATTTTTAATATGCTACAATACTTTGGAAACAGACTTTGAGTTTAATATAGACCATCGAACCATACTTTTAATATGAACATTTTCCCACTGTATGGTATTTGATATATATTAACCAACGAACCATTGCAACAAGTTTTGCACCAAAATTAATGCCACCTAAATTAATAAATAATTCAGATTTTGATTTTAGTTTTAAAACAGTATATGTGCAATTAATAATAAGGTTCAGGGGCTGGAAAGCCATCAATACTATCTGGGATCTAGAAAATAAAGATGGAACCTTCTCTTCTACTTTTGAATAGCTTGCACAGAAAGGTATTTCTCACTTCAGAGAAATCTATAAGGCACCCCAGCAACATACACTGGCCAATATTATCAAGGTGGCCTCCCTATTCCCCAGATATGTGGATCCCCTATCAACCGAGGATCCCCTTTCACCTATTACGATGGGGGAATTAGAATCTGTCTTGAAATGGTTCAAAAAGGATAAGATTCCTAGACCCGATGGATGGTCTGTGGAGTTCTATCTAGCCTTCTTTGAATTTTTGGATCAGGAATTACTAGTGGTCATGGAAGAGACCCGGCAATCTAGGCACATCTACGAGGCCTTCAACTCCAATTTTATCGCCCTCATTCCTATATTAGACCATCCCTCATTATTCAAGGATTTTCGCCCCATCTCATTATGTAACTAAATCTATAAGATTATGGCTAAGATCCTTGGTAATCGGCTCAAGCCTATATTATCTAACTTCATTTCCCTTGAGAAATTTTCATTCCTTGAAAACCGACATATTCATGATGCCATTGGCATTACACTGAAGGCCTACATTCCATGCACACCATGAAGATCAAAGGTCTAATCCTCAAGATTGATCTTGTGAAAGCTTTTGATTAAGCTAGTTGGCTCTACATTTGTATGCTCCTTACACATCTTGGATTCCCTATTCAGGTTATCAATTGGATCATGTGCTACATCTCCTCTATATCCTATATCATTCTCATTAATGGGGCTGCTACAGATTTATTTGTTGTAGTGCGGGGTCTCTGTCAGGGCTGCCCTGTATCCCCTCTACTCTTCCTCCTAATTATGGAAGGTCTTAGCAGATGCATCTCTTAGCCACCTGTAAAATTTGATTATCCCAAAAGGTGGCTAAATCTATTTTTGAGCCTTCAAGGAACAATTTTTTCTCACTAAAAACTGTTGGCTCTTGAAGACTTTTTGAAGGCCTCATGCCTCTGTCCAACCCTCACTATCGTTCCCATCTTGAAAAACTCTGAAATCCTGCTGATTTCCAAAGCCAAAATATTGCCGCAAACACCATTTTCTCCTTTCCCTTCTTCCCAAATTAACCTCATCTGTCTATCCCCATATTTCCCACAAAAACCCCTCATTTTCACATTTCTGCCTTTTCCCCTCATCAAAATCCCCTTTATAAGGTTTAAGACTCACTCTTGGCCTTATCAGAACCCTCATTTCCTTTGAAAAAACGTTGAAAAATCATAAAAATACATTGTTTTGACTTAAGCCCCCTTGGGCTAAGTCCCTAGACTTTTTGCCCATACACCCTGGCGCCGTGACCGCGCGCTGAGCAGTCGGGCACTTCTCTGGTTTAAATAAATATTTCGCCCAAAACATTAAAAAACCTTTGATATTTAGTTAAACCGTCGAATTAACATTTTATTAAATTTTTCACGCTCGTGCAAATGTGGAGCGATCTCGACCGTCGATTCAATCCACAGATCCGATGGTGCAGAGCGCGCCTCCCTGTGGACCCCCCAACCGTGCACTGTTTTCCCAAAACCGCGTGGTTTTTATCGCACGACTCTTCGGCGGAGGGCGGTTTTTGCCCGATGGCCAGCGATTCCATACATCACTTGACACACGTCCCGTGTACTATTTGTAAAACTGCCGTCCATCCGTCATTCATCACGCATTAACGATCAGACCAGGACGCCCAGCAATATCGTTGTGGACCGTCTGATCTGGGCCCACTGATCCAACGGTGATCGCTCGCCGAAGTTGCTCAATGGTTAATGAAGGTGAGCGCGCGATAGCCAGGCCATCGTATAGCGGCAAATCAATCTCCACCGTCGATCTGATCTGCAGATCGACGACCCACAATTTATCGCTCGATCTCTCCGTTTGAATTTCCATTGCCCAATCCCGACCGTTGATCTCTGTGCGATCGACGGTTCAGATTCATCCTTCTCCTCTGATCGCCTTGTTCAATCTCGGTCGTCGATCTCTGCACGATCGACGGCTCAGATTTAATTTTTCTTCCACCCATTATATGATCTCCCCGATTAATCCCGACCGTTGGATGATGCCATCCAACGGCCCTGCTCCTTCCACACGCCCTCCGATGCAGTCAACCTATAAAAGCATGATTTCTTAATAGTTTTCGTATTTTGCAGGGTTTTTATCATTTTCTCGCAATTTTCGAAGAAGATTCAGAGGCGGAGGGTGACGACCCTCCCGTCTTCGATTCGTTAAAGGAAATCATTCATAGGGTAGAAATGCACGTTTCCTCAGTGTTTCCTCAGGCATGGATGCCTTATGAACCCTGCGCAGCCCTGCACAACAGCAAATAACACAGCAAATCGGGCACAGACAAAGAGTATCAGCGTCGAAGACAAAAACGCACTAGAACAGAGGATTAAAGGACATATTTGTGGGGATTACGTCTCAGATGCTTATCAAAAGCCTAATCCCCAAATAAAACACAGTTTACAGAAAGCCTAAAGTGTTTTATCAAGCAGGAATGCTCCCACTGCCACAATCTGAGGCAAATCGATTCCTCCCAGCTACCATAGCGCCACCTGTTCCTCAAAGTACTCAATCAGGGGCCGAAGTTATTGAAGAAGATCAGATTTTGCCTCACCGCAGCCAAGAAGTTACTTCTGCAATGAAACTTAATGCAAAAGATATCTGCAGAGTAACCCTAGCGTCACACAGAGCCTCAAAGGTCAACAAAGCTCCCACCGAGATTAATTCATAAGTATAAATCAATTAATACAGTGAAACACATGTACAGTTTCTTCATTGAGCCCCCCCAAGGGCCAAGAAGACATTAACTCTGTATTAATTGTAATTGAGATCTTTTATCAGATCTCACCTCCTCATTCTTCTATATATACTACAGTAGAAGATGAGTGAGGGGTTGGTTGTAGAACTTTGATATACATTTGAGAAAAAAACTTCTGATTGTACATAGTATTCACTAGCTCTTGGAGCTCTACTGGTGATAGATAGGTTAGGCTGAGATGTGTAGATGGTTGCTGACCTAAAGCACTGAACTTAAAGCTGTAACTGGTTTGAAGCATAAATACAAGCTGATTTATGGGATCCTGGTCTATGTTGACGGTGATGTTTTTCTAATTGTAAACTTGTTATTTTATTTATGTTTCCATCTGTGTTTCATATTCTCTTATAAAGAACAACATGCATTGAGTTAGGACATACTGTACATCAGTGACCTTCTCTAAATGAAAATCTTTATCTAAATGTTTTCTTCTAAATTGTGTTATTTAGGAATATTTTAATTCAGTTTAAGCATAGGAATGCTGGCGTTCCCTCGTCTTATTGTCTTACCTGAATATTGTTCTTAGATGTTATTTTCAGTATATGTTTAGTCAAGATGAACTGAGGAAGATATGGTGAGCCCTGGTCCCAGTATGATCCCATAGACTATCTGATTGTTTCCCTTTGAATGTGTCAAAAGCTGGCTAGTTTCAAAGTACTTACGAGATCTTAGGCCATTCTGTTGTTATCTTTGTATCTGTCTTAAAAGTAACCAAGTAAAAAAGAGCTAGGAGAGGATTTGTGGTGAGCCTGGCCCGCTAGTTTCTAATCCAAAAGTTGCCTTCAAGTTTCCCTCTGTTTTGAGATGTTTTCTATTGAAAGTGTATCAAAGGCTGGCTAGTTTCAAAGTACTTACCAGATCCTAGTTTAATTTTATGTTTTTCTTGAGTTCATGTCAAAGGCTGGCTAGTTTCAAAGTACTTACGAGATCCTGGGCTGCTCTTGTTTCTGCATCTGTTGATTTCCCCTTCTTATTGTATCATTCCATTCCATAAATAAATCTTCAAAGAGATACTTAGACATAGATGACTTTCCCCATGGACCACTCTTGCCTCTTGCTGTTCCAATTAAACCCTATTATGACTCCATAGCCCAATGGACTAAAACCTGCAATTTTATACCTTTTTGACCGAAGCTTACTCTGATTGCCTGCAACTTCTCACCTTTGGAACTTTTTTGCACTCAGAACTTTCCACCTTGAAGAGTAATCATGTTCAACCATCCAAAAAACAAACAAACCCTTGGCCTTCATAACTAGCCTAGTATCATTACCCCAAACTTCAAAGACAAATCCATCTTTGCACTTTTTGGAGAGATCCCTCTTCGGATTCAGGAGGGCTAGATCCTAGAATCCAAAAGTGGTTGAAACGATGTTGTTTCTGTAATTGGACTCTGCCAATATTGCTAATAAATTACAGATTCCTAACATTTCTGGCAACTCCGCTGGGGATGTCGAACCCAGAATAATTTTTCATCTCTATAAAACTTTGTGAGTAAAAAGAAGCCTTTTCAAGCACTACCAAGAAATGGTAATCATGATGAAACTTGTTTGAATCAGTGACAATCTAGGTAAACCCTAGGATTCTCTTAAGACTTCATCAAACCTTGAAAAATCAGCTGGCTTAGCCATAAGAGTACACTGTCTTTGTCTCATAATTGTAGCTAAGTTTTGAAACAGAGTTAGCATATTCTTAGAAACCACACAACTCAGAAAAAACCAAAAATATTTCAGATTGGAAGTAAAACACTTACTCTTACATTGACACTTACCTTTTGTTGTGTTTTACCCCATACTCTTAGACAGAGTCTGGAAAGGGCCAGGTAGCTTCCGGATCTCATCCTCTTTCAGAGGTGAAATATCTGGTGAATGCCCTCCCAGTCAATCTCTGATTAGAGTTTGTTGTGTTCCGAGATATCCTTGAAAGGGGATATTTCACAAGCATGGTGGTGGACCATAAAACCTTTTACCTATGAAAAGAGCTAAAAACTTCCACTTGGCGACTCCACAATCCTGAACAGACTTTAAGACTCCACTGGGAAGAACCCTGATCATCATAACATTATTTAAACTCGGTCAGAGGACTGTAGGATTGAAATTTAGGTAAACAGATTAGTTAACCATTCAAAGACTATCATATCTGGTTGAACTTGTTTTGTTTATTTGGGTCTGATAAACACAACATAGTGGCTCCTAGAAAGATTCACACTAGAGCCTATCCTGACCCTGAACCACCTGAAGTAGTTGATAACCCTGAAAGTATCCTTAGGAAGTCTCCTAAGATTAAATTATCAACTCGTTTCAGACCACCCTTGAGAGCTAAATTAGTTCCTGAACATCTTTCAGCTCTACAACAATCACAAGCTGACTTAGTAAATCCATTCAGAACTAGGTCATTTGATGATATAATCTAACTAGATTCTGAGTCTTCACTTTCTTCTCCTGAAACTAGTGAACATCTTGGTAGTAGAGAAACAACACCTCCTGATTTACATTTCCTCCACAACCTAGGTGTCTCTCATCCAAGATCAGCTCAGCAATCTACTGCTGTTCCATCCACATCCCTTCATCCAACATCCATTGTCCAAACCACTCCACTCCAACCCACTTTCCCTTTCGTTAATCCACCCCTTGTAAATCCACCTCCACCTCCTTCCATGGCTGCATGGTATGCTCCCTTAGTCCTTCCTACACCATTAGTCAACCTTCCACAAGACTATCAGTCCAAAATTCCATTATATGATGCTAACAATACTACAACTGCATCACAACATGTGGATAAGATGGATGACTATTTTGACAGAAATGAAATTGATGATGATTCTGTCAAACTTAGATTATTTGCTCAAAGCCTGGGGGGAGAAGTAAGAAAATGGTTTAAAGGCTTAGCCCCCCATAGTATCAATGATCTCTAAGGCTTCCATCAAACATTCTTAAACAAATGGGAAGTTAAAAAGAATCCTCTCCAAGTCCTTTCTGATTACAAGAACCTTCATAGAAACCCTGGGGAAAGTGTCCAAGCTTATTGCACTAGATTCAATAGTGTGTATAATGCACTTTCCCCAGAGCTAAAACCTCCACAAGGCTCAGATTTAAACAAGTTTCCTGAAGGGTTTGATTCTGACATGACCTATCAGCTGAGAGAGAGAGACTTTTCAACTCTTGAGGATATGAAAAGAGGTGCTCTTTCTGTAGAAGTCAACCTGATGGAGAAAAGAGCAAGGATGAAATCTGAGAAGAGAGTATCTTTTAGAGAGGAATCCACACCTTCCACTTCCAATTCAAAGATGGAAAGAATGATGGAAGAAATGATGAAAGAGATGAGCATAATTAAGAGAGCACAAGCAAGCCAAAACCAAACTGCTCCTCAAAATAGAAACCAGAACCAGAATCAGAATGTTAGAAGGAACCAACCTCCAAACAGACCTAGGGAAGATGATCAGCAGATCACTCCTCCCTTTCATCAAAACTATGTAAGTGAGGTTGAGGAAGCGGATCAAATAACAGAGGAAGATGATATTATCCTATTTGGGGTAGATGATGATGACTTTGAGGTTCATTATGATAGAAAACAAGGTCTTTATACACCTTATGATGACAAAAGAGACGATAATGAAAATTGTTGTCAAGACATGGAAAATGACATCACCTAACCTCAAAGAGAATATGACCTCAGAAGTAAATCTAGTCAACAAACCCCCAACAACAAAACCTCTAAAAAATCCTCACAAAAAAACACTACAACCAAGCCTAAAGTTGTCAAACAAAAGGATAAAACAGTGGCTGAAAATTCTGATAAAGGTAAAGGGAAAAGCACTCAAGACAATGAAAAACAGAGTGCTAACATTAGTAGTACTAACACATCAGCTAGTACTCCTGTGAAAACAATTTTATCAAATGTAAATAAAACAAATAAGCAAGCTGACATTGCTGATAAAGTGACAGCCAATAAGGCTGAAACCAACACTGTAAAGAGTCAAATTCCGTTCAACCTGGAGGAGGAAATTTCGAAGATCAAAATTTCTGTTCCCCTCATCGAGTTAGCTGCCCAACATGTATATAGAACTCAAATTTTGAAGGCTTTAAACTTAGAAGACAACAATGACACAGTCAATCTTAACGATGACCAACCAGAGCTTATTTTTGGTCCAAAGATTGAAGGAAAATATCAAGAGGGACCTGTTCCTCCCTTTTATATAAGTTTTAACGTTCATGACAAGATTTTGCACAACGCTATGCATGACTCAGGGGCTTCTCATAATCTAATTCCTAAAGCTGTAATGGAGAGCCTGGGTCTAGAAATCACTAGACCTTATAAAGACCTTTAATATTTTGATTCTAGCAGAGTAAAATGTTTAGGATTGATCAAGGACCTCTGTGTTAACTTAGCCCAAATTCCAGCCAAATGCTTAGTCATGGATATTGTTGTGGCTGATGTGCCCCCAAAGTATGGAATGTTACTCTCAAGGTCTTGAGGGGCTAAGTTACAAGGGACTATGCAAATGGACATGACCTATGTGACTATCCCTGTTTTTAATCAAACTACAAGACTTTACAGGGAATCCCATATGAAATACACAGTCACAAGCCAAGACAGACCACAAAACTCTCCTATCTATTATGTCAATACAGGCCTCGATTCTTTTATCATGTTTAATGATGAAACACTTAGTGAACAAGTCACTTTAACAGAATTAATGGCCAATAGAGAGGAGGAGGTAAATACCAATGAACTGTAAAAACAGTTTTTTGAACCTTTAAACAACAACAAACCAAATATGGGTCTTGAACTACAAGTCATGTTTCCCTTGCTTCTAAACATTGAGAGTCAAGAATGCATCCCTCAAATAAATGAAAATCTGGGGGAATCAAAACAAATTCAACTCAGTGCTGAGATTCCACAAAAACCCTTGAGCGCGATAGTTGAAGAGGACTCTAACCAAGATAAAACAGAGAAAGGTCCTCTCTGGAGTATGTATTTTGATGGGTCATGCACTAGAACTAACGCTGGTGTGGGTGTCTGGATTACTAACACTGAAAACAACCACACAGAATGCATTTCATGCAAATTAAACTTTCAGTGTTCCAATAACATAGCAGAATATGAGTCCCTTCTCTTAGGCTTACATCTTTTGAAAAAGTTAGGTGCTAGGACAATCAATGTATATGGGGATTCTGAATTGATCATTAGGCAGGTCAATGGGGAGTATAACGCAAATCATCCCAAGCTTAGAGCCTATCGGAATGATGTCATGGATCTTCTGAAAACATTTGAGGAGTCCAAGGTAATCTTTGTCCCAAGGAAGAGAAACATTGCAACCCACAATTTAGCCTTTGCAGCTAGGACATGCTTAGTGCCGTTTGAAACCAAAGACTGTACAACTGAGATAAAGTTTAGACCAGCAGTGCCTGATAATAAGAAGTATTGGCAGGTGTTTGACAATTACAAACAAATAGAATACTTCATGCAATTCAGAATTGAATTCGAACTAAATAGTTCGGACTCAGACTATGAAACAGACTACAGTGAAGAAAACTTTCTTGGTGAAGAAGAATCGTCTCCTGAGCCTGTCAATATTAACCTATTGTCTAGAAAAATTATGAATGAAACAGAGGAATTGGAAACTCTCCATGCTAAAGATGAAAGTTTGCCTAGAGGTCTAGCCCCTTTAGAAGAGTTGTTTGATTTTGACGATGTGGCCAAAAAACCAAAACTGGAACCTGTAGAGGCTGAAGTGGAGGAGTGCAATATAGGCAGTGAGGAAAGACCGAAAATTATTAAACTGTCTAAGAATTTACCAGCTCACATTAAACTCAAATACATTGAGTTGTTTAAATATTTTTCTGATGTTTTTGCATGGAGTTACGAAGATCTTAAATCCTATGACAGTAAAATAATACAGCACAAAATTCCCCTCAAAGAAAACCAAAAACCATTCAAACATAAGCTGCACAGAATAAACCCTGTACAGTTTCCTTTGGTTGAGAAGGAGATTAAAAAGATGTATGAAGCTGGTATTATTGTCCCTATTAGATATTCTGAATGGGTATCTAATCTGGTGTCTGTTAGGAAGAAAACTGGAGAAATCAGGCTTTGTATAGACTTTAGAGATTTAAACAAAGCTTCATTAAAAGACAACTACCCTCTACCCAAGATGGATCATATTTTACAAAGGGTGGTAGGGTCTAGAAGAATCTCTTTGCTGGATGGCTATTCAGGGTACAATCAGATCTTGGTTTACCCTGCTGATCAATTAAAGACAGCCTTTACTACACCATGGGGCACTTTCATGTATGTGAAAATGCCCTTTGGTCTAATGAATGCTGGAGCAACTTTCCAAAGAGCCATGGACATAACATTCTCAGAAGAATTGGGCTTCTTCATCATTATCTATCTTGATGATGTCACTGTGTTTTAAAAAACAGATGAAGATCACTTAGAACATTTGAGAAAGGTTTTCGAGAAGTGCAGAAGGTTTGGAATATATTTAAACCCTAAGAAGACCCTATTTGGGCTCCAAGAAGGTAAACTTCTTGGACACAATATTTCAGAAGAGGGTATAAAGATAGATCCAAAGAGGATTGAGGCCATATTGCAAATCTCTCATCCTCGAAACATCAAGGAGTTGCAATCTTTCATTGGGAAGATCAACTTTTTGAGAAGGTTCATCCCTAATTTAGCTGAGCTCCTTAGGAATATCACAAACATGCTGAAAAAGGAGCAAGGGGTAAAATGGACCTTGGAAGCAAATCAATCCTTTGAACTAGTGAAACAAGCGTTGACCAAAACACCGGTTCTGATAAGTCCTGATTTTTTGAAAGATTTTTATATCTTTTCATTTGCATCGGAACATACCATAGCTGCTATCCTTTTACAGAAAAAACCACAAGGACAAGAGCAGACCATTTCATTCTTTAGCAAGGCATTGAGGGATGCCCCTTTGAAGTACAACATCATGGAGAAGCAAGCTTTTGCTTTGGTTAAAGCATTGAAAGACTTCAGAGTATACATCCTTCATTCACATATTATTGCCTTTGTCCCAAATTCAGTTGTCAAAGACATTCTAACATAGGACCCAGATGGTAAGAGAGGTAAGTGGATTGCTATTATTTTTTAATATGATTTAGAGATAAAACCCACTAAGCTCATCAAAGGCCAGGGTCTAGCTAGATTAATGGCTGAATCAAATTGTGAAGTTCTTGATATTCATATGATTAATGCTTTAGATGATAAAGAGGAAATCTCAACACCCATTGTTGAAAACCATTTTATGAATTCCTCTTGGTATGCTGACATTATTTATGTTCTGCTTAATTTGAATACACCTCCTGGTTTGAAAAAAACAAAGGCAAGGTTCCTAAAATTGAAAGCTGTAAACTATTGCATTATAGATAAATGTATGTATTGGAAAAATGCAAGTGGTCTATTGCTTAAATGTTTGCCTGAGTTTGATGCAGAGAAGGTTAAGTACCAGTTCCATGAAGGATAGTGTGGAGGTCATTTGTACTGGAAGACAACAGCCAACAAAATTTTGAGGGTTGGTTTCTATTGGCCTACTCTTTTCCATGATGTACACAAGATGATCATAGCCTGTCATAAGTGTCAAATTTTTGAAGGCAAAAGAAAACTGCTACCCCTCCCTCTGCATCCAATCACTGTTGAAGCCCCATTTCAACAGTGGGGACTTGACTTTATAGGAGAAATCCATCCACCATCTTCTACCCAGCACAGATGGATTCTCACTGCCACAGACTATTTCACTAAGTGGATAGAAGCCATTCCTTGTAGGCAGGCCAATGATTCAGTTATCGTAAAATTTATGGAGACTAATATTCTCTCCAGATTTGGCTATCCTACCAAGATCATCACTGATAATGCATCATCATTTGGATAGAAGAATATGGTTGAGTTATGTCACAGATATCAGATAACATTGGGGCATTCTACGGCCTATTACCCTCAAGGTAATGGACTTGCGGAATCCTCAAACAAAAGCTTAGTGAACATAATCAAGAAACTGTTGGAGGACAACAAGAAGTCTTGGCACACAAAGCTGATTCATGCACTTTGGGCTGACAGATTGACTTTGAAGAAATCCATTGGTATGTCACCCTTTCAGCTTGTGTATGGTACTGATGCAATTTTTCCAAACAACCTTGGTGTACCAGTGATAAAGTTAATACAAGAGTTGCAGACTGAAGATAATGACATGATCAGAAGAATAAATCAGACCATTCATCTTCAACAAACTAGAGAGGAAGTGTATAACAAAGCATTGCAGAAACAAGAGAGCATTAAGAAGCTTTTTCACAGAAGAACAAAGGCTAGCAATTTCAAGATTGGGAACAAAGTTTTAAAGTGGGACTCAAGAAGGGAAGAGAAGGGCAAGCATGGAAAATTTGACAACCTATGGCTTGGCCCGTACTCTATTCATTCAGCTGCTGGTAACAACACATTTTTCTTGTAGGAGTTGAATGGAGCAGAATTGTTTAGGGGTCCTGTCAATGGCAGGATGCTTAAGCATTACTTCTCTTGATCCATGTTATGTTTTGAAGCCTTTTTTATCTTTTCCATTATGAATATTTCATCCACCATTGCATTCAAAGTTGTAAAAAACAAAAATACAAAAACAAAGAAAAGAAAGAAAAGAGGGCAGATTTTGAAAACAAGAAAGGTATAGCCCCATACCAAAAAGGAGAGATAAATCTGAAAGTGTGCAAGCTCAAATTCCACTCCTGAAAAACACACTTCTAGTTAGTCAAACTGTTTAATCTTGACTAATTAGCTTTAAATTTTCTGCTGATAGGATAGTGAATTTGATATGCCAAACTGTCTAATCTTGGCTTATCAGTAGATAGTTTAGGATAGAAATGAAAGGTTCAAACATGTTCAAAACCTGAACCTCAGTTTCCAAAGAGAAATGAATCAAATCTATTTTATTTTATGAGTCAAAAAGATATAAAAATCTGGTTCTAATTAGCTCAAAATCTGAACCAGATAAAAAGGAAAGACAGCTCAATAAGAGTCAAATCAGAGCTATAGAAAAGAGGAAGGAAGTGTTATCAAATTTCAGATCTTAAGCCTTCCATTTTTTGATTTAATTTTTGCAAAATAAATGTCTATGTGAAGCTTGTCTTTATGTCATAGATCATAGCAAGTCAAACAGCTTAATCTTGACTTGACTATTTTTAAATTTATGTTTTATAAATTTAGAGAATGAAAGTCTGTTGGACAGTTGAATCCCAATAGATAGTAGAATAGGTAGAGAAGCATATGAACTCAACTATTTAATCTGAGTTTAGGGAGAAATAAGGAGTAGAAATAGATTAGATTTCCTGCTTTCAAAAGAATAAAATTTTGTGAAAAGAGTTTGTCAATCCAAGTGCACTCTAAAGAAGAAAAAATGTTAGATCAGTAGGGTTGGGTAGGTAGAAGTTTGTATTGATGAAGATCCATTGCTTGTATGACTGCTAATACATTTTCAGAGAAAATCATCCCAGCACAGGAAGAGAAGCCCAATGGATTAGGCAATTGATCAGCCTCCCAGAGAACATTGATGAATCAGACACATGGTCAGCCTCCCAGAGAATGCAGGTCTGAAAGTTCTTGATGCCTTCAAGAAGGCACCATCCCCAAGTGGAGCCACTGTTAGCCAGTTGTAAAATTTGATTATCCCAAAAGGTGACTAAATCTATTTTTGAGCCTTCAAGGATCAATTTTTTCTCACTAAAAACTGTTGGCTCTTGAAGAATTTTTGAAGGCCTCATGCCTCTGTCCAACCCTCACTACTGTTCCCATCTTGAAAAACTCTGAAATCCTGCTGATTTCCAAAGCCAAAATATTGCTGCAAACACCATTTTCTCCTTTCCCTTCTTCCCAAATTAACCTCATCTGTTTATTCCCTTATTTCCCACAAAAATACCTCATTTTCACATTTCTACCTTTTCCCCTCATCAAAATCCCCTTTATAAGGTTTAAGACTCACTCTTGGCCTTATCGGAACCTTCATTTCCTTTGAAAAAACGTTGAAAAATCATAAAAATACATTGTTTTGACTTAAGCCCCCTTGGGCTAAGTCTCTAGCATTTTCGCCCATACACCCTGGCACCATGACCGCGCGCTGAGCAGTCGGGCACTTATCTGGTTTAAATAAATATTTTTCCCAAGACATTAAAAAACCTTTGATATTTAGTTAAACCGTCAAATTAACATTTTATTAAATTTTTCCCGCCCGTGCAAATGTGGAGTGATCTCGACCATCAATTCAATCCACAAATCTGAAGGTGCGGAGCGCGCCTCCCTGTGGACCCCCCAACCGTGCGCCGTTTTCCCAAAACCGCGTGGTTTTTATCGCACCACTCTTCGGCGGAGGGCGGTTTTTGCCCGATGGCCGGCGATTCCATACATCGCTTGACACGCATCCCGTGTACTATTTGTAAAACTGTTGTCCATCCGTCATCCATCGTGCATTAACGATCGGACCAGGATGCCCAGCGATATCACTGTGGACCGTCTGATCTGGGCCCACTGATCCAACGGTGATCGCTCACCGAATTTGCTCGATGGTTAACGAAGGTGCGCGCGCGATAGCCGGGCCATCGTATAGTGGCAAATGAATCTCCGCCGTCGATCTGATCTGTAGATCGATGGCCCACAATTCATCGCCCGATCTCTCTGCGTGATCGACGGTTCAGATTCATCCTTCTCCTCTGATCGCCTCGTTCAATCTTGATCGTCGATCTCTGCATGATCGACGGCTCGGATTTAATTTTTCTTCCACCCATTATATGATCTCCCCGATTAATCCCGACCGTTGGATGATGCCATCCAACGGCCCCGCTCCTTCCACACGCCCTCCGATGCAGTCAACTTATAAAAGCAGGATTTCTTAATAGTTTTCGTATTTTGCAGGGTTTTTATCAATTTCTCGCAATTTTCGAAGAAGATTCAGAGGCAGAGGGTGACGACCCTCCCGTCTTCGATCCGTCAAAGGAAGTCATTCACAGGGTAGAAATGCACATTTCCTCAGTGTTTCCTTAGGCATGGATGCCTTATGAACACTGCGCAGCCCTGCACAACAGCAAGGAACACAAAAAATCGGGCATAGACAAAGAGTATCAGCGTCGAAGACAAAAATGCACCAGAACAGAGGATTAAAGGACAGATTTGTGGGGATTACGTCTCAGATGCTTATCAAAAGCCTAATCCCTAAATAAAACACAGTTTACATAAAACCTAAAGTGTTTTATCAAGCAGGAATGCTCCCACCGCCACAATCTGAGGCAAATCGATTCCTCCCAGCTACCATAGCGCCACCTGTTCCTCAAAGTACTCAATCAGGGGCCGAAGTTATTGAAGAAGATCAGATTTTGCCTCACCGCAGCCAAGAAGTTACTTCTGCAATGAAACTTAATGCAAAATATATCTGCAGAGTAACCCTAGCGTCACACAGAGCCTCAAAGGTCAACAAAGCTCCCACCGAGCTTAATTCATAAGTATAAATCAATTAATACAGTGAAACACTTGTACAGTTTCTTCATTGAGCCCCCCCAAGGGCCAAGAAGACATTAAATCTATATTAATTGTAATTGAGATCTTTTATCAGATCTCACCTCCTCATTCTTCTATATATACTACAATAGAAGATGAGTGAGGGGTTGGTTGTAGAAATTTGATATACATTTGAGAAAAAAACTTCTGATTGTACATAGTATTCACTGGCTCTTGGAGCTCTGCTGGTGATAGATAGGTTAGGCTGATATGTGTAGATGGTTGCTGACCTAAAGCATTGGACTTAAAGCTGTAAATGGTTTGAAGCATCAATACAAGCTGATTTATGGGATCCTGGTCTATGTTGACGGTGATGTTTTTCTAATTGTAAACTTGTTATTTTATTTCTGTTTCCATTTGTGTTTCATATTCTCTTATAAAGAACAACATGCATTGAGTTAGGACCTACTGTACATCAATGCCCTTCTCTAAATGAAAATATTTATCTAAATGTTTTCTTCTAAATTGTGTTATTTAGGAATATTTTAATTCAGTTTAAGCATAGGAATGCTGGTGTTCCCTCGTCTTATTGTCTTAGCTGAATATTGTTCTTAGATGTTATTTTCAATATATGTTTAGTGAAGATGAACTGAGGAAGATATGGTGAGCCTTGGTCCCAGTATGATCCCATAGACTATCTGATTGTTTCCCTTTGAATGTGTCAAAAGCTGGCTAGTTTCAAAGTACTTACGAGATCTTAGGCCATTTTGTTGTTATCTTTGTATCTGTCTTAAAAGTAACCAAGTAAAGAAGAGCCAGGAGAGGATTTGTGGTGAGCCCGGCCCACTAGTTTCTAATCCAAAAGTTGCCTTCAAGTTTTCCTCTGTTTTGAGATGTTTTCTATTGAAAGTGTATCAAAGGCTGGCTAGTTTCAGAGTACTTACCAGATCCTAGTTTACTTTTATGTTTTTCTTGAGTTCATGTCAAAGGCTGGCTAGTTTCAAAGTACTTACAAGATCCTGGGTTGCTCTTGTTTCTGCATCTGTTGATTTCCCCTTCTTATTGTATCATTCCATTCCATAAATAAATCTTCAAAGAGATCCTTAGAAATAGATGACTTGCCCCATGGACCACTCTTGCCTCTTGCTATTCCAATTAAACCCTATTATGACTCCATAGCCCAATGGACTAAAGCCTGCAATTTTCTACCTTTTTGACCGAAGCTTACTCTGATTGCCTGCAACTTCTCACCTTTGGAAATTTTTTGCACTAAGAACTTTCCACCTTGAACAGTAATCATGCTCAACCATCCAAAAAACAAACAAACCCTTGGCCTTCATAACTAGCCTAATATCATTACCCCAAACTTCAAAGACAAATCCATCTTTGCACTTTTTGGAGAGATCCCTCCTGATCTCGTGGAGGGCTAGATCCTAGAATCCCAAAGTGGTTGAAACGATGTTGTTTCTGTAATTGGACTCTGCCAATATTGCTAATAAATTACAGATTCCTAACAACATCATCGATGAAAGGGAAAGAGGTGGACTGAAAGGTATACATATTTCAGAATTGTATACTCACTCACCTACTGTTTGTTGATGACATCATCCTTTTCCTCAATTGATCTTTAGAAGACTCCACAGTGGTGACCTCTATATTATCACTATTCTATACTACTACAGGAATGAAATGTAACAACAGCAAATCCACACTGACATGTTATGGCTGCTCCCCACATGAGATCCATAATGTGCAGCAGAGATACCCTTTTACTCCTACCCGGTTTGAATATGGACTGAAATATTTTGGATTCTACCTTAAGCCTGTTAACTATAAAACTGTTGACTGGAACTGGTTAATTATGAAGATTGAAAAAATACTGAACAACTGGTGCCACCACTGGCTCTCCAGGGCGGGTCAGATGGTACTTATCAAGTATGTTTTGGAGGTCATTCCAGTCTACTGGATGTCCTTGGCCTGATTCCATTGAGCATTCTACACAGGATACAGAATATACGTCGAAAATTTCTTTGGATTGGGGCTAAATATGGCCACACTTTTGCCTAGACTAAATGGTCGCGTATTGCATTACCTAAGCATTGGGGTGGGTGGGGTATCAAAGATCTTCCGACTTTTGCACTAGAGCTTGTTGCTAAGCTGGGGTGGCTAATTCTCACCGGAAAAAAGTTATGGACCATGGTTGTCATTCAAAAATACATCCACCCTCTTAGCACACTTGAATGGCTCTGTGAACTGCATACTCAACATCCCAGTTGCTTCATGATTTGGCGAGCTGTTCAGGGCTCCATACAACATATTAGTTTTGGATTGGCCTGGAAGATCGGTGTTGGCGCTATGGTGCGTATTGGTTGGGATCCTTGGATAGGATGCGGAAACACTCACATCTTCCCGCTTTCTCTCATTAACACTCTCAACCGTGCAGGCCTTCACACACTGCATCAATTGTTGACAGAAAATGCTCCACCATTTTCTCACAAGGCTGGTTAGATCATCTGGATTTACAACTTTATCAACAATGGGAGGTGACTTGGACATCTTATCTGGATGCTTTAAGATATTCTCATGTCAGAATCAATGACCGGGATGATGAACTCATTTGGACTATTTCTAAACATGAAAAATACACCCCAAAAGAGGGGTACCTCCACATATACAGACCACATCGGCCTAAACCTCTGCTCCCATGGTAGCGCACTCTCTGGAAATTAAAAGGAATAGCTAAAGTGAGGCTCCTTATGTGTTGCATTCTCACTGATAAAATACCTACAGGGGCCAATCTCCAAAAACGCTCACAAATTCGACCCAATAGATGCTCCCTTAATGTTGCAGCCACTGAAGACACTTCACACCTTTTCCTCAATTTCCCAGCCATACAAGATCTCTAGTGTCTTATCATCTTCTCTATCAACCTAACATTCCGCTGGGAGGGGCCGTCTATATCCACTGCATGGGAGACTTGGTGGCTATCTGCCAACCCCCACAAGCTTCGTAACCTTCCTATATTATTTTGGTGGGGCATCTGGATTGCCCGCAATCAGGCCATCTTCCATAACAATCCTCACAATTGAACATCATCTGCTGCTCACATTATTTCCATCGATCATATGATTTTGGATGATCCTCCACCTCCCCCTTCCCGGACTATCACCCTTGAACATATTGATCTCTCCCTACCCTGGGAATTTTTTTATGGCTCTGCACAAGTACATGGATGTGGAGGTGGTTTCCTTCTACATCTTACTCCTCTTCATTCCTACAAAGTCAAGATTGGTCTTGGTCATGGCACCAAAAACTTTTTTGAACTTTCCTGTCTTCTGTATCTTCTCCAATTTTCCATCACTAAAAACTGTCTTAATCTAAAAATCTTTGGCGACTCCAAAATTATCATTGAATAGTTCAACCAACACACAACCTATCATGTGCACACACTACAGAACATTTTGGAAGAGGTTATTCAATACAAAACACATTTTGATTACATCTCTTGTCAACATATTTACAGGGAGAGGAATGCGATTTTTGATTTCCTATCCAATGAGGCGACGCACTTACTGAATTCCCACATGGAGATACAGGAGCAGAATGATCATGCATTTTATCGGTACTTTCATCGTCCATTTGTACCTAATCATAGGATGGGGTGAATCCCCATCAGTGGTTGTTCCATATTATTTTTTTTTATGTTACTTATAACATATTTTGTACACAGATATTAGATGGCTATCATACAACATGTATTTATTTGGACACTTATCATATGTATTTATTTCTGCTACTTATTGCAATCTTTAGCCAACTTTATTTTTTATTTGAATATGCACTCTGCATATACAACATGTAACTTTTATTTCATAATAGAAGCTGCTACAATTTTTCCTGTGGAAAAAATAATAATAAGGTTTTGGAATAATATATTAATATTAATATATATAAAATATAATATCACATATGATTATTAACCATATATAATATTATAATTAAATATATATAATATATATAATTTAATCTAACCTTTAAAAAATAAAAATAATTTCAACATATGCATTTAGATTAAACTTTGGAGGATATTGGAGGATATTGGGCAATTTTTACCTTCACACACCAAATTGGCGAATCCCACAGTGACAATTCTCTGCCTGCTGAATGGACTGCCATGTCATCAGCTGTACCTGTTCTGCAATATTTTTTTTTAAATTTTCCTGTTATGAATGATGATCAGCAGACCATAACTTCTTCATCTGAACTTGGTTTTCAATGAAACGAGTTGCGTTGGATTCCTTGTGATGCACGGGTCGCTTTAGTTCTGATTTGGTGCAATTCTGAGAACTGGCATTTTTGAGCTAATTTTTGCCCCTAATCCAGATTCTAATCACTCCTTCCCATTGACATGATTTTGGACCCACAAAAGATGGTTATCTCATGAGTGTTTAACACTTTTATGTTTCCCAAGTTCTATCATCTTTATTATACTTGAAAAAATCACCATGACCACCACTTGGTCACTAACATGCCTTACTTTGCCTTGCAAATGGCTTGGCTCTTCAACCACTGTTCTCCTTTTGTTGCTGACCTAATCCAACACTTGTTGGATTCTTGCTGGTATAACAATTTTGATGTACCAAATTGATTCCTTGGTGCCTTCCCACTAAGAATATTGTTCCTCCTTTGCACAATGAGTGAACTACAACAAATAGCTTCCAACATTAGTAAAAACAAGAAAATAAATGACTATTCTTTTACCTCCACGGTTCCAAATTCCTCATCTGGAAGAATGCATTCACCATCTTCTTCTCTTCTTGGCATCAACACATAAAATTGTCTACAAAGGCTGCAAATTTTTTTTACATCTTGTCACAAAAAACACATCATGTAAGAAACAACTTGATGACATATCCTCTTGCTCCTTCAAAGCAACGTATTTCACATAATGTGAACTTCACCATGCACTCTTACATCTTGGTGTCAAAATTCATTGACCAACACAAGTCAACAAAAACATGCCTCTTCAAACAACTGACTCTAAAGTCAAGCATAAGCATGTAAACACTTCGTCAACATCTCCTTTTCATCTTTGGAGACAAAATCAACTCTTCCAATTCAATATGACATGCATGAAACACATAATCGACCAACACATGTCGACATTCATGCATGTGAAAATGATCAACACTCTCAAGTTGACAACATACATGTTAAACAAAGCAATCGACCAACACAAGTTAATTACTCATGCATGTCCAAGAATAATGAAATCATCAAAAGTCCACTATTCATACACACAAACTCTCATGCATGTATACAATTTCTTCAACTCTCTCACAAGTACAATAATAAGTACAAAATTCCATTCATATGTACATGTACTTATAGCTGAAATGAACAAATTTTTCTGCAATAAAGTGAGTCAACATACTCCACTTTTAAAACACCTTCTTGGTGTAAACATGTAACATATATTCCATTGGAAAAGAAATGCATCAAAATCAAAAGACATGCAAAGCCTTAATTGGATAATAAATCTAACCATCTCTTACCAAACCATTGCAATAGAGCTTCTTTCAGATGCACATCATCATCATGTGAATCATATTGACCCACATCAATTATGAAACCCTCTTTTCCATTCTTTCCATTCTCTTTCTCCACCTTCTTCAAATGCCGTGCCTGACTTGTTGGATACAAAGTCCAACACTTGTCTATAAGATGACATTGCTTAAATGACAATGAGTGCAAAACAATTGCCTCTTCTTTTCAACATGGTTTGCTCTGTCTTTGGCTTTCTGCCTCCTTTGCTTCAAATTTTTCCTGTGCATGGCTATCTTCTTCCAACACCTTGAAACATTATGGTTATCCAAATCACAAAAGGAACATGCAAAATTTATCCAAATCTTATGTGATAATTTTCCATGTTTATCATAATCAAAAGAAAATTTATTAAAAGAATATTTATACCTTGAAAATTCACCTTTGTCGCCTTCTTGAGGAGGTGAATTTGATGAGGTAGTGGCTCCCTTTGGAATACCAAAAATAAATTCAATTACTGTAGAGATTTCAACATCCTCTTGTTCGCCATTCTCATTAGCTGCATGCTTATGAGCACATTCTTGCAAAATGAGTGTAAAAATTTTGCATTCCTCATGAACACAATCTTCACAAGCTTGAGGTAATGAACATGAAATGAAAATCCTTCTTGGAACACCTTCATGTGCTTCCTTGTCTTTAGAGCTTTCTTCATCATGTTGTCCATAACCAAGACCCAAATATCTAGGGATTTCCTCAACAACAATTGGCTCAAATATGCCTTGTGCATGTTTCCCTAATCCTTTACCTTCGTAGCCCATATTCATCAATATTTTGGACCCTATTCATCTAGTGTGTCTTTCAAAAGCACCTACAAATTCATCTTGAGAGGAAATATAAGATAAAATTGAATCACATATCTCTTTTTCAAGCACATGATTGGCTAAGGCTTCCTATGAATCATGGAGCTGAGTCTCCATCTCATGCATCCTTTCAAGGTTCTCATTTGCAATATGGAGTTGAGTCTCCATCTCATGCATCTTTTCAAGAAGCTCTCACTTCTCCTCCTTCATGGAAATCAACTTATCTTGAAGTTTAATGCTCTCCCTCTTATCTTCATACTTCTCTTGCATCTTATCAATCATGATGTAGAATTTCTGCAACATCTCTTTATCAAAGATATTTTGTAAGGAAGATAGACTAGAAGCTTCACTTAATGAAGCTGCCATCACACATTCAATGCAAAAAAAGCTTCTTTGCTATGATTTGAGATTTCAAATATCAATCTTGACTTCTTTTCCTTCACACAAACTTGGAAAATTGTTAAATTCTCCCTGCACAAATTCAAAAACCAATAGCTATAGAACCAATAGAAGAATTAACTATCATTGGCTAAAATGAGCTAAAACTTTTGCTCTGATACCAACTTTAACTTAATCTGAATATGGGAAAACTTGTTATTTCTATGCAAGCTCCCTCATCAGTATTAAAAATGTGTTTAAGGATCAGCTCAATTAACCATTTGTGAAGGGGTTAAAGTGTCAAGTTTCATGTGTTCTTGATGTTCAAATTATGAGTTAATTAACAATTAAAAACTCATGTACAGCCATTTAAATGCAGTAAAATAACTCACAACAATCACATAACACAATGGATGATGATGGAGTTCACCCCTCCTGGGCTACATCTCCATGGACCTGCTTTAATTAGTTAGGCCCTCTTGGGATTATGAGTCAAAAGTATGATTACAAGAATTTGTGATGCTCCAATGGATTTTTTGACTGTCCCGTTAGCTTCATAATACAAGAAAACCCAAAAAATGACTGTACAATCTCTGAATTTGGTTACCATCTCCTCTAGGCTTGACCTCCAACCCTGGTGGCCATGGGCTTGTTTAATCTCCAAAGTGACAAAATCACCTTCATATGTGCTCCAACGCCTTTATAAAATATACCACTTTTTTCAAAGCATCAATACATCGAAAATTGACTATTCACTCACTGAAATTGGCCTTCAGCTGATCTGGGCATGGTCTTCCCTCCTGGTGGCCCTGGGTTTCAAAATTCTTGAACGTGCCAAAAACACCTGTAGATGAGCTCCATTACCTTTGCAAGTTGTTCCAATGGATTCAGAGCATGCCATTTTGCTAAGAATGACTATCCTTAACCAAAAATTGGCCAAACATTGACCAAGATAGGCCTCATTAAAATTTCTCCTAGATTCTACCTCTAAATCTGGAAAACTGCCAGTTAGCTCCACCAAATCTGGAAGTGGCGCTGGATTTGGAGATTCTGCTAAAATCCGCCAAATTAATTATAGATAATTAAGGCTTGAAGTGTGCTTAAATGTGCATTAAGTGTGCACTAATCCACACTTAACTGGGCACTTAACCAAGGTCATATCACAAGGTCATGTGGAGGAGGTGCGCTGGCCCCCTTCGCTCCTCCATCTGGTTCCGTACACAACAATTAAATATAATTTCACAACCTTCCATTTTGAGTTCTATGGTTTTGGTGTATTGGAAAATAGGCAGAGTGGTGAGGCAGAAGTCACGTGGTCAAACCCTGACCTTCGCACCCATAATACACTTTTAGCAACCATTCAAACATTTAATGTAAACCCTTCTTAAACTAACATTTAATGTAAACCCTTTGTAAACTTGCCATCAGATATATAATATGAATACGCTCCACTCCATATATTATAAACTTTCCATTATTTAAATGATCCACCATGATATTTATTCCAATGTTTAAAACATAATGCTTGCCCCAAACGCATTATGTTAAACCACCACCATATGAATACGCTACACTCCGTATATTATAAACTTTGCATTATTTAAATGCTCCACCACAATATTTATTCCCATGTTTATTCCAATGTTTAAAACATAATGCTTGCATTATTTAAATGCTCCACCACAATATTTATTCCCATGTTTATTCCAATGTTTAAAACATAATGCTTGTGCCATACGTATTATGTTAAACCTCCACCATAACCAACGTATAGTTGAACTTTGAACTTTGACTTTTGGGTTTATTTAATTTATGTGGAATTTAAATATTTAATAATATATACATTTTAAATTTTAAATTTAATAATATATATAAATAAATTAATATAATATATGATTATTTAAAAACCATATAAACATTAATTATATATATAATATTAATCCAATTTTAATATATTAAAAAAAATTCCAACCCATAATAATTATGGACCCACATTCAATTTTGGAGGACATTGGGCGATTTTTACCTTCACAAACCAAACTGGCGAATCCAATTGTGCCACTTGTCACAGTCTGTTGGACTAAAAATTGAAGAAGATTCTCTCCATGCTGAATGGACTGCCATGTCGTCAGATGTACCAGTTCTGCAATATTTTTTTATAAAAAATTGTTTGTTCTGAACGTCGATCAGTAAACCATAACTCCTTCATCCGAACTCGGTTTTCAACGAAATGAGTTGCTTTGGATTCCTTGCGACAGGGCGGTCACTTTGAATCTGGTTTGGTACAATTCTAAGCACTTTCAATTTTGAACTAATTTTTGTCTTTCATCTGAATTTTGATCACTCCTTCCCACTAACATGCTTTTGGAACCATAAAAGCTGGTTATCTCAAGAGTGTTGAACACTCTTATGTTTCCCAAAGTCTATCATCTTGATTCTACTTGGGGAAATCACTATGACAACCAATTCGTCACTAACATGCCTTTCCTTGCCTTGCAAATGGCTTGGCTCTTCAACCATTGTTCTCCTTTTGCTGCTGACCCAATCCAACACGTGTTGGCTGCTTGCTGATATAACACTTTTGCTGTACCAAATCGATTCCTCGGTGCCTTCCCACTGATAATCATGTTCCTCATTTTCACAATGAGTAAACTACAACAAATAGCTTCCAACATTAGTAAAAACAAGAAAAGAAATGACCATTATTTTACCTCCATAGTTCCAAATTCCACATCTAGAAGAATGCATTTGCCATCTCCTTCTCTTCTTGGCGTCAAAACATAAAATGGTTTACAATGGCTGCAAACTTTTCTTGACATCTTGTCACAACAAACACATCATGCAAGAAACATAACTTGACGACATATCGAGTCTTGCTCCTTCAAAGAAACAATTTCACATCATGTGAACATCGCCATGCACTCTCACATCTTGGTGTCAAAACTTATCGACCAAACACAAGTCGAAAAAACATGCCTCTTCAAAAGACTGACTCTCAAGTTAAGCATAAGCATGTATAATAACTTGACAATTCTTTTCCCAAAACCAAAAAGAATTTCACATCTCATGAAACACTTCGTCAACATCTCCTCTTCTTCTTTGGAGACAAAATCAACTCTTCCAAGTCGATATGACATGCATGCAACACACAATCAACCAACACATGCCGACACTCATGCATGTGCAAATGATCAACACTCTCATGTTGGCAACATACATGTTAAACAAAGCAATTGATCAACACAAGTCAATTTCTCATGCATGTTCAAGCACTATGAAACCATCAAAATTCCACTGTTCATCCACACAAACTCTCATGCATGTATACAATTCTTCAACTCTCTCACAAGTACAATCATAAGTACAAGAACTCCATTCATATGTACATGTACTTCAAGCTGAAATGAAAAAAAAATTCTGAAACAAAGTGAGTCAACATACTCCACTTTCAATCAACTTCTTGGCATAAATTGCAACATGCATTCCATTGGCACAAAAGTGCATCGACATCAAAAGATATGCAAAGCCTTAATTGGATAACAAATATAACCATCTCTTCCCAAACCATTTCAATGGCACTTATTTCAACTACACATCATCATCATGCGAATCATCTTGACCTACATCAACTATGGAATCTTCTTTTCCATTGTTTCCATTCTCTTTCTCCACCTTCTTCAAATGTCATGGATGACCTTGCTTATGACAATGAGTGGAAAACAATTGCCTCTTCTTTTCAACATAGTTTGCTTTGTATTTGGCCTTCTGCCTCCTTTGCTTCAAAATTTTCCTGTGCATAGCTATCTTCTTCCAACACCTTGAAACATTATGGTTATCCAAACCACAAAAGGAACATGCAAACTTTGTCCAAATCTTATGTGAGAATTTGCCATGTTTATCATAATCAAAGGTAACTTGATTAAAATCAGATTTATACCTTGAACATTAACCTTTGTTGCCTTCTTGAGGAGGTGAATTTGATGAGGTAGTGGCTTTCTTTGGAATATCAACAATGCATTCAATGACTGTAGAGATTTCAACATCCTCTTGTTTGACATTCTCATTCGTTGCATGCTTATGATCTCCTTCTTGCAAAGTGGGTGTAAAACTTTTGCATTCCTCATGAACACAATCTTAGCAGCTTGAGGTAATGAACATGAAATGAAAGTCCTTCTTGGAACACCTTCATGCGCCTCCTTGGCTTTAGAGCTTTCTCCATCATGTTGTCCATAACCAAGACCCAAATATCTAGGCCTTTCCTCAACAAAAATTGAATAAACTATGCCTTGTGCATGTTCGCCTAATCCTTTACCTTCATAGTCCATCTTCATAAATAATTTGGACCCTATTCCTCTAGTGTGTATTTCAAAATCACCTACACAGTCATCTTGAGAGGAAATTGAAGATAAACCTGAATTGCATACCTATTTTTCAAGCACATGCTTGGCTAAGGATTCCTTGGCATGATGGAGCTGAGTCTCCATCTCATGCATCCTTTCAAGGTTATCATTTGCAATATGGAGTTGAGTCTCCATCTCATGCATCTTTTCAATAAGTTCTTGCTTCTCCTCCTTCATGGCAATCAACTAATCTTAAAGTTTAATGTTCTTATCTTCATACTTCTCTTGCACCCTATCAATCATGATGTAGATTTTCTGCAAAAACACTTTATCAAAGAGTTTTTGTAAGGAAGATGAGCTTGAAAAATCCGTTAATGAAGCTGCCATCACACATGCAATGCAAACAAATCTTCTGTGGTGTGATTTGAGAATTGAATTATCAATTTAGATCTTTTCTCCATCACACATAAACTTCGAAAACTGTTAAATTCTCCTTGCACTCCACCCATTTGCCAATACACCACAACCATAGAACTTGAAACAGAAGGTTGCGAAATTATATTTAAATGTGGTGTGCAGAACCAGATGGAGGAGCGGAGGGGGCCAACCCTCCTTCTCCATGTAACCTTGTAATATGACCTTGGTTAAGCGCCCAATTAAGTGAAGATTAGTGCGCACTTAATGCACAGTTAAGCACAATTAAAGCCTTAATTAATATGCCGTTAAGTTGGCAGATTTTTAGCAGAATCTCCAAATCCGGTGTCACTTCCAGATTTGGTGGAGCTAACAGACAATTTTCCAGATTTAGAGGCAGAATCTAGGGGAAACATTAATGAGGCCTATCTTGGTCAATTTTCAACCATCTTTTTCTCAAGGATAGTCACTCTTAGCAAATTTGCATGCTCTAAATCCATTGGAACAACTTTCATAGGAAATGGATCTCATATACGTGTGTTTTTGGCACGTTGAAGAATTTTGAAGCCTAGGACCACCAGGAGGGAAGGCCATGCCCAGATCAGTTGAAGGAAAATTTCAATGAGTGAATAGTCAATTTATGATATATTTGATGCTTTGGTACAATTTATAGGCGTTGGAGCACATCTGAAGGTTTTTTTTTTCACTTTGGAGATTAAACAAGCCCATGGCCACTAGGGTTGGAGGTCAAGCCTAGAGGAGCTATGAACCAAATTCAAAGATTGGATAGTCATTTTTTGGGTTTTCATGTCTTCTGAAGCCAATGGAATAGTTATAAAATCCATTGGGGCATCGTAGATTACTGTAGTCAAACTTTTGACTCATAATCCCAAAAGTGCCTAGCTAGTTAAAGCAGGTCCATGGAGATGTAGCCTAGGAGGGGTGAAGTCCACCATCATCCATTATGTTATGTGATTGCTGTGAGTTATTTTATTACATTTTATTTTTTGTATATGAGTTTTTAATTGTTAATTAAATCATAATTTGATCATCAAGAACACATGAAATTACACACATAAACCCCTTCACAAGTAATAAAATGAGACGATCCTTAAACAAATTTTTAATAATGATGAGGGAGCTCTGGCCAATTTCCAAATTTAGTGGAGAAATTGTAGGAAAAATTGGTTTTGCTATAACTGAGGCAATTTTCGACCAATTTTGGCTTAGGAAGAGTTATTCTTGGTAGATTTTGATGGTCTGGAGCTTTTGGAGAAGGTTGCAGAGGCAACAAGAGATTATAAACAACACTTTTGCACAATTGAAGCTAATACAAAGGCCCATGCCATGGAAGCTGGACCAAGGAGATGTAGCTCAGGAGGGGCTAACTCCTTCATCAAAACCATGTGTATTTGGCTCTGTTGACTGTGTTTTTTGTGTGTTTATATGTTACTATTCATAATTCAGTTTCCATGCTTTATATGTTCATGAAATCTAGTTAATATAATCAAGTTTGTTTGATTATCAATCATAAGCACGTCTATAAACCCTTGTACAAGAAGCAAACGTAAGAACTTTCATATTAAATATGAAAATGATATTAGCACAACAATAACTAACAATCAATTTAAGATCACTACAACAATTCCATTTGAACATCAAATATAAAAAGGGCAGCACCAATAATGTTACAGACTGCCTCAGCCGAACACTGATCGTGACGCTAACCACCATTCTCAACTCTTTTGGGCACGAGACTTCTGATTGGCCGCTTCTCTACAAGAGCAATCCAGAATTTGGCCACACATACAAGACACTCTTAGAGAGTACACAAGTTCCAAATTTTCAGCTCCAAGATGCACTGCTATGTCACCTGGGAAACCTTTGTGTTCCTTTAAGCGAGCATGCCACGAAGATTTTGGAAGCACACTCCAGTCGAGTCGCTAGGAAGTTCGGGATCGAAAAAACAGTGGCAGTACTACAAAAGTATTTCTATTGGCCAAACCTTCGATAGGATGTTGGGAAGTACATCAGATCATGCACTGCTTGCGCCATTGCCAAACTGACCATCAAGAAGCAAGGCCTCTATACTTCGCTACCTACCCCTAGTTGACCTTGGGAATCCATCTCCATGGATTACATGTCGGTCATTCCTTCTACTAAGCATGGAAATGACTGTGTTTTCTTGGTCGTGAACATATTCTCGAAGATGGCCATTATGTCGACCTGCAAGAATAATATCACAGCAGAAGCCACTACTAAGCTCTTCTTTGAACGAGTTTGGGTGCACTTTGGGATCCGACAGTCTATCATCTCATATCATGATAGTAGGTTCCTTAGCACATTTTGATCCAACCTTTGGTTAATGCTAGACACCAAGCTCACCAAGTCCACATCTTTCCATCCCCAAATTGATGGCCAGATAGAGGGCATCAACAGGATGATCGTACACATTATGTGCATGTACAATTCAAAGCATCCACACACATGGGATGAGAGCCTTCCCTATGTAAAACACAGTTATATCCAGTCTCTCCATATCTCAACCGGCCACATCCCCTTTCAGAAGGGCTTAGGCTTCTATCCACTATGTCCCATTGATGTAGCCATGCCATTTGTGGCTACTCAGGCCGATTCGGCTCATGTCCACTTTGAAGCTGACAAAACGAACAACTTCATTGAGAACATTTACCACATCTTCCAATAGGTCCATGACATATTAGATAGAGCCAATGATAAGTATAAGCAACGACATAATAAACATCGGGTGCCACACAACTTCCAGGTGGGCGACAAAGTGTGGCTACATTTGCAGAAGAAGCGCCTCACTGGACCCCAATGCAAGCTTCGCTCGGTTCGATATGGGATGTACACCATCACCAAGGCTGTAGGGAAAAATGCCTCTGAGCTCAGTATTCCACCATTCCTTGGTCTTCATCCAGTATTCAATGTGGACCGCCTTTGGCCCTACTTCCCACCTCTACTGGACACCTCCGACATTGCATAACAACTCACACCAATAGAGTTAAACCCAGACTGCATCGAACAGGCCACCACAGATTGTATCATAAACATGAAAATCAAGAACACTCGCCAGCAAAAGATACAACTGTATCAGGTTGTCAAATCTGGCCAACTCCTGCACCAAGGCAAGTGGTTCACGAGGGACCAAGTTCAGCAAAAGTTTCCTCATCTCATGGAGAAACTCAATGCAATGGGGACCATTTCTTCCTAAGGGGGGAGGAATGATCCAAGTGAATATTGGTGGCCACCCGCCTATTCCACTTGGGGCCCCACCAATGTTTCTTTCAGTTTTTTTGTTTCCTTAATTATAGCATAATTTACTATTTTTAGTAGTTTTTTGGGTCCTGAACTTCCGAAGCCAATTTGAGGCCCTAAATGAAGTTTTTTTGGAAAAATGGGAGCAACATGGGTTATAAATTGAATTTTCTCACCTAAAAGTTGTATTCCTTGGATAGATATTTCTAACGATGTATTGAGCGCGTCAAATGGAGATCATATGCCAAAGTTATGTCCCTGGGAAGTTGGTGTACCAATTTGCCCAAGCGGGGCCCATAGTTTTGGCGCTTCATCTCCTAGGGTTAGGTTTTTGGATGTTTAGGGTTTTCCATTGTTTCTAAATAATAAATAGGCCCTTGAAACTCATTGTAACATAGTTTAGAGGCCTGTAGCCACCACATATCTTCTCAGAGATAAGCTACCAGTGCCCTAGCTAGTTTATTTCCATTCGATTTGTAAACAAATTTTAGTTCTTTGATATTAATGAAATTAAGTGTTATTTCCGTTGCATTTTTGTATTTCTGGTTATCAGGGAAAATTTTAGGGGCTAATATTCGCAGGTGGGCTAATTTTCCATGCTTTTTCCAAAAAAAATATTCGCCAATTTCCATTTTTTTAAAAATTTATTCGCCCAAATTTTATAGTATAAAATTATTTTACCCTAAAAATCGCCAAAATTTTATATATGCTAATATAAAATGATTAGAAAACTAAATATTTTTACAAAAATAACATAATTTTTTTTACAATTTACATATTAGGGACTACTAAGATTCGCCAAGGTTTCTAAACTTTAAGATAAAAGTCCATCCTTCAAATTTTCCCTGCTGGTTATATGTATATTCTGTTGCGTTCCTCCATTAATCTAGATCAACAATGTATTTGCATTAATGTTTTCTATAAATAACTTGTTAATTGAAAAATATGAGTAGGTAATGCAAATTATTTAACCGCAGTAGTATTTATGTTTGTTAGATTTGGAAAATTTCACACTAAAAGTCTCCTGAAACTAGCGCCTACTCATATATTTTAACAATGCTTGAATCACATCAATCTAACATCGTATGAGGAAGTTATCATGTTCTGAAGTTTTTGACAAACAACTAAAAATTAAACTTGTAAGGTTGATTGGAAAGCATACAGATGCCACGTGGAATTTTGTACGATGAAATCATGGTGATGTGTTGATTTCAGCAGGTTGACTGGGCGAAACAGTGGTCGAACTAGCCAATCCTGAGCTGACACGTGGCAGCTAATGTTTGGACGGTGGTCGGATGGGCTAATTTCTAGCTCACACATGGCAGTTGAAGTTTAGAGGGTGGTGGACGAATAGAGTTGGGACACTTGGGCCAATGAGCCACTGACACCTGGCCCAATCATGGGGAACCACGTGGAACCCTAGATTAGACCAAAATTATTTGGGTTTAAATGATTAACACTCCACACAAATTGACCCCATAACCTCTCAACTACGAAACAAATTCCCTACCATTGCGTCGTTCTTATTATAACCACTCGACCAACTTTTATTTAAGGTGGTGGCATTTTCTAGTTTTGAGGGGGGGTGGGGGGACGGTGGGCTCGCCCAACCAGCCCATCCTCAAGTCACATGTATACACCGTGTCGGTGGGAAAGGCAGAAGGGTGGGGCAAATTTCCCCAACCCTTAGTTTTATTATATATTGTGATGGTTGGCGAAAACTTTGGGAGGGGTTGGCACATGGCACCCTTCCCACGACCAACCCATGGTTTCATAACCATAACGTGACGAGGAGTGAGGCCAGTGGGGCGCATGGCCCATGGCCCATATCCCACGGTCATATTATTACCACATGAATAGAGGCAGAGATATAGGGGCGCAGGGGTTTCTAACCATCTGAAAAATTGCACCCGACATAGTGGGTTTTGTGGTCAAACCTGCCACCTAGAGTTACAAAATTGTTGCTTTGCAAAACTGCCAAAGACCAAATTTGTTGCTAGTTTTGATAGAGGGGTGTTTTTTAGAAAATTCAGTAGAGAAATGAAGGAGGCCTAACTTGGCTATTTTTTAGCCTTTTTGAGACAAAGAAAGGCCTACGCAAGGATTTTTGGATGTTCTGGACACAATGCCAATGTAATTTTCGCAATTTGCACATTGTGTGCTGATGTGATTACACATTTGAGCATATAACTTAAAGGGACAACATTGGAAGCTAGACTCGGAGATGTAGCTCAGGAGGGGTGGAATTCATCATCAAATTGATGTTTTGTGATGATGCTTATTATTTACTTTTCACTATTAAAATCTGCAAAATTTAACTTAGTTAGTGTGTTTTTGCAATATCGTTCCATTTCCCATAAGAGATTAACTAGCCTTCAAAAATTTACATGAAACCTTCAATTTTAATTTCATATTATTTTGGTATCAGAGCATGGTTGTTGTGGAGGTTTGACAATTTTTTCAAGTGTTTTCCTGAATGATCACAAGGTCTAAATTGAAAAGAGGGAAGGAGTGCTTGAGGAACCAAACACTCAAATTGGTTCAAGGAGGATACAAAATCCACAAACCCCACCAGTCATGGGACATGAAGAAGGAAAAGAGTTTATGTCTGAGGATGAGAGAGCTTTTAGAAATAATTTCTATGATATGTCTGAGATGGTGAAATTGTTGTATAACGAGAGGACAACAAGGTTGCAAGGAGAAAGTTAAAATCAACCAAAAGGTAATGGTGGTGATGGGAGAAAGCCTCCACCTCTAACTTCTCCTTCACCTGCATCTACACCTCCATCCTCACATCCTTCTTCACTTCCTTCATCTCATAGACCTACTTCCTTCATCTCATAGACCTACTCCTCCTCCATCTCCCAAAAGAGATGCAAAGTATCCTTTGATTAAGTTTGATGTCAAGTTTGAATTGCATATGTACAATGGGGAAGTAAATTTTGAAAATTTGGATAATTAGGTTCGTCAAATTGAAGTCTATTGCGGTATTCAAAAGATTGATGATGATGTCACTAAGATCCAACTTGCTTCTCTTTGCTTGGAAAGTGCAACCCTCATCTGGTGGGAGGCAAAAACTCAAGAATATTTGAAGAAAAGTGGTAAAATTATCTCTTCTTGGAATTATTTTATAGTGTCATTAAGAAGGAATTGTATCCATTATCATATATGCGAAAATCAATTATGGATTGGAAATTTTTTAGACAAGCTAAAGGTCACAATGTTCAAAGTTACACACAATAATTTAGAAGAAGAACTTTTATATTGGGTGTTGATTTGTCTTCACAAGTTACTCTCCTTAAATACATAGGTGTATTTCATAGTTCTTTGATACATGTTATACTTATGTTATAGATGAATTATGTGTTTAGGAAACTCATTTAGAATCAAGAAGCAATATTGTTCCTCAAGAGACTAGCAAGGAACCTTCCAAATATGGAGACAAAGGAAAGGGAAAGTTTAAAGGAAAAGGGAAAAAGAATGTTACTTTTAAGAAAGAGGGAGAGGAACTTACCTGTAAACATTATTCAAAAGAAGGCCATGATGAAGACCATTTTGGGAAATTACATCCAGAAATGAGACCAAATAAGTTCAATAACAAGGGGAAACAAAAGGTTATTGCTACAGCTCAACAAGATCTCGGATTTGATTCAAGTCATGAAACCAAAATCACAGCCATGGGAATGAAATTTATAGCTTCTAATGCAAGTAATATTTATTCTAGTAAGCCTATTGAATCTCAAAATCATAAAGAAAGAAGTGAGTTTTTTCATATCAGGGTCATTAAAAAACATACAAAGATTGATACATTGTTTGATATTGGATCCCAAGTCAATCTTATCTCTAAAGTAATTTTCAAGAAACTTAATCTAGAAACTACACCTCATACTAAACCTTACCCTTTGGGATAGGAATGTGGTGATTTCAAATTACAAGTGTCAAGAAAATTCACCATCACTGCTAATTTTATAGATGAGGTAGAGCTTGATGTTGTACTGCTTGATATTGTGGGATATTTTTAGGGAGTCGATACTTGTATGACTGAAAATCCATATTATATCTTCATGAGAAAAATTATCCTATTTTTAAATATGGAGTTGAGTATATTGTTAGAGCACATCACATGAAGATGAACTTATCTCTTTTTGTTGTTGGTTAGATGAAAAGGCTTGTAAATGCTAGTAATAATTTTGTGTTGTTGATGATTAGAGCTAAAGATACTATTGAATATAAATCTTTCACCTGATTTGATTCAAAACTCAAGCATGAATTGGTTGAAGTTGTTAACACTTATGACTATATGTTTTAGGAACCTGAAGGGTTTCCTCCAAAAATAGGAATCCAACATGAGATTCACTTGCAGCAGTATACACAACTTCCAAATATTTGCATGTATAGAATGTTAGTTTTGGAGAATGGATAGATCAAAAAAAAAATTCAAGAGCTGCTTGATAAAGGGGTCATCGGGCCTTAGAGCACATATCCTTGTGGGTCTCCTATTTTCTTGGTTCCAAAGAAAGATGGAAAATGGTGTATGTGTGTGGATTTCCCAGCTTTGAACAATATGACTGTAAAGAATCATTATCCTCTTCCTCGCATTGATGATTTGCTAGATCATTTAAAGGAATTTGTTTACTTTACTAAGTTAGATTTGAAAAGGGGTTATCATCAAATAAATATTGTTGAAGATGATATTTGGAAATCTGCTTTCAAGACAAAACAAGGTTTGTTTGAATGGTTAGTTATGTCATTTGGGATTTGCAACGCACCTGCAACATTCATGAGACTTATGACTGTTGTGTTGTGAGCATTCCTTGATGATTTTTTCATAGACTACTTAGATGATATTCTAATTTTCAGTAAGACTTGTGAAGAGAATGTCAAGCATGAGAAACAAGTACTAGATGTCGTGAAAAATTAAAATTTGTATTTGAATATTTCTAAATGTGAATTTGGGAAAACCTCTTTAGTTTATTTGGGTCATATTGATGGAAGGGGTGACTTGAAGATTGATCCCTCAAAAGTTGATGTTATTGTGAATTGGACCCAACAATGTAGCAAAATTTAGGAGCTTTTTGGTAGCATCCAAATATTGGGGAAAATTTATCGCTAACTTCTCACTCATTGCAGCATAATTACATGCTTTGATAAGTGTGAAACAAGTCTTTTAGTGGGGAGGCAAGCAACATAAAGCCTTTGACACTTTGAAATAGATAAAAGCAATACAACACCAATTATAACACTTCCTATCTTAAGTAGCTATTTGAAATTTAAACCGATGCAAGTGAATATGCTTTGGGAGTAGTTTTGATGCAACATGGTAAGCCAAGATTCAAGATCGATGGCCAAACCAAACTTGAGGTTCTCATCAACCCTTTTAGAAAAAATATGCATGTCGGGAAACATTAGCATCCCCAATCCACCTATCCTTCTTGAATTGTGTCACACACTGGGTAACTAGGACGAGATGGAAAACGTATGGTGTTGGAACATGTTTTGGGTTTCTACTGGATTCTTTATTTAAGTTCCTAGTGGCCCTTTTTGGATTATTTTATTTTTCGAGTACGTGTGGAATGAACTAAGGAGATTTGGATTTTATGGTTGGCAAGCAGTTTGATGGTCACAATAGGTTGTCCTCCTTCTAGAAATGGATTTAAAACCACCTGATTGTAACTTTCCCATTATGATGTCGTCTAAGTTCGTTGTCGTAGGGAATTTGTTAGGTCCCTATAATACTAGTGTATCCCCTTATTTTTGTTACTGTAGCCCCCTTATTGTTATTTTTGTACCCCCCCCCATATTACTATTATTGTGCCCCATAAAAGACACTAATTTTATTATTGTGCCCTTACATTATTATTGTTAGGTCAGCTCAGATTATATTGTGACCCCATGGATACCTATATATAGAAAGGAGGTTTTGTCATTTGTATCATCCAAGAATTGTTCATTTATGTAATTTAAAGGAGGTTTCCCCCTTGAAGTGGCTTATTTCTAAGGCGTTGATCTCTCTTTTCTTCTATTTTTGGAGCTGGTTTCATAACATTTGTGTAGGTTTTAACCCTGAACAGAAATTATCTACACACGAATCTTATAACAGAAAATAAACAATAGCGAGAGCATAAAACATAAAACAGATAAACACAGAGATTTTCCCCTGGATCCCAAATTGGGACGACCAGCTTGATTTTTCATTATAATCATTTTAGTGTTACAACACATATATATACATGTCGAAGCATACATAAACCCCAATCCATTAACCCTAGATTAGAACATAACTGTAGTTCCCTTAACCGGATCTACAAAATACCAGGGGGCGAAAACCATCATGCCCAAAAAACCATGTGCAAAATCATGCACAAAACATGGGTAGGTTCGCATGTAAATTGGGACCGCATACCAAAAGTCCCACCCCGGCTGGGGCGCCCCGGGGCCCAGCGGGGGGGGCCGCCCGCCCTGCCCCGACCCTACTATTTTTTTAGCCCCAGCATTATATGGGCCTGATAGGTGGAAAGAATATAACACATATAACATTCTCCTTTTTGTTGTATTTCCCTTGAGGCCATAGGAGAGCTTAGTCATTTGGCCAATTCTTCAACACCCATTGTTTCTCTACACCAAGAGAAATTCTAAGTGCTCACAGACTTCGTCAATGCATCTGCAACATTCTTCAAAGTGTCCACCTTTACCAGCAACACCCTTTTAGCCTCAACCATATCTCTAACAAAGTGATATTGAGCATCAATGTGCTTTGTCTTTGAATGATAAGCAGGGTTCTTAGCCAAGAAAATTGCACTTTGGCTATCACAGTCTATCCTTATAGCTTGCTGTACCAACCCCATACTTGAACACAATCTCTGCAACCAAAATGCTTCCTTGCTTACATGAGTGGCTGCTATGTATTCTGCCTCTGTAGTTGAAAGAGCCACTACAGACTGTCTTTTACTCATCCAACTGACTGCACCTCCAAATAGGCTAAACACATACCCACTTGTAGATCTTCTTTGGTCCAGATCTCCAGCCCAGTCTGCATCAACAAAACCACGAATGTCCAACATTCTTTCCAATCTTGGTCTTCCCTGGTAGCATAAGCCATAATCACTAGTGCCACATAAATATATGAAAACCTATTTCATTGTTGTCCAATGCTCCTTCCCTGGGTTTGACATAAACCTGCTCAATACTCCCACTGCATGTGTAATGTCTAGTCTAGTACAAACCATTGCATACATTAGGCTACCCACTGCACTTGCATATGGAACACGGGACATATCCTCCTCTTCTTCTTGTGTCTTGGGACACTGTTCAGCAGACAGCTTTACACCTACAGGAATAGGAACATTCACTGGTTTACTATCCTGCATATTGAACCTCTACAATATAGTCTCGACATACTTCCTCTGGTTTAACCAGAGCTTCCTCTTCGCTCGATCTCTCTTAATTTCCATGCCCAAAATATAGTTTGCAACACCAAGATCCTTCATGTCGAATTTGGAAAACGGTTGGGTCTTCAAATCATGGATAATTTCTCTGTCATTTCCAATCAATGACATATCATCCACATACAAGACCAAATAAATAACACGGTCACCAATTAATTTAAAATAAACACAGTGATCCTCCTTGCTTCTGGTGAAGCCAAGTCCCAGTATATAGGTATCAAATTTCTGATACCACATCCTTGGTGACTGTTTTAACCCATACAGAGACTTCTTCAACCTGCATACCAGTTCTTTCTTACCCTTCACCATAAAGCCTTCAGGTTGCTTCATGTAGATCTCCTCTTCTAGATCCCCGTGAAGAAATGTTGTCTTCACGTCCATCTGTTCTATCTCAAAATCAAATGCAGCAGCAACAGATAAAAGTAATCTAATAGAAGTAACCTTGGCAACAGGAGAAAAAATATCACCAAAATCAATTCCCGGCACCTGGGAATAACCTTTTGCTACCAACCGAGCTTTGTATTTCTCCACCTTACCTTCTACATTCATCTTCTTCTTAAACACCCATTTGCTCCCGATGGGCTTCCTTCCAGCCGACAACTCCACCAGATCCCATGCCTCATTTTTGTGCAAGGATGCCATTTCATCAACCATGGCCTCCTTCGAGTTTTTCCATCCTACGAATCTACTACCTCCACCTTTTGTTGGGATCATCATGATTATTCCTAAGAAAAATTTTGAACGAAGCGGATGGACTACTCTGCGTTTGTCTTCTTTACAGAAATTTGAGTCTTCATAAAGGAAGTAAATTTGTGACTCCTTCCTCTGAGTCTTATTACATTTAGCCAGGTAGATTTCATCTATTTTATCAGCTCTATATTCAGGGTTCTTTAGTAGGAATTCATGTGTAACAACATCTTTTCCTCTCCTCGCTTTACATCCTGCTGTACACAACCTTCCTTGTTTCTGGGTTCCAAAGCTTGTAACCCTTTAACCATCCTTATACCCAATAAAGATGCACCTTTCAGATTTATTATCCAACTTGGTCCTTTTCTCCTTTGGAACATGTACATATGCATCACATCCAAATACCCTTAGATGTGAAATAAAGGGTTTCTTACCAGTCCATACCTCATGTGGGGTCTTATCCTCCAACGCTGATGAAGGTGATCTATTAACTAAGTAACATGCAGTCTCCACTGCCTCTGCCCAGAATTCTTGTCCTAACCCTGTACCACTGAGCATGCTTCTTGCCTTTTCCATCAGCGTTTTTTTCATTCTTTCTGCAACTTCGTTTTGCTGAGGTGTGCATGGAGTAGTCTTCTATTGTGCTATACCACACTTCGTACATAAATCTTCAAATTCCTTCTTGCAGAACTCCCCACCATTGTCTGTCCTCAGTGCCTTTATCTTCTTCTCTGTGCAGTTGAACATAGTCACCAAATTTGTCAAAGACTTGATTTCTTCCTCAAAAATATATCCATGTATTCTTGAGAAGTCATCTATAGATGAAACATAGTACAGCAGTTTCCTAGTGATGGAGGCAGCATAGGTCCAAACACATCTAACATGCACAAGCTCTAATATCTTGTTTGCCCTCTGCTTTGAAGGAAAACTCACGGAATTACATGTCCCATCTACACAATGTTCACGATAATCCAAGAGCAATTAGACATACCTTCTACCATACCATTTCTCGATTATCTAGAGGCCCTTCCTTAATATGTGCCCAAGCCTTTGATGCCATTGCATGGTCTTTTCTCTGAGGAATAATTGGGCTTTCGGCTCCTCTTTAAACTACCATAGGCCCACATTACACTAATCAATAACGGTGCTACCTTTTAAAAAACATATGGGGGTTCCAATCAGAACTCCTCGCATTAATACCAGTGCTCCCCGAACCATCTTGCAGACATCTTTCTCGAACATTGTTTTTACACCTACATCATCCATATTTCTTACAAGAATCAGATTTCTAGCCAATGCAGGTATATGAAGAACACCAGGAAGTGTTCTAATCCTTCCACCTTGCAGCTTCAACTTGACTTTTCCACATCCGACGATTCTAGCCTTCCTATCATCCCCTAGGAAGACATCACCACCATAATATTTCTCATACTCACAGAACCACTCCCTATGGGGGTAGAAGTGAAGGATGCACTTGAGTCAATCAGCCATGACTCATGATCTACATGTGTACTTGAAGAGAAGCCAAATACACATCCCCACCTTCATTCGAGGTGGTTTTTGCCTCTGCAGAAGGAGCATCATCAGATCCCTTTCCTTTCTCAGGAGCTTTAGATTTGCACTCCTTTTTGTACTGCCCTTCCTTTCCGCATTTCCAACATACCTTTACAAAATTTCCAGGAGATTTAGATCTCCCTCTAGATTTAGATCTCCCACTCGAAACCTTATTCTTGTTTCTTTTTTGGGACCTTCCTCGCACAGATAAGGCATCTCCATTTTGACCCTCCATATTTCTCCATCTCATTTCTCTCGACATGGTGAGACAATGGCATAAACATCGAGTAGTTGTATTGCTACCTATTGCAATAACATTTGTCCCATAGTATGATAACCAATCCAAGTGATGCACTTATCTTCATCTGAGATTTTAATATCAACAGATGACAACTGACTTACCATAGTATTGAAGGCATTCAGATGCTATGTCACCGAGTCTCCATCCTTCATCCTCGGGTTATATAACTTTTTCCGCAGGAACAACTTATTCACCAGAGACTTAGATTGGTAAAAAGTCCCAAGTTTTTCCCACAAATTCTTCGTTGTAGCTTCCCCAGATACATTCAACAATACTGAATCTGAGACACACAACTGTATTGTGCTCTTAGCCTTCCGATCCAGTTTCTTCTAGTCTTCATCTGACATTGCCGTTGGTTTAGTACCTGGATCTACCGCGATCCACTGATCTTTATCCACCAGCGGATCCTCCATCTTGAGCTTCCACAACTCAAAACTCTGACCATTAAATTTCTCGATCTCTATCTTTCCATTGCTGTTCCATATTTCTTTCATCGCAAGGAATGGTCCCGCAGATCTCCCAGGAGAGCAGAGTCTACCTCGGAGAAGACAAAAGCCTCAATGGCGTGCACTTAAAGCTTGACACCTCAATACAAATGCCCCCAGTTTTATTCTTTGAACAAAATTATCTACACACGAATCTTATAACAGAAAATAAACAATAGCGAGATCATAAAACATAAAACAGATAAACACAGAGATTTTCCCCTGGATCCCAAATCGGGACGACCAACTTAATTTTTCATTATATTCCTTTTAGTGTTACAACACATATATATACATGCCGAAGCATACATAAACCCCAATCCATTAACCCTGGATTAGAACATAACCGTAGTTCCCTTGACCGGATCTACAAAATACTAGAGACCTAAAACCATCGTACCCCAAAACCATGTGCAAACTCATGCACAAAACATAGGTGGGTCCGCATATGAGTGGGATACTTTTACCAAAAAATTTACATAAGAGGTATTTGCCGAACCCTGACCAGAGGTGCCACCCCCCCTGTGACCCCCCTATTGCACCCGGCGCAACGTACAACGCGTGGGGCTAGTCATGGAAAGAATATAACACATACCCAACAATTTGGTATCAGAGCTTTGGATTCTAGGGTTTTGCTGCTCCAAACAGGCATCGTGGAATTTTTGCTATAAATTTTGTTCTACAAAGTTTCAGAAGCTGAAATTTTTACCATGCAAATCTGAAATCCTGAGGAATTTCGTGTAAAAATTTCAGATCTTGGTTCATAATATTTTCAGAGATATGATCTGTGGAAGTTAGGGTTTTTGCAGGCTCCCGAATTTCATCTAAAAGAGGTGACCTTGGGAAAATCGTCATAACTCTCTCTCTGAGCATTAGATTTGAATTATGTAAAAATTAGTCGAAATAAAATGGACTATAGTTTCCTTTGTATCAATTTTAGACCCGAAGGAGGAAAAAGTGACATGTGGCACTCCGTACAAGATCGATCTACTGAACCAGTCCATAATTAGGTCATTGTGGGAGATTGGACATAACTTTGTCTTGAAGAATCCAAATCAGGTCAGACCCATGGCATTCGAAAGAAGATTCAGAGTGCTACTACAAGACCTAATTTCAGATATTGGAGATCTGAAATCATAGAGATAATTTAGTTTCTATATCGATATCCCCAAAAGTAAGAAAAAGGTGTGTATTTGTTTTTTAAAATTGAAAAAATGTTTGTTTGAAAAAGAAGTTTGAAGAGATTCCAAGGGTATATTAGCACATTTTATCATTAATGTGTTCTAAAATTCCCCCAAAAATAATTCCACACCCGTTAAGCCCTCAAAAAGCTCTATGACGCATGAAGAGGAAGAATTGCAGTATGATATATAAAAATTACGATACCAAGTGGAAAAATTTTCGATCTTACAAAGAGCAATCAAAGATGACATAGATGGTTTAAAAGAAAAAATGGAGGCTAAGTTGGACTCTTTGAAGGATCAATTGAAAGCTAATATGGATGATAAAGTAGTGGAATATCACATCGAGCATCAACAACAAGTTCTCCAACTCTTAAAGGATAACCTAAATTTGGCACAAAATCGAAGGAAACAACATGAAGATCAACATTGCAGTGAAAGAAGTATTGAAGCAGTCACAAAAACAAGAACTCGACAAATACCAAATCGATCAATTTCAAAGTATCTCAACAAGTGGAAGGACTTACCTGTTGAAGATTCCACATGGGAGGATGAGAATTTTATACAGGAGCATCCAGATATAATCAAGCATTGAGGGCAACACTTGTTTGAAGGAGAGGGACATGTTAGGTCCCTATAATACTAGTGTATCCCCTTATTTTTGTGAGGGTATCCCCCTTATTGTTATTGTTGTACCCTTGTAGCCCCCATATTACTATTATTGTGCCCCATAAAAGCAAGTATTGTTATTGTTATGCCCTTACATTATTATTGTTAGGTCGGCTAGGATTATATTGTGACCCCATGGACTCCTATATATAGAACGGAGTTTTTTTTCATTTTTATCATCCAAGAATCATTCATTTATGTAATTTAAAAGAGGTTTCCCCTCGAATTGGCTTATTTCTAAGTCGTTGATCTCTATTTTCTTCTATTTCTGGAGCTGGTTTCATAATAGAAGTTGATGTGGACCACTGCAAACTAATTTTCTCCCAAAAAAAATGGGAATCCTGAGGAAAGCAGGAAAAAACCCAGGTGAAATTTTTAGTAAGCCACTTTGTAACACCCTCTTCCCACATCTACCCAAGTAACTGGTAAATCGAGGTAAACATGTGAAGAGAGGCTACTAATATGAGATTCAACCTCCTAGATGACCTTAAGGGAGTGGAACCAATGGAAAAACCAAAAATATACCTTACACTGCATCATTGACATCCCTAGGAGGTAACCCAACCTTCCAGGGCCCTGTTCCCTGAGGGGGGACTGATTTTTAGCCCCTTTGAGGCTGAGCTGTGGGAATATAAGGGCAAGGGATTGGCTCTAGACCCTATAGTCATGGGATAGCCTTGGAAAGGTATTGGCTCAGGCCCAAACAATGAATTTTCCTCTTGTAGCTCTAGGTTTTGTGCCACTTTTTCAGCCCCTAAGCCCAGGTCACTACCCAGAAATTCCTGTAACTTCAAGAGAGGGAAATTAGCACTAAAAGAAAAATATGGAAGAAATCACATCAACCAAAAATCATCCAACCCCACCCCACCCAGCCATGACAGAAATTTTGTCAAACATGTCACAAACATAGCGTCTACAGGCATAAACAAAATATTTAAACAAAGGGGTCTCTTTATTATCTGAGAATGGTTAAGAAGAATTGCCCCCTTACACCATAAGCTATCATACAATCAATTTTACCATAGATACATAGGATATTAATTTTAAGGAAAAAACGTGAATAAAGGCATACATCATCACTGATCGAATACATGCTCATAACCAGCATATTAATAACATAAGTACAATGGATGCAATAGAAATAAAATCCATACGTAAACTAGTACATTTTCATACCGAATACTGTAGAAATGAGCTCTTCATTACTAAATGTAGAAACCAACTGGAGATGGGACTTCCCACGTTACACCCGACCATAGATTGGCTGAGGCAAATCTACTTTAGCCAATCACCCCCATGTCACATTCCAAGCATGAATGTGGGACTTATACCGAAGGAACCAACTAGAGAATCCCAAAGCTAAACCACCTTAATCTCATCAATAAACATGTCATAATTGGCTTTAGCATGATCTACCTCGATCACTAGGCCAACACAAGCATGGATATCATCGGATTCTCTCTGCCTAAACCATGAGGAATTTTCCTGTCTCCTAGTCTCTCAGGATTTTCCGCAACCCACATTCTGAATTAGGGGTTAGTAGGCCCTAAAACTAAGGATTCCTAGGCCTGAATGGAGGGAAAACCACCTCTATGATTTACTGTATATTCCACCATTCACTGATCGAGGATTCCTAGGCCTACCGAGACAACACGTTATCTGACTTTATCGCAACCTACAATTTGATTCAGGGGTTACTATGCCATGTGTTATATCAATTTGAAGATGCACCCCACTTAGCATCGAATCCATTTGGTGATCCCTCTAAACCAAAACATGAGAACACCACAACACCATGGCTATCTGGAAATGGAAAGGCTAGGTTGAATACACTGTCACCCTTGGCAAAGCCCATGCAAATAAAACAAAGAACAAAACGCAGTACCTTGCATTCCTAATCTAGAAAGGAAAATACACATGAAAATAGATACCTACGAAGAGTCCTATTGTAGTTGCTTGATTCTTGCTCCTCCTTTCTTACATCCTCCTATTTTCTTCTTTCTTGCCTTTCTTGCTCAAAATGCCAAAGTGCTCCGAAAACTATAATTGTTCAAGAGTGTGAGAGAGATAGAGAATAATGAGAGAGCTCCAAAAATGAACTGGAAAAAGGTACCAACTGATTCTCATAATCTTTTTTATGGAAGAGGCATATATTTTCTTCATTTTCCTTCATTTTCCTCCTCACATGCAACATATGACCTTTCATCTCCCTTTTCTCCTAATTTTCATTATTTTCATAAATAAATGTGACAAAAATGCCATTTTTCCTTTCCAAATCCTTAGGATTTTCCTTTTCCAATTTCCTTAGCCATAATAAACCAAATCAACACCACCTAGGCTATTTTTCCTAATATTCAACTTAGAATAAGTGTCTTGTCAACTGTGGTTATTATTTTTAACTTTTATTACATGGAATTTTCACTAGGGCTATTAAAAAAACCCTCCCCCTTGGGGAAAATCATCATCGGTGTTCAACCACACATATACATAGAAAAACCACTTAAAAGAAACCATACTTCCCATGGAGCTTTATAACATAGATCGTTGAAGTATTTACAATTATCACCTTACTGAAAAGAAACCAACATGACATAATAACAACATGAAAACTCAAATGACATGACACCATAACGTTTATTGGAGCTTTATAACATATCTCATGGTGATATTTACATCCATATACATATGTACATACATCCATCCATAACATCAAATCATATACGAAAACATCACCAAAACATATACCAACATCACACCAAAACTACTTTGCCTCAACCGACAAACAAGGAAGGATACATGGTGTGCATCTAATATGTCATATCCCATGTAGCTTCATCGAGACCAAAGTGCTTCCATTGCACTTTAACTTGCTCTATTGATTGGTTCTAGATCATGAGCACCTTTTTTTGTAATATACACTGAGGCTCCAGCGGGAATTCGCCATATGGTTCCAACTGCAATATGGACCAGTCAATCACAGGATCAACATATTTAACACACTTTTTAAGCAATGATATATGAAAAAAATCATGGAATTTCATTGTGGAAGGCAGTGCAAGTGGATATTTCATTGATATGATCCTCTCAATGACCCTGAAGGGTCCACAAAACTGTGGTGCGAACTTGGCACATGATCTAATCCACAAGGAGATCTTCTTAGGCTTGATACGCAAGTACACTTGGTCCCCAACCTAAAAATCCTTGAACAACCTATTCCTATCTACATAACTCTTTTTCTTATCCTGATTTGCCTTCAAGTTCCTCTTGATCACCTGCATTTCCTATTCCATCTCTGTCAACATCTCTGGTGCAATCAGTACCCTATTAACCAGATCACTCCAACTAATAGGAGTGTTGCAACTCTACCCATCCATAGCCTCAAATGGACTCATTTTCAGTGACTCATAATACCTATTGTTGTAGGAAAACTCTACCAGTGGAAGATATTCTTCCCACTTGCACTGTTGATGCATCACATACATCCTTAACATATCCTCTAGTATCATGTTGACTCTCTCTATTTTCCCATCTTTCTGCGGATGATAAGTGGTGTTGAAGGCCAGCTTAGTGCCCAATCCTGCAAAAAATTCCTTCCAAAACTTGGAAGTAAACTTTGCATCCCTGTCGGACACAATCTTCTTCGGAATAAAATGCAATCTGACTATGTCTCGGATAAATACATGTGCTACATCACTATATGAGTATGTAGTCTTCACTAGAATGAAGTGTGCAACCTTTTTCAACCTGTCCACAACAACCATAATGGAATCATGTTGTCTATATGTCATAGGAAAATCTGTAATGAAGTCCATGGAAATGGCTTCCCATTTGCACTATGGTATTACGATCAGTTGTAGCAAACCACCTAGATGTTTTCACTCTGCATTAAACATCTAAAAATCCACACATTTGGATACAAAATTTTCCACATCCATCTTTAGATTCAACCAATAGTATAATTTATTCACTACAGTCAAATTCTTCTGGTAACCTGGGGGACTCAAATATGGTTTCACATGAAACTCCCTCAAGATCACCTTCTTGAGCTCACTGTTGTCTAGTACATATATCCTATCTCAAAATATAAAGACAATAATCCAAATCCTATACACGTGTACCTATACTTGTACCACCTGCACCTGCACCTGTACCTTTACCTGTACCAACACCTGTGCTTGTACATGTACCAACACTTGTAACTATACCTGTACCAACACCTGTAGATATACCTGTACCAACACCTGTACATATATACCTGTACCAACACCTATACCTATACCTGTACCTTGCTACAGTCTGTGCACAATCTTCGTATACCTATGATCCTGTTGACCTACATGCAAGATCTTATCCTGTAAGTATGTCCCATAGGAGCTCATCATTGCTAAGTGATTTACCTATACCCTCCTGCTAAGAGCATCTGAAACCCTATTATCCTTTGCCTTGATATACCTGATCTCGAAGTCAAACTAACTGATCATGGCCAACCATCTAGTATTCCTGGCATTCAGATTCAGTTGGTCAAATAAGTACCTCAACTCGCTTGATCACTCATAAGTACAACCCGCTTGCCAAGAATATAGTGCCGCCACATATTTAGTGCATGAATGATCGATGCTACCTCAATATCATGTGTCAAGTAATTCTTCTCATGTTCATTTAGCCTCCATGACTCATAGCATACCACCTGTCCTACATAAGGACTCCACCAAGTCCTCTCTTGCAAGCATCTATACACACTACAAACTCCTTGTCTCGATCTGCAATATTTAACGTTGGAGACTGTGTCAAAAACTGCTTAAGATACTCAAAACTAGCCTTACACTCCTCTGTCCAATCAAATTTCTTACCTTTCCTCTGCAAAGATGTAATCAGATAATAAATCCATGAGAAGTTCTTGATGAACCTCCTATAGTAACATGCGAACCCCATGAATGATCTCACCTCATCTAAATTATTGGGAGCTACCCATTCCATGATGGCCCTTATCTTATCTGGATCTACTGCATTGCCCTCCTTGAAGATAACATGTCCCAAGTACTGTACCTCAGTATGAAAGAAACTACATTTTCTAATATTAGCATACAATTGATGCTCTCTCAACAACCTCAATACTGCTGCCAAATTTTCAACATGCTATTCCTAATTTTTATTATGCATCAATATATCATCAATAAACACAATCACAAACTTGTCCAAGAAAGGATGCAACACATTGTTCATCAAACACATAAACGTAGTTGGGGCATTAGTCAAACCAATGGAACTACAACAAACTCATCATGCCCATACCTGGTCATGAATGTGGTCTTGTAGAGATTTTGTTCCTTGATGTGTACCTAATGATATCCCGATATCAGGTCGATCTTAGAGAAAACAACTGCTCCATTCAACTGATCAAACAAATCATCAATCCTAGGTAGTGGGCACCTGTTCTTGATCGTTAATTTGTTCAGTTTCTTGTAGTCAATGCATAATTTGAGAGTGCAATCTTTCTTCTTCACGAACAACACCGACACACCCCATGGCGATACACTTGGTATAATGTACCCTTTGTCCAACATTTCCTTCAATTGAAATTTTAACTCTACCAACTCTAATGTACTCATCATGTAAGGTGTTTTTGATGCTAGAGCTTCCCTTGGAACCAACTCAATAGAAAATTATACCTCTCTATGTGGTGGAAACTCTGAAATATTTGCTAGAAATACATCCTGAAACTGCTGCAAAAATGGATACTTGTTCAACACATTTTCATCCTAAACTTTCTTACCTTTGTCACTAGAGATATGAACTGAAAATAGCACACAGGCTTTCCTGCGATTGCGCTTGGCCTGAAGAGTTGTCACCATCCTAACTAACATGGCTTTCTTCTTTGCTTGTAGGAATATTGGTTCCCCATTGTCATCCAAGCATTCAATAACTTTTCGTAGCAATCTACACTGATCTTGTGAAGAGATAACCAATCCATACCCAATAAAATACTGTAGGAACCCAATAGAAATATGATCAAGTGTGTTGTTGTAGGCATACCGTCCAACTCAAATGCAAAAGCTCTTACCCAATGGTGAACTATTTTCTTCGTACATGTGTACAACTTCACTAAAAATGATTATGCATGCATTTCCTTATTCAAACCACACTTATCCACCAAGTCCAGACTAACATAGTTATAGTTAGATCTAGGATCAATGAAAATAGAAATAACTTGATCACAAAGCTTATCGTCCATCTCAATGATAAAATCCTGGTGATCATCTTGTTTGTTTTCCACTGCTGCATAAATGCGAGGAATTCTCTGCCCAACATCCCCAATATTCTGTGCCTCTTGTGCCTTGTATATCTTAGTACTACCTTCCTAATTATGTGGACAATCCCTCTTAAGATAATACTCACCGCATGTCTAATACTCCAACCATCCCATATCACTACCTCCATGTTGCTGATGTGATCTCTGTTGCTTCTGTGGCCTATGTCCTTGTCCAACTACATTAAAATTCTTTTGTGGTGCCACATTCTCTTTCTCATCTGCATTTTGAGGTCTTTCTCTCTTAGGCTTCCATTTACCTTTACCTTGGCCTTTCCCTTTCCATCCTTGCTGAGACTTATTCTTGTGCTTTGACTATTCATAGCGATCCTTTAATTTCCCAATGACTTCCTTAAGTAAATGAGGCTCATCATACTCAATCTGATCTTTGAATGCTAATGGAAAGCCACTTATAAATTGTTGAAATTTAGACTTCTCATCGATAAGATATGGCACATACCTCAATAGCTCCAAGAACTTGGTCGTATACTCTTCATTTATCGTAGATCCCATTCTTAGCTCATAGAACTCTTTAGCCTTCTTGTAATAATACCTCTCTGAAAAGTACTACTTCTTGAAACTCTTCTTGAACTCATGCCAACTCAAGTCCTATGTTCTAATGTTTTTTCCCCGCTTCACATATTCCCACCATACATCTACCTTACTTTTCAAACCGAAGATAGCAATTATCTCCTTCATGTTATCTGAGTACTCACGCAACTCAAAGAATTTGTTCATTCCAAGTATCCAAGCCTCTGCATCTTCTATTTTCTTCAAGTCTCCATCAAAATTAGGTGGCTTTCCTTTCTTAAATTCATCCGGCATGTATCTCCTGTCACTCCTCCTGTAATAATGATACCGATGACGATCATGATGTCTATCTAAACCAGAACTGGAATGATACCTGTACTCATCACCCCACCTATCTGGAGTGTCCAACAACCTGCCATCTCTCACTATATCTGCTCTATCTGACCTGTGTCTACTTGGAGACCTACTGCCATATGCCTCATTATTTTTGTCCTCATGTCCATAACAGATCCATAATCACCCTTGTTTCTGCAAATATGACAAGCTCTGAAGAATTTTTGCATTCACCACTGCTTGTTTCTCTTGTGATTAAATGATTATGTCATTATATTCCTTACAACTCCTTATTTCTTCCTTTAGGATTCTCAATGTATCTACCAAATTAGAAGAGTGCCCACCATACTATTGTTGGATATTACTATATATATTTTCATTGACTTGAAGGCATTGGATTTCGATTTTAAGCAGCAAAATGGATCACCTTTTGGCATCATACTTCAGGATCCCTGTGATAAGCTATCTGGAGTGAAGTACTATCTTTAAACTTGTCATTGTTATCTTATTTTGTTTCATTCATACATCTGTGTTTTAATTCTAAATATGAATGTATAACTAGGAGTATTACTATAGGACATGTTAATAGCACCATGTTTTTAACTAGTTATCATTTCTTTGTTTTCCTCTGATTCCCGGTGCAGGAAATTCTTAATTTCTCCCTCTCCCATTTGACCTCTATCTTCTACTTCCCTTTTCCGGATCAAAGGATCCTTAAGTGCCCTTTATCTTGATCATACCATCTCAAAAACCTTTTTTCCCAAGATCTCCAAGGGTTATCTACCTTTCCCTACAGAAATTTGACCTTTTAGGCTTTGATCCCAATTCTGTTAGCTTGACTTAGACTCCATAGCCAAATGGACAAGTATATTTCCCTCTATCTACCCTCCAAGTGAAATTTTCCCACCAAATCCAACAAAACAAAACCAAATATGTACTTTAATAACTAGCCTAATATTCAAAGCTAAAACAAAGTTAAATCTTAAAGAGAGAGCCCTCTCTGAACCCTAGGAAGGATAGATCCTAGAGTTTGAAGTAGGTTTGTGGTTACCTCTAGTATTCTTTGACTAAAAACCAAAATAACACAACTTAATAATTTACTGGAGTGATAACAGATACCTTTTTCCTTGATGTGTACTTGATGATATCCTAATCTCAGGTTGCTCTTAGAGAACATTGCTGCTCCATTCAGTTGATCGAACAAATCATCAATCCTTGATAGTGGGTACCTGTTCTTGATGGTTACTTTTTTCATCTTCTTGTAGTCAATGCATAATCTGAGAGTGCCATATTTCTTCTTCACGAACAACACTAGAACACCCCATGGCAATACACTTGGTCTAATGTACCCTTTGTCCAACATTTCCTTCAACTGAAATTTTAACTCTACCAACTCTGATGTACTCATCATGTAAGGTGCTTTTGATGTTGGAGTTTCCCCTCGCACCAACTCAATGGAAAATTCTACCTATCTATGTGGTGGAAACTCTGAAATATCTGTTGGAATACATCCTGAAACTGTTGTAAAACTGGATAACTGTTCAACACATCTGCATCCTCAACTTTCTTACCTTTCTCACTAGAGATATTGTTCGAGCGGGTTCCCTTAGGGCCAAATTTTGATATATTTTTTTAATTTTTTTTTAATTTTAGTAGTGTGTAGCACAAGTCAAGGTGCTTTGGGGTGGGTCAAAGTCCCTCATGAGTTGTAATGGGTCAAAAGGGTAGATCTAGGGGTCACAAACCACATTTTGCGAACCTTAGATGAGCGCAGGTTAAAAGTATAAATAGGAGTCTAGATCGAGTATATATGAGACAGAAATGATGTTGTTGATGATAGAGATCTGACTACATTTTGATATTTTGATTGAATTTTCTGGGTTAGAAGGCTCCTACTGGCTATGTGCGTGGAGACCTTAGTCTTGCTGTGTGCAGACCTCGCTGGTTGTGTGTGCGGGTAAACTAAAGGTGTTGTAAGGGAGATCTGAAATGTTAATGAATGAAGAATTGTTTTGGATGATATCTGAGTACTAAATGCATCTATCATTTGCTTCATGACCCGTTTCTGCATGTTATTTCCAGTTACTGTGTTATCTGTATTTAGATCGATTGCACAACTGTTTTATGCTTTAGATGAATGATAAATGAATGGATATGTTACTGTTGATCTTTAATAATATGAATTAAGGATTATTGCAAGGATTGCGGAGTATGTTTTAGTGTGTGAATAACATATTATGTGTATTTTACCTAAATATGCCAGGTTAGGGTTTCTGGTTAGGGCTTCTGTTGCGAAGGTCTGATCACAGTTGTTTTAAATATGAAGACACCCAAATAATTTAAATCTCTCTCAGGGTGTGGAAACCTGGTTCTAGCACCCCCCATACTGCTTTGGGTGAGACTTTGACTTGCGCAAGTAGGTCACTGCAAAAAGCGCCAATAGTAAGAGGGTTTTGTTGGCTAACCTCAACTCCAAACCTGGGTCAGGACCCTCAAGCCAACAAATGGTTTCGTTGTCGAGACCAGGATCATTTCAAGAGGTATTAGATGTTGTGGCAACCATTAAAGCCTGAGTTAGAGGACTGGTTTGAAAATAAAATTCAGGAATTTTCCCGTAAAGAAAACATAAGTAAGAATTTGTCCACTGAAGATTGGAAACAAAAGTATATTTTCACAGAGGTTCGTGAGATATTCTTTGTGACCTTTGCACACGAATTGCAGGAGTGGTTTTCAATATTAGAAGAGTTCCAAACATGTTGGAAGGATGACAAGGTCATGCAGTGGACACATGAATTGATCCAATAGTTGGAAAAGAATGATAAATTCCATCAGTCGGACTGTAGATCACTGGGTTGACAACATCTTGGGTGGGTTTGTGACCAAATTTATAGTGGATTAGTTTGTGTCGTATTATGAAGATGAAGGGATATTTTTCAAGGGATTGAGAGGTAAATTATTACGATCTTTGCCTTTGCTGATTAAGATTCTATTGTGTGAAAATGGTGTTTTGTGCAGCCACACTGAGTGAATGAACCTTGATAAGATAGAAATTACTAGCACAACGGAAAATATTATTAGCTTAATCAGAAAGGGGACATATCTGTAATATGTATATAGCCCTATGATAAATTCACCTAATATAGAGATTAGTGAGGCCATGAGCGCTGAAGGTAGCCCTCCTACTATGCCACATTCAAACTCGCGCAGGGGTAAGACATCTCCTACCCCACCACCACTGCCACATGCGGATGATATAGCCGTGCATATGAAGCCACCCACCTTTAAGGGTGTATGAGATTAGGATATGGATCGGTTTTGGTTTGTGGCTGATGTAGTGTGGACTGTGCAAAATGTTGATATTGATGCTGTCAAGAGAGTGCAGTTGGCTATGGTGTTCGAAGGTCGCGCGTTAGATTGGTTCATGGGTTATATCACTAAGAACGTTGATCCCACTGTTGTATAGATTAAGGATACCATGAAACAAAAATTTAGGAAGCTGAAGTCCTACTCACAGTGCGTGATAGAATTAAAAGATATCAAACAAGGGACGAAGGAATCGGTTTGGGAAGTTGATTAACGACTGAAGCGCACCATCATCGAAGGAGGTTTTGTTTATGCTGATAATAATCATAAGGAATGGTTTATTACCATGCTCTTGCCACATTTGTGTGGGCCTATGGGTCAACAGAAGATTGATTCTCAAGCCGAAGCTCTGGAAGTTTCTATGAAATTGGAATTTGTGCCTAGAGAAGATGCTCAATTTGGAACACTGCAAATTCAAAGTCAACTGGAGGCTATGCACTTAGAAATTCAGAACCTATGTAGAGATCGGGGAAAATAAGTTGGCGCATATGACTGGTGCATACATTGTAAGGGTTTAGGCCACACCAATAATCATTGCACTATGTTCTCTGATTACATGCAAACAAGGGGACTGAATCTAGTGCGCCCCAGGGTTGCTGTCTGCCCTCGTTTTTTATCTCTTTTTGTTTATGAAATACACATTATTTTTCCATATTATCCATCTATTCACCATCATATCCACCTTATAATGACCAATAGATGCATATACATGTATTTAAATTATGTTTTTCAATTATTAGATGTTTTTGTAAAAATTGAAATTCAAGTGCATTTTTGGATAGCTTCAGAAATTCCCGTAATGGCATTATGGTTTGCATAAGTGCAAGACACTTGGGATCGAGCTAGATATATTTATAGAAGGCCCAAAAACTAAGAATAAGAGTACACCTGTTGGTACAATCAAACCAACCTTTAATAGTCCCGGTCAAAGGCGGTCAAAGAGGACCTGTCTTTATGGAGGATCCCTAGAAACTAGGTCAAAACTCTTATTTTGTAGGATTTTCTAGATTTTTATGGATCTGATAAATGAATTCAACTTGATTTGCTAGGATAAGGATAGTTATGACTACTTGAGCTATTTTAGATGAGTATGTTAGATACTTTATCTATTTAAGCCTCAAACTTTGAAGGCTTTGATAGGTAAAACTTGTATGACTTAATATTATTATTTCTGAGACTTGGAGACATAATTGAAGATCTGTTATATGCTGGTTGATTGATTGAAGTCTTAAGTAGCTGAATTCACCTTCAGTGTGCGAGTCAAGGGTGGAGGGTCCCCACACAGAGCTAAGTGCACTTCTTAGTTTATTTTGTAGCTTCAATTTCTGAATTAGCTTGCTTATGTTTAATTTTTTTATGCCGATTATTTTTGAGTATTGATGAATCAAATGATCATTCTTAACTTGCATATGAAAGGAAAAGCAAATGTTTAAGTTAAACATTCTTTCTATCTAATCAAGATCTTCAGTTACAATTCATATTTACATGCTTTTACATTCTTTTACATGCCTTTAAATTATTGTTGATGGATCTTAATCTTGTTTCTATTCTGCATATGAAGAGTCAACCCAGTATTTAAAGTTAAATACTTCTTCTATCAGATTAAAAGACTAAAAACTAAGATTCATCTTTCCTGCTTTTTCTGAATTCTTATCTTTAACAATAGAATTATTGATAAATGAATATATGATGAAGGACAATTAGGTACTCTTTAGTGAAAAGCCTCTTCAATTATTACTTCATGTATCTTAATATATTGTTTAGTTAAGTAGTTTTTTATTTCTAATTCACATGGTAATCCGGTTAGAGAAGGACAAACAAATCTCTTAAGTTAAGAGATTATTCTGTTTCTAATTACACATCTGAATTTATAAATTATTTAAGTTAGATTTATATTTGTAATATGCATTTCCCTAATAATTAATAAACCATCTTCTGAATTGGTCACAACTAAAACCCATATACTTTGGGGATGCTTCTAAGTTCCACTAACCCAGATTGATAATAAATACTTGCGTTAGTTTACAACAATAAATTGACCCAATAGATGTTGTTGGGCCAAGTACCCCCACACTATGGTGTGTTGATTGTAGGGTAGTTGGAAAACATGATACAGACCATTGTCCTTGATTAGGAAGCTATGTGCCAGAATTGAAGCAGCAATGGTGCATATTTTTCTCTTCAGTCGGTCATGATGAGCACCATTTCCGGACATTCGATCTAATGACAGACAGTGCTAACCCTTCTTCACCATCATTCCCTCTGGACATGGAGGATCCCCAACAAGAGGAAAGGGAGGGAGAGAGGTGGAGGGGCAGGTTGGGGAAGAGGGAAATTAATTTTCTATAACTGTGGAGACGCTGGACACTATCTGAGCGACTGCCCAAACCCAGTGTGACAATCTTGCAGGTATTGTAAGAAATTTGATCATGTAATTGAATATTGTCCTGTGTTAGTTGCTATAATGCAAGAAAAGCAACAACAGATGCCTACGCAAATAATACAAATGGTTGAAGCTGAACCATGCAATGATGGTCTAAGTGTAAACATAATTACATGCAGTGGTGCTGCCACCGAAGGAGATGAGGAAAAGAGGACTGATGCGGAGCCACTAATCAAAAAGTAGTCTGACAAGAAAGAAGGACTCAACCTGCCTAAGGAAAAGGAGACTTTTATTGAAGCCAGGAAGGATTTTTCCGTTGAAGGTGCATCAACATCAAAGTCTATCATAGAACCAAAGGCTAATGTTGAAGTCAAACCATTCCTACAAGTGTGTATTAAGTTATTGTGCAATCATAAGGAAGTAGATAATTTGCAGGACCTGGTAGACAGTAGCGTGGAAAAAGAAGTACCTCGAATGGGGACTAAGGCTGTGAACAAGATTTATAAGAACAAGAAGAGAATTGGACGAGAGATGCACATGAATATGCAAATTGGAGAGTATGAGATGGATCAAGTCATCCTGGATCTGGGGTATGATGCAAATGTTGTACCTAAGAAAACCTAACAGAAGATGTTGAAGATTGCAACAAGAAACAATGAAATTGGCATCCGAAAACAACATCATTGATCCTAGTGAAAATTAAGCACCTACACTAGGTGGGGCCCACACAGGATATTTTTAGGTGGATGCCTATTTATAGATTCATGAGAAAATTCTATTTATATATGAGGTCTATTTATAAATGCATGTGCAAGTTCTATTTATAGATTGCACTTCTATTTATAGATGTATGTCGAATATTATTATCCCTTAATAATAGTTGGATAATAAACAATAATATATTCTCAATGAGCACTTGGAAATAGTTAACTAAGTGGAAAATTAGTTAGCTATAGGAATTTCAAGTTGAGTGGTTGGCTGGTGGGACATGTAAGGGGACTTAGTTGTGACTGAGTGATTCAAAGTTGTAACAAAGTTGAAAGTGTAGTTATGAAATTTGTAAAGTATTTTAACTCACTTAAGTAAGTTAAACTTAGTTGTGCTAGCAATTTTCTGTCCAAAGTGTAGACAAAAGCATCCACTCAGGGAATGTGCTTTGCAAGGTATACAAGTGTGTGGACTATGAGTAGAAAATCATGCAACAAAAAAATGTCCCAAATTAAAAGAATTTCAAGGAGAAGAAGTGCAAGAAGTAGATTATATCTACTATATGGCACCAAGGAGAGCTTGGCAACCAAGGATGCCTCAAAAATTACCTCAACAAAATCCCCAAAATCTTCAATATCCTCAAAATACATGGAATACACCAATGCCATGGCAGGCTTGGCCACAACAACAATATCAAAACCAACCTGCACAAGGTTGGAGGGGATATGGTTATGGAAACCAACCACCACAGCAAATGTATTCCCAGCAGTATCAATATCAACAACCATACCCTCCACAACCATTTCCTCAATATCAAAAATTCCAACAACATCAACAAATTCCATATCCATCTCAAAACCCATCAATGCTAACACAACTGCAGCAACTTCCGCTGCCCACTAATCAACCACCTCCTAGACCAACACAATTGCCAGCTCAACCGGTAGCTAATCCAAGTAACAAGGTGGATAGACCAACATATCATGTGGAAGAGGCAACATATTATCCTACTGATTCAATTCTTCCCGTACAAGATATCCACCTAAAGTCTGGGAAGGTGTTACAAAAATATTCTCCTCCGATAATTGAAGAAGAAGTTGAACAAGGAGAACAAAGTCAACAATCTCAACCAGAAAAGAAAATTCATAAGGATAAATCTATTATGACACAAACTCCACCATATCCCGAGAGATTGATACAACAGAATATTCCAATATCTCTCCCTGAATTTAATATTCTGGATGAATTGAAAAACACATACGTTAAATTCCTTTGTTGCAGGAAATTAAAGACATTCCGATATATGCAAAAACAATAAAGGAATTATATATTAAGAAATCTGGCAGAAGAAAGAAGGATCCACAAACAATCTAGGTAATTGGAAGTTTAGCTAGTATCATGTCCACAAACACAACCATTGAAAAATATGTTGATCCAAGAATTCCTATGGTTACCATTTCGATTAACAAATTTTCAGTGCCAAATATTTTAATAGACTTGGGAGCAGCTATCAATGTTATAAAAATGAAGACGATGAAAAATTAGACCTACTACTACAGTTTTAGAACTTGCAGACATATCTAAAGTTGTCCCAGAAGGTATATTGGAAGATATCATTGTCTTATTGGATTCATGGGAGTATCCTGTAGACTTCCTAATTTTGTAGCCAAAAACAAATTTGGGAGGGCATCGCTTAATTTTGGGTAGACCATGGTTAGCCACTGTAGATGTTTACATTGGATGCAGGTCAGGAAGCATGATTATTGCACATGGATATGAAAGAAAGCATGTTACATTATATCCTCTTGCCCAATCTCCTTCTTTATTATCATGGCTTGATGGAAAGGAACCGCAAGAACTTCAATTTGTTCTTAGTCTTAATCAAGTTTATAATTTTAGTGAGGAGGAAGAAAATGAAGATTTATTAGATCTATTCATCTTAGAACCAAATAATTCAGGGAAGCTTAGAGTAACTCAATATGAAGCTGTTAGTTATCTTTTAAATGAATGTTTTCAAGAAAATTGCACAATATAGTCATTGAAAAATACATTTTAAAGCATTTTTCCTTTAAATTCAATTACCAATTCAAATATCAAAATGATTGAAATCAGTCCCGAGAGACATTTGAATATTGGTAACAACTTACAATCATCACAAGAGGAAAAGCTAACAACATTTTTGCAAAAATATTCAAAATATTTTGCCTGGGATTACAAATACATGCCGGGAATTCATCCAAAAACATGCATCCATCACATTTACACTGACAATGAAATAAAACCTGTAAGGAAACCACAAAGAAAGATGAACCCCATGATGAAGGAAATAGTGAAATAAGAATTACAGAAACTATTACAAGTTGGATTTATCTATCGTATTTTAGATAATCAATGGGTTTCACCCTTAGTTGCAGTACCTAAGAAAAATTGGAAATGGAAAATTTGTGTGGATTAAAGAGATTTGAACAAAGCTACATTAAAGGACCACTTTCCTTTACCATTTATTGATCAAGTGTTAGATTCATTAGCTGGAAAGAAGTTCTTTTCATTTCTAGATGGATTTAGCAGATATAATCAGATAAAGATAGCATTAGAAGATCAAGACAAGAAAACATTCACATGCCCATGGGGAACATATGCATAAAATGTATTACCCTTTGGTTTGTGTAATGCACTTGCTACTTTTCAGAGAGAAGTTCTTGCAATCTTTGTTGATTTGATTCATGAGTGTGTGGAAGTTTACATGGATGATTTCACTGTGTATGGTACAACATATGATGATTGTTTACAAAATCTTGAAAAAGTGTTAAAAATATGCATTGAGACAAATCTGTCACTTAGTAATGAAAAATGTTTTATGATGTTAACTGAGGGGATAGTTTTGAGACACCATATTTCTTCTTCAGGAGTTGGATACGACAAAAATTTAGGTCATTGTGAATTTAACACCACCCACAACACAAAAATAAGTTAGAAGTTTCTTGGGTTATGCAGGCTACTATAGAAGATTTATTGAAAATTTCAGTAAAATAGCTTTGCCATTATTCAAGTTACTTGAGAAAGATGTGGAATTCCAATGGACAAATAATTGTCAAATGCATTTGAAAAATTAAAAAAAAATTATAAATTACACCCATTCTTCAAGGACCTAATTGGTATTTTCCATTTCACATTTCAACTGATGCATCTGATACAGCGATTGGATCACCACTTGGACAAAAAGAGAATCAATTCAATTATGCCATATATTTCATCAGCAAAAATTTAACACCAGCAGAATTGAACTACACCGTTACAGAGAAAGAGATGTTAGTTGTAGTACATGCAGTTAATAAATTTCGACATTATATAACAGGTTATCAAGTTTATATCCACACGGATCATTCCACCATAAAATATTTAATGAATAAATCAATCACAAATGGCAGAATAACTAGATGGTTTTTATTAATGCAAGAATTTTCCATTACAGTACAAAATCAACCAGGAAATGATAACCAAGTTGCAGACTTTCTGTCAAGACTACATTCACCTGGTGATCCAAATCCAGTATCAGATAATTTTCTAGATGAACATCTATTTGCTATAAATGTCAAAACTCCATGGTTTGCAGATATAGCTAACTATTTATCATCTGGCATCCTACCATCTCATTACACAAACAAGTAGAAAAGAAGAATAATTAGAGAAAGTGCTAGATATAGTTGGGTCAATGGAGATCTATTTTATACCGGTGTTGATCTAATGATTAGAAAATGTGTTAGAGAATATGATATTATTGAAATTTTGAAATCATGTCATGATGAACCATGTGGTGGTCATTTTTCATATAAAATAACAACATACAAAGTGCTGAAACTTGGCTACTACTGGCCATCCATCTTCAAAGACTCCAGAGCCTATGTGAAAAGATGTGACAGCTGCCAACGAATTGGTAGACCAATGGCATCAGATGAAATGCCATTAAAGCCACAAGTACTGATTGAACCATTTGAACAGTGGGCTTTATATTTCATGGGACCAATCAACCCTCCATCCAATGGAAAGAAGTACATCCTGGTATGTACAGATTATGTAACTAAGTGGGTGGAGGCAAAGACAGTAGCACGGGCAACAGAAGATACTATTGTGTCTTTTCTTTTTGAAGAGATATTTGTAAGATATGGAGTTCTGAGACATATAATAACTGACCAAGGCACACAATTCACATCAAAACTTGTTTGAGATCTTACGGAGAAATACAAGATCAAGCATAGAAAATCAACTCCGTATCATTCGCAGGCAAATAGACAAGTTGAATCAATAAAAAAAGTCCTAGAAAACATCATGACGAAGACTGTAAAAATGAACAAAAAGGACTGTTCAAAGAAATTGACAGATGCACTATGGGCATATAGGATAACTTGGAAAAACACAACTAGGTTTATTCCATATCAGTTAGTGTATGGAAAAGAAGTCCTATTTCCCATCGAATTTCAAATACATACATAAAAGCTAGTAGCAGAATTGGGGATGGAATTGTCTGAGGCACAACAATAGAGAATTATGAATTTAAACCAACAGGATGAGATACGATAGCAAGCAGTCAAACACACATCTCTTTTCCAAAAACAAAGAATTAAATGGAATGATCGATTCATAAAGAATAAATTGTTTCAGAAAGGAGATTGGGCACTCTTTTTCGACTCCAAGTTCAAAGACTTCAAAGAAAAATTCACAACTCATTGGTTTAGACCATATGAGATTGAAGAAATCTTTGACAATGGAGTTATCAAGATAAAAATAATTGATGAAGCATTTGTTTTGTTTATTTTCAATGGACATAGGCTTAAAATTTACAATAAGCCTATAAATAAAGAGGATTTTCTGAGAAAAAATCAATGGATTCAGATCTGGAATTAATGGGGCAGCATAGAAATATGCCTTCCATAATTCCAGCAGAAGAAGAATGATAATATATATATATATATATATATAATAAAAGAGTTTGGTTGTGAAAATCCAATAAACTGGCACAATGCAAACTCGAATTCATGTTGGAAAACCAACTTGTTTGGCCAATATGAATTCTCTTTTTGTTTTAATTTTATTGTGCTACAAGATTTTTGAAGATATACCCTCCAAGACATTACAGACTTGAGGACAAGTCAAATCATCAGCTTTGGGAAGGAGTGTAATAAAAAAACTATGAAAATAGTTTTCAGCAGCTGAATTGAAGACAGAATATGAACTACAATTACAAAGGAACCTGGTAAATAATTCGACATTTACAGAAGGGACCTGAATTTTTATTGAGAAAATCATTCAGAAAGGACCTGTATCATGATGACAAAAGAAATATTCAAACATTATTGCAAATACGCCAGAAGGGACCTAAACATTATTGCAAATTACGCCAGAAGGGGCCTACAAATTTAAAATGTCAGAAGGGACCTGACCTATATCAAATGAAGATCATATCATAAGGGACCTGAAAATGTCAAAGTTTAACCTGTAGAAGGGACCTGAACAACATCATTTCAAATCAAATCAGATGCAAAGAAGAAATAGATTCTCTACATAGTCTACAAGAGACGTCGTAAAAATAAACTCAATGTTGACCATCATGGACATCAAAAGGGAATACAAGTACAGTAAGTAAAAAAGAATTTCTCTTAAAATTTCATTTTTTTTCGAAAATATTCTAGAATTGTAAAGACTAATTTAGTACTAGTTATGCATTTTTACCTACATTTCATCTACATCACCTACATTTCCTACATTTCATCTACATTTTGTCACCTATAATTTCATCTACATTCCATCATCTATGATTTTTAGCCCTATTCTATCCATATTCATATTCATACCACTATCCTAAATACTCAATAAAACATTATATAATCTATCCATACCATACCCTACCCTATTTTTCTAAACAAGAGAATCATAAACAAAAGGTTAACATTAAACCCTTGGAAGACCTACAATACAACAAAAAAAGGTTAGTATCATTATAAATATTCAATTTTAAAAATGTGACTATTTCATTAGTTTTTTTTTTAAAATTAAATAAAAAATCAAAAACCAATGTTCAAAACTTGTATGATAGCGTAACTATTTAAAATGACAAAACAATGCAAAGAGCGCAATCATAAAAGGTGACAAGCTAAGGTGATGGAGCAAGTGCGTAAATAATACAAACAAGTGAATGCAACTAACCTAAAGTATGATGCGGTGATAAACCAAATGCATGACAATGATGATATATGCTATGTTATGAAACTATGATGAGACCGTAATGCATGTAGCAGTTGATGAACGAAGAGATGATGGCATACAGTGATGTAGTATGATGGCACATATGTAAATGGAGATGATGTGGAATATGGAAGTAGACATGGTCATAAAAAAAAAAACGTGAAAGGAGATTCATGATGAGTAAAACAAAGGATAGTATGTACACCAGAGCCAACATGACAGTCAAGGAAAAGACACGCATGAATCGGTCAGCGGTGGTTGATGAACGATTATAATAATTTCAAACGCCATAAAACAACACTGTGTAAAACGTATGAGAACGTTTCTGCCATTTCTAAGACCTGAAACAACTAATGAACACTACATTTTCACCATCATCGCCTTCCAAAGGGCTCATTGAGAGAGGGAGGGCATGCAATCAAAGCATGCATCCATGTTTACAACTCTGTGAAAAACAAAATAAATGCAGAAATGGAGAGAAGACGGTGAAGAATCCGTGAGGAGAATAAAAGAGATAAAACACAGTGAAGAAAGTAGAGAATATAGCAGAGAAGAGGAACGAAGTGATAAGGGAGTTAACTAGAGTTTCAAAGCCAACAAATCTGGAAAACTTGTCAAGCAACCATGCTATCAGGAGGCAAAATCCCGTGAAGGAGAAGGTAAGAAGTAAATGTGGATTTGGTTGTTTAAAACAATGGATGGTTGCATGAATAGATCTTGAGATTGTTAAAACAAACTGAGAGTTATAAAAGGAGTCATCTATTTCTATTTTTAAAGCCTGTCAGTGCATTATATTTTGTTTTGACACCACTCATAAAATCTTTGACACCATTCATAAATACTCTTCCATCAGTCAACAGTTAAATATTTTGTTGATTAATTGAGTAAATGAGTGAGGATTTTAATGAGATTGGCATTGATTGAAACAAACAAAGACCTCAGTTAAAATGGAAGGAATACCACGAGGATCACATCAGAAGATCACAAGGATCATTGCAAAGACAGGTAAGCTTAAACACGTCCTCACATACAATCTTCTATTTCAAAATAAATGGAAAACAAAGAATGGAGAATTCTGGTTCGAATTGTGCAATGATTTTGTTTTAAATTGAGTTGTGTAATAGATTTATTTTATTACCACACTCAGTAGAAGAATTCAAAACAGGATTTGTGGAGAAAGATTGAGTTAGAAGACAGTTAAAAATGTTTTTACATAGTAGAGGACAGAGTATGGAGAATGTTTGAAGGAAAACAATGAATTTATCATGAGAATTTTGATGAAATGGTTGAGTTTTTCTCTTGCATACATAGTGAGTTTAAATTATAGACATCATGCTATGTTTTGAAAATAATTTTGTATGAAATTAAAGGGTGAAAGACACCATTATATAAAAAAAAATCAATTTTTTTTACACAGTCAAATTTATTTTACACAGTCAAATTTATTTTACAAAACAGAGATGGAGGATTGTTTTTTAAAAGAGGACAGAGAATTAAATGGAGAATAGGATAATAGAAACATGAATTTTTATGTTTTCTTAAACCTCTCTATCAATTCTTGTGTTCATTTGAAGCAATTAGCTCACATTTTTTAAAGGGAAAACAGAGGATTGATTGGAAAGAGCAGTAAAACAGAAGGTAAGCCTACTACTGTAATAACATCTAGTGCTTGAATTTTTGTTGACAAAGGTGAAGTTAATGACAGTAGATGGATACATAAAATGGTTTTCAGATAAAATTACTTCAAGAGTAGAACCTAAAGCTTTTCAAATTGAACATTGGAATAGGGAAACAGATGAAAAACTCTATCATTCAGGTTTAATAAGCTTTCTTCAAAAGTTCAAAGGTCACAATGAGGATGTCACAAGAGAATTTATAAACAATTACAAATAGGATGAAACTATGGTGGGTAGTCTACATATCCCTTTGACTCCAGAATATATTTCCGAAGCTTTAGAGTTGCCATCATCAGTAGAACTATACCATAAGGGATTGCATTTAAAAGGCAAGGGCTGGACATTCTTCTTGAATAAAAATAGTAAGGGTTCATTTGATAGGTCAAAGGGGATTCCAAGGGAGTGGTTCAATGAACCATGGGCATAGTTAGTTTTGATTATTCAAAATTTCTTCACCTGTGACAATAGACATAGTGTAGTACACCTTTATCATGTCAGGTTACTAAAACATATTAAAGGAGATATAAGGATCAATCTTCCTTATTTATTTTATAAAAATTTGATGAAAATTATTGACAGTGTCAAATCTGAGACCAAGCCCAAAGAAGTTAAAATTATTCACCAGGGTCTCATAAAAAGCCTTGTGTATTATCAGCTGAAAGTTAAGGGAATGGTTTGGGAAATTTTTTTGATTGAAAATAAGTTTGTAGAACAAGTCAATGAAAACAAACTTAAACTAATACAAGAAACAAGAAATATTGTGCATTCACCTCTTTATCCTAAAACCAGGTCAAATAAACATCAGGAGACATATATGGTAGAGAGGGAAACATCATTTTTAATCATTTCTAGAAGACAGAAAAAGAAGAATTCGGTAGAACCAAAAGTACAAGTCATAGAAACACCTCCTTTAACTAAACATGCAAATGAAATCCTTTAGAGGTTGCAACAAGAAGTATATGAAAATCCTGTAGACAGATATTCCTATTTTGAAAATAATGAGGAGGAAACTTCAGTTTCTAAAAATACCAAGGAGGAAGATCAAAACCTTTGCAAAGTTAGAGAATTAAATGATAGCCTGGAGATAAGCAAAATCATGGAGAGACACCTGAAAGAAGAAAATGAAACTTATAAAATAAATAATGAAAAATTGGTTAAGGAAAATGAGAAGATAAGTGGAGAAATGTGAAAGTTGAAAACTAAAAACAATCTTCTCTATACAGAGGCATTCAGGTGGCTTCAAGAGAAAATTTCCTGGAAGGCCAAGTATGAGAAACAAAAGGTTAAGACCTCCATCTACAAGGAATAACAAGGAAAAGACATGGATTCTCTTCTATATGCAACACAACAGGAAGTATTAGGATCAGGAATGGGATTAACATCAGAGGTCAGAAGGTCAAAGAGGAAAAGGCAAGCATGAGGACATTCTTGATCAATAGTTTGGGGGAGATGTTGGCCCTCGTTTTTTATCTCTTTTTGTTTATGAAATACACCTTATTTTGCCATATTATCCATCTATTCACCATCATATCCACCTTATATTGAACAAAATATCCATATACAGGTATTTAAATTATGTTTTTCAATTATTAGATGTTTTTGTAAAAATTGAAATTTAAGTGCATTTTTGGACAACTTCAGAAATTCCCATAATGTCATTATGGTTTGCATATGTGCAAGACACTTGGGCTCGAGCTGGATATATTTCTAGAAGGCTCGGGAACTAAGAATAAGAGTACACCTTTTGGTACAATCAAACCGAGCTTTAATAGGCCCGGTCAAAGGCGGTCAAAGAGGACCTGTCTTTATGGAGGATCCCTAGAAACTAGGTCAAAACTCTTATTTTGTGGAATTTTCTAGATTTTGATGGATCTAATGGATGAATTCGACTTGATTTGATAGGATAACGATAGTTATGACTACTTGAGCTATTTTAGATGAGTTTTTTAGATACTTTATCTATTTAAGCCTCAAAATTTGAAGGCTTTGATAGGTAAAACTTGTATGACTTAATATTATTATTTCTAAGACTTGGAGACATAATTGAAGATCTGTTTTATAATATTTGTTGCTCTTATATGCTAGTTGATTGATTGAAGTATTAATTAGCTAAATTCACCTTCAATTTGCGAGGCAAGGGCGGAGGCCCCCCACACCAAGCTAAGTGCACTTCCTAGTTTATTTTGTAGCTGCAATATCTGAATTAGCTTGCTTATGTTTAATTTGTTTATGCTGATTATTTCTGAGTATTGATGAATCTAATGATCATTATTAACTTGCATATGAAAGGACAAACAAATGTTTAAGTTACAAATTCTTTCTATCTAATCAAGATCTTCAGTTAGAATTCATCTTTACATGCTTTTACATGCCTTTAAATGATTGTTGATGGATCTTAATCTTGTTTTTATTCTGAATATGAAGAGTCAACCCAGTATTTAAAGTTAAATACTTCTTATATCAGATTAAGAGACTAAAAACTAAGATTCATCTTTCCTGCTTTTTTTGAATTCCTGATTTTAACAATAACATTATTGATAAATGAATATATGATGAAGGACAATCAAGACCTCTTTAGTGAAGAGCCTCTTCAATTATTACTTCATGTATATTGATCTATTGTTTAGTTAAGTATTTTTTTTATTTCTAATTCACATGGTAATCTTGTTAGAGAAGGACAAACAAATCTCTTAAGTTAGGATATTCTTCTGCTTCTAATTACACATCTGAATTTAGAAATTGTTTAAGTTAGATTTATATTTGTAATATGAATTTCCCTAATCATTAATAAACCATATTCTGAATTGATCACAACTAACACCCATGTACTTTGGGGATGCTTCTAAGTTCCACTAACTCGGATTGATAATAAATACGTGCGTTAGTTTGCAATAGTAAATTGACCCAAATTTTTTTTTTGGGCCAAGTACCCCCACACTATGGTGTGTTGATTGTAGGGTAGTTGGATGACATGATACAGACAATTTTACTTGATTAGGAAGCTATGTGCCAGAACTGAAGCATCAGTGGTGTAGTTTTTTCTCTTCATTCGGTCATGATGAGCACCACTACCGGACGTTCGATCTAACGACAGACAGTGCTAACCTTTATAGAGTGCAGGCCGACCCTTCTCCACCATCATCTCCCTCTGGACATGGAGGATCCCCAGCAAGAGGAAGGGGAGAGGGAGAGGTGGAGGGGCAGGTCGGGGAAGAGGGAAATTAATCTGCTATAACTGTGGAGATGCTAGACACTATGCGAGCGACTGCCCAAACCTAGTGCGACAATATTGCAGGTATTGTAGGCAATTTGATCATGTAATTGAAGATTGTCCTGTATTATTTGATAGAATGAAAGAAAATCAAAAACAGACGCCTACGAAAAACATACAAATGGTTGAAGTTGAACCACGCAATGATGGTCCAAGGGTAAACTAGTGGTGCTGTCACTGGAGGAGACGAGGAAAAGAGGACCGATACAGAGCCACTAATCAGAAAGTAGTCTGACAAGAAATAAGGACTCAACTTGCATAAGAAAAAAAAGACTTTTATTGAAGCTAGGAAGGATTTTGCTGTTGCAGGCATGTCCACATCAAAGTCTATCATAGAACCAAAGACTAATGATGAAGTCAAACCATTCCTACAAGTGTGTATTAAGTTATTGCGCAATCAAAAGGAAGTAGATAATTTGCAGGCCCTTATAGACAGTTGCGTGGAAAAAGAAGTACCTCAAATGGAGACTAAGGTCGTCAACAAGATTTATAAGAACAAGAAGAGAACTGGTCGGGAGATACGCATGAATATGCATATTGGAGAGTATGAGATGGATCAATTCATCCTAGATCTGGGGTCTAATGAAAATGTTCTACCTAATAAAACCTAGCAGAAGATGTTGAAGATTGCAACAAGAAATAGTGAAATTGGCATCCGAAAACAACATCCTTGATCCTAGTGAAAATTAAGCACCTACACTAGGTGGGGCCCACACAGGCTATTTTTAGGTGGATTCCTATTTATAGATTCATGAGAAAATTCTATTTATAGATAAGGTCTATTTATAGATGTATGTGCAAGTTATATTTATAGATTGCATGTCTATTTATAGATGCATGTCAACTATTATTATCCCTTAATAATAGTTGAACAATAAACAATAATCTATTCTCAATGAGCACTTGGAAATAGTTAACTGAAGTGGAAAATCAGTTAGCTATAGGAATTTCAAGTTGAGTGGTTGGTTGGTGGGACATGCAAGTGGATGTAGTTGTAACTGAGTGATTCGAAGTTGTAACAGAGTTGTAAGTGTAGTTATGAAAGTTGTAAAGTAGTTTAACTCAGTTAAGTGATTTTAACTTAGTTGTGCTAGTTGTAACTAAAGATACACTAGTGAGAGATCAAGTGAATTAATTATTAATTAATTCACAATCAGTGGCCTCACATGCAACTGAAGATTTAATACTATTAACTACATGCATGTTAGATCCAATGGAGGCCCAGTTGAGATGTAGGTGAAAGGGACGTATTGACTATCAGTTGTGACATTATTGGTTGAAAACATGAAACCACACACACATTGGATGTGCCTATGAGTATTGTGCAGTCAAGGCATGCAATAATAATTCATTCAGTGGTTCTTGACCATCAGGGATTGTGCAGTTGAGGCAGGCTGTTTGGAGACAGTAAATTGGCTAAGGAACTTGCCAATTTTTGTATGATAGTGTGTGATATTAGCTATTGTACTGATAGCTCTTGGAGTATAGATTTGTATTTAATTGTTTCATGATCCATGATATAATACATAATAGAAGATAGTGGGGTTTTTAGCTTTGTTCTTTCCTGGTAAATTATCTTTGTTATGTGTGATTGATCTTTCTTCATGATATTTCTATTGGTGATTGTGCTTTAAATTCTGCAAAGATTTTGTAGAAGTGATTATGTGTTTAACAGTGGAATATAATTTTTAGATTGGGTGAATCCAATATATACATGCATAATGTATAATATCTACATGGTATTATATCTGTGTTATAAATTTTCGACATGGTATGAGAGCAGGAATTATTTGGGTGCGCGAGTTTGCAAAGAATATATGAAATATTTGATGCAATATTTTCATAAAAAAAAATAGAATACTTAGATTCCTTGCAAAAAAGTACCCAAATTTAAAAAAAATATCGGTCGAATCGGAGCTTGGATGAGGGAGATCTCATCGATTTAAAATCAAGTCTTTTTTTTGGAAAATTTTGCGCCGATGGGACAATTACAATGTGCGCGAGCCAAGAACCTACATGCACTGAGGTACAAGATGCATGAAAAGCTTTGAGGAGAAAATAAAAGGTTAGTGACTTGGTGGTTGAGAGGGAGCTTCTCAACATGCAGCCTAAGAAGCAGTCTCGGAAGGTTGTGGAGCAGCCACAACTAGAGATGTAGAAGAATCTCTATAAATTTGATGTAGATGGGATTTCTATAGAGCTTCCTACTATTGGGAAGTGTGAGAAACCCATGAAATTGACCCTTGAGAGGGAGCTAGATTTGCATGCAGGTGAGAGTGAACCTCAAGATATGGAGCAACTACATGCGGAGGATCATGGAGTGGGAGCAACCACTCATACAGAGAAATTTCGAGCCAGATGGGCAGAGGGAGTGCATGCAGCTATACCACCAAGTGAGAGGTGGGCCGACATGCATGAATAATCCCAAGAAGAAATTCATGGTCAGGATTCATTGAGATGGTGTGGATCTCATGAATCGAACATGGATACAAGGATCCCACAGAGTATTAGTAGCGGGATCAGTTGGATTGATGTAGTCAAATGTCGTGAAGACATGGAATCAAAGTGACAGTGTCAGATACTGGAGCATGGATCAGAGTTGATAGCAAGTGCAAAGTGCATGGATGCAAAGGTGCACAGCGCAGTGGATCGAGAATACATGTGAAGTTGGTACCAGCAAAAGTTAGAATACTTCGATCACAGATGCATTATACTGATTCAGTTGTTCGGAGGCTATTCAGTTTCATAAATGTTGCATGCAAAGGTTGCAGGGCACATGCATGGAGTTTTATAGCGCATGAAAAAGGTTGCAAGATGCATGCATGGAATTGCATGTCACATGCAAAGGAATTCCTTTCGTTTTGAGAGAGAGTGCTAAAGATTGCAACAAGAAACAGTGAAATTGGCATCCGAAAACAACATCCTTGATCCTAGTAAAAATTAAGCACCTACACTAGGTGGGGCCCACACTGGCTATTTTTAGGTGGATTTTTATTTATAGATGAGGTCTATTTATAAATGTATGTGCAAGTTCTATTTATAGATTGCATGTCTATTGATAGATGCATGTCGACTATTATTATCCCTTAATAATAGTTGGACAATAAACAATAGTCTATTCTCAATGAACACTTGGAAATAGTTAACTGAAGTGGAAAATCAGTTAGCTATAGTAATTTCGAGTTGAGTGGTTGGTTGGTGGGACATGCAAGTTGAATTAGTTGTAACTGAGTGATTCGAAGTTGTAACAGAGTTGGAAGTTTAGTTATGAAAGTTGTAAAGTAATTTAACTCAGTTAAGTGAGTTAAACTCAATTGTGCTAGTTGTAACTGAAGATACACTAGTGAGAGATCAAGTGAATTAATTATTAATTAATTCACAATCAATGGCCTCACATGCAACTGAATATTTATTAATATTAACTACATGAATTTGAGATCTAGTGGAGACCCAGTTGAGATGTAGGTGAAAGGGATATATTGACTATCAGTTTTGACATTATCGGTTGCACACATGCAACCACACACACATTAGATGTGCCTATGAGTATTGCACAGTCAAGGCAGGAAATAATCATTCATTCAGAGAATCTTGACCATCAGGGATTGCGCAGTGGAAGTAGGCTGTCTGGAGACAATAAATTGGTTAAGGAACTTGCCAATTTTTTTATGACAGTGTGAGACAGTTAGCTATTGTACTGATTGTTCTTGGAGTAGAGTTTTGTATGTAATTGTTTCATGATCCATGATATAATACATAATAGAAGAGAGTGGGTTTTTTAGATTTATGCTTTCCTGATAAATTATCTGTGTTATGTGTGATTGATCTTTCTTCATGATATTGCTCTTGGCGATTGTGTTTTAAATTCTGCAAAGATTTTGTAGAAGCGATTATGTATTTAACAGTGGCAAAGAATTGTTAAATCAGGAGAATCCAGGAAATACATATTTTGCATTAAATTTCTATAGAAGATGGGAGAACCAAAACTGGAATGGTCCACCATTCAGTTACGCATGGCCAATCAGCAGAAGATCATTCCACTTGAATAATTCCACATGTCCTAGTAAACATTGCTGGAGTAAAGGTACATGAAGATTTTGAAGTGATACAAATTGTGGATGATGCAAACCCCTACCCTGTGATGTTAGGATTGGATTGGGCCATTAATATGGGAGGCATCATCAACCTAAAGTGTAGAAGCATGATCTTTGAGAATGATGGTATGCGGGTGATAGTCCCACTGGATCTGGCAGAAGGAGAAATATATATAGAGCCAGTGCGCATAAGGGTGTGTTTAAGTATTGGGAGGAATGTAGCAAAATAATGACCTTGCACTCTGAACCTCCCTCTACCAAGCCAACTGATATTTTCTATGGTCAGGGTGACCCGTGCAAGCACTTGGCCATGTGGGTGGAAGTTTAGAAGGAAAAGAATTGGAACTAGTGGGTTCATATGTTTATTCATTCGTTGGGGTCAGTACATACCACTTGCTATCTGGAAATGAAGCTGCACCAAGGAACTCACCATTGGATTACAATGACTGATGGTTTTATATCAGCCTTCAGCTTGGTTTGGGGATCAGAAAAATTGGATGAAGCCCTGAAAGACGTAGATGCTCTTATCTTTGATGAATCTTGACCCCAAAGGGAATGTGCTACACTAGCATGGGATGCGCAAATGCAAGACATTGTCAACTGTAGGAAATTGTCAGTAGAGGATAGTGAAGATGATCCAAGAAATGTCAACATCCCTAAGTATGAAGGGGAGTGCACAGTTGAAGGACCCTCATTGGAATGGTGGATGTAACTAAACCTCTGAAGTTAAAGGAATTCAACATTGGGACAGAAGAGCAACCCAAGTTGGCAAAAATTGTGGATTATTGGGATGATGATATAGTAGGGAAGATTGCGGAGCTGCTGATGAAGTATCATGACCCATTTCCTACAAAGTTCTCTGAGCTCAAGGGAATTGTGGGAGACCTAGGTGTTATGAAGATCATGTTGAAACCAGATGTGTGCCCTGTCAAGCAACGACCATGCCGATCTAATCCTAAATATAAGAAAAAATTAAAAGAGCAATTATAAAATATGGTGGCTACAGGCATCATTGAGCTTGTAGAATAGTCTGATTGGGTAAGTCCAATGGTGGTTCAAGAGAAAATACCCAAGGAGAGATAAGGATTTGTGTAGATATGCGCAAGCTGAATGATGTCTGTGTGCATGACCCCTTCCCTACTCCATTTTCAGATGAGATTCTAGATAATATGGGAGGACAAGAGGCTTATTTGTTTACTGATGGATTTTCAGGGTACCATTAGATCATAATTTCACTTGAAGACCGCAAAAATACCACCTTTGCAACAAAGTGGGGGTATTTCCAGTACACTGTCATGCCTTTTGGATTGAAAAATGCACCTTCGATCTTCTCGTGCGTGGTAGTGGTTTTGTTCAAAGAATTCATGCATAAATTTTTGGAGGTGTATTTTGATGACTAGACAGTGTTTGGGTTGGTAAAGAAACATGTGTCAAACCTGCAGATGATGCTTGACACTTGTATAAAGCACCAGATTTATCTTAACCTAAAGAAATGTATATTATGCGTGCCTTTAGAAATTTGTTAGGGCATATAGTATGTCAGCAAGGATTGATGGTAGACCCATCCAAGATAACAGTTATAATCAACCTAGAAGTTCCCACTAATGAGAAACAGTTACGCTCCATCCTAGGACACACTGGATATTATAGGAAGTTCATTCAGGGCTATGCTCTGATCACTGCGCCAATGGAGAAGTTACTAAATAAGGATGTGTCATTTTTCTGGGATGAGGAATGTCAAAAGAGATTTGAGTTGTTGAAGGAGAAAATGGTCACTGCACCTATTATGATATTCCCAGACTGGTCTAAGGTTTTTCATGTACATGTGGATGCATCTGGTATAACACTTGGGGTTGTTCTAGCGTAGTCGGGAGAAGGAGACATTGATCACCCAGTTTCTTTTTCCAGTAGGAAGCTCTCCAATGCAGAGCGCAACTACTCAACCACAAAAAGGGAAAGATTGGCCATGTTATATGATTTTTAAAACTACAGGAACTATCTACTAGGACACTTCAAAATGTTTACTGACCATTCTGCTTTGAAATACCTAGTCAATAAGCATGTGTTGGGGGGGAATATTTTCAAATGGTTGTTGTTATTCCAGGAGTATGAATTTGAAATTGTTGTGAAGCCTGGAAGACTAAATGTTGGACCTGATCATTTATCACACATCGAAAATGGCGAAGAACCAACCAGTCTGGAGGAGGGGTTACCTAATATGCATCTCTTTTCTATCAAGGTGGTTGATGAGCACTTTGTTAATATTATTCACTTTCTGACCACTGGAAGCGCCTGCTGAATATTTGGTACATCAGAAGAAGGAGTTGGTTGTGTGCACAACTGATTTTACCCTGATTATGTGTTAGAACATGAGAGACAAGATATCTTGGTTGAGGCTCATGAAGGGGTGGTAGGAGGCTACTATGATGGGAAAGCTACTGCGCAGAAGGTTTTGCATGCTAGGTTATGGTGGCCCACACTACACAGTGATGCACATGCGTACTGTTGGGCCTGTGATGCATGTCAAATAATAGGGAAGCCCTCACGCAAAGATGAAATGCCCCTATAACCAAATATGGCCCTACAGGCCTTTGATAAATGGGCTATAGATATTTTTGGACCAATAAACTCTCTAGGGAAGAAGATTGGAGTGCGCTATATCATCAGTACCAGAGATAATGTAACCAGATGGGAATAAGCTAAGTCAATTAAGGACTGTACTACATATTCTACTGCGCACTTTATTTTTGAACATTATTTGACTAGATTTGGATATCCAAAGATATTAATGAGTGATAGAGGTATGCACTTTGTTAATGAAACCATTGAAGCTCTGACAGAGGAATTTCAGATCCATCACCAGAAGAGTATCCCTTATCACCCACAAGCAAATGGTGTAGTAGAGGCTTTCAACAAAATTTTGGAGAATGCGCTCACAAAGATCTGTAATTCCAATCAGAATGACTAGGACGTGCACATCCCTTTTGTGTTATGGGCCTATAGAACCACATGCAAGAAGTTGACAAGGAAAATGCCTTTCAGGATGGTCTATGGGAAATAAGCCATCATGCCAATGGAGTGCACTTCCCCAAGCTTGTGCATCAGAGCATTCACTAATATGCTTGAGCCTGACATTATGGAGGAATTCTTGGCGCAATTGGTTGCCTTAGAAGAGGATCGGTTCATCGCTAACTTCCATCAGCAAGTGCAGAAGGCGCGTGAAAAGGCCAGGCATGATAGGAACATCAGAAAAAAGGTATTCAAGGAGGAATACTTGGTCTTGTTATATGACAGTCAATTTGTGCGCCCCCTAGGGAAGTTAAGGAAGCATTAGTTTGGGCCATACATTTTGAAGGAAATCACTGATGGAGGTGCGGTGCCCTTAGCCATGTTGCACGGTGAGAATCTTCCCGGGTATTTCAATGAAATTCATCTGAAGCTATATAGGGAAAATCCGGTGCCAACCAAATGACTATATGGCCAAAGCATAATAATTCATTTGGTATGCATGTGGCATAGAAGAAAGGCACAGATAGGTGCGACGGAGGCACAAGGGTAATGCACAACAGAAGAAACTAACCATTGGGACAATGAAACTGGGTGAAAAAAAAATTTTACCATTGGATGGAGCAGGTTTTATGCATTTAATGAGATGATATTACAGGATTTTTGACTTTTTTTACAGAGGAAAGTTGAATTTAATGAATATTCGACTACTTTCACCTTGTATTGCCTATAAAAGAAAGGGTGAAGGTCATAACTGGTTCCTTTGCTTTGTGAGTACATTGCACCCTAAGCTTACCCATGATTTGCACTACAAATTTTTTTGTGAGCACTGTATATCTAGCTGAGTGACGCCATCTAACATACGTAATCCTGAATTTATCTTCTGCCTGAGAATGACGGCCACCAATATGGAGAGTGCACCTGCTAAGGAGAACTTTGTGCCCCTCACAACATGGACTGAGCCGGGATCGGATGATTTCCATGAAGTGATCCCCAAGGTTTAAGAATTCGTGTCTATTCTGGCTAAAGGAAAAGGAAAAATATCGAAGTGGTCCACCTCGAAGTCGCAGACCTCTTCGAGGAATGTGACATCCCCGTGTCAGGCTACTAAGGACTTGTCACCTATCATCGACCCCTCGAAGAGACCAATGAGCGCCACTGTGGAGGTTGGGCTTGTCGAGTCTATCTCATGGCGGCCACCATATGTCAAGTTGCACAGAGCCTCTATGCGTGCACCAAAGAATGTAAATTCAGTGCAAGACTACCTTCAGATGGATCTGGTCCCACAGGTTGTTCCACTTGGTGAATATGTGTTTGGCAAGATACTGAGCATCAAGTTCGATGAACATGACTTGGAAAATGAAGAAACATTCCCTCAGCTAGCACCAAAGTACTACTTGGAGAGGGTGCTTTATAATGATGTGGTGAAGGTTGAGCCAATGCCATGGGTGCATAGGTTAGGCAATGTCGAGATCCTGAATTTGCTGCGGATTTCGTATTTTGGCAGATATCCTATAACTACTATCTACGTTTGCCAGCTGCTGGCGTTAGTACATGATGGATGCCTATGGGTCCAGGGTCGCATTTTGATTGACGTCACATTGATCCACTGGATCATCGGCTTAACCAAGAAGGGGCCTCATCCAATGGTAGGTTTTCGAAAAAGCAATGAACTCAAGGTTGCAGCTAAAGTCAAACAATATTACAAGGTTGAGAGGGACAAAAGGGGATTCCTGGTGAAAAAATTTGCAAACCTGGGTATGCACCTAGGAGCTTTAGTCCTAGGCTGCAAGTTTATGTGCAAGTGTCGACCAAACGTAGTCCTTGCACACGTAATTGCGTTGGCAGGCCAATGTGGGAAGGGGGTGAGCTACAACTGGTCCTAATACCTCTACGAAGAATTCCTAGAAAATGTGCACGAAGCACAGGAGTAGGGGAAACTATTTTGCTACTCTTGGCTGTTATTACTCATTGTGTTGATTTCCTGGGAGACTTCGGCGGATGCAGTCCTCCAAGAATTAGAGCCTGGCATATAAGAGGGGGTGTGCTACGCAAATCTGTGGGATTCCTCCGACCCTAAGCGAGTGAAGGAAAATAAGATTTTTTGGGTTCTATTTGAAGGCGCGTTGGTCGTTGTAATCCACTTGCGTCCAAGACTATCACCAAAAGTTTATGAGAAATAAAAAAGCATTACCACATTTCAGATAACAATGCACCATGTGCAGATTAGGGTGCACAATGACCCCGCGTGGTATAATTTTCCTTTCATGGTGATTAAGGTGGAGTTCGACCAGTTCATTGTGATCTGGCCAGAAGAATGGAAAGTGGGGCTTGGCTCCATCGAACCTGTTACAACCTCTACTTTAGGGAAAGAAACAACTTGAGGAGATAAAGAGAAAGAGGACGAGCTACGCACTGACAAAGATGCAGAAACAGGCGCAGATACAGACAATACGAAGGATCCTAAGCAGGAATCAAAGAAGGATACAGAGAAGAACCTTGGAGGCGAAGATGATGTGGACCCTATAGGCCTTAATGAGTTAGATGGTACTGGTACAGAATCATTGTTCATCATTAAGCATGGTGCAAAAGCTTACAAGGGTCTACAAAAGAAGCGGAAGGGATCCAAAGCTAGGGGAGCCGAAGAGGTCACTTTGACCAAAGAGGACCTAGATAAAATCACAGACGCACTCGCTTCTATCTTTGAAGATTGATGGACTGCCATGAAAGAGCAGTACAAGGCTGTGGTGGAGGCCTTACAATTCGGATTGCAGGTCTTGCAATTGAAGGCCAAAAACTTACAAGTGAGAATGGATCAAGTAAGGCTGATTCAAGCGAGCCTACCTACAATGATCATTGCAACGTCAGATAGCAAAATCTTCCCCTTCGCAAGTGCAGCAGTTACAATGGAGCAGCCGGAGCTACGCGCCTAGGTGAAGACCTTCTTAGAGGTCGGAATTGACCTATCTAAGTTACCAAGTGGAAAGATACATACTATCCAGACTATAATCTTTGACGAGTTGCAGTGCAAGGAGGCGTGTGTATAGCAGCAATTGACTGAAGAAGAACAGGCGGTTGCAGCCAAAACCGAAAATCGCTCCAGGCACAGACAACACAACAGGTGACTATTGCTCAACGTGCCGAATTGGAACACTTAATCGACAGATTATGCAGTGATCTTCCTGAAGTGGCAATTCTTGCATCTGCCGCGCCACAGGTCAAAACTAAAAGCTTGCTTGCCACGCTAAAGGCTTCCAGGACAAAAGTGCAGACAGTAAAGTGGAGTTTGAACAACAAATTGCAACATTGAATGCTAAGCTACAACCCGGGACTCCCCTAGAGGTGTGCGCGCAGCGGGAAGCCTTGGTGAAAGAAGAATTAAAAAGAATTTAAGCTAATGTTGACAAGGGCTATGCACTTCTTGAGACAAAATGGGACTTTGGACCTTTGTGCAAACACACCCACTAGTCAAAAAGATCAATCAAGAGTTGTGCACCAAGGAGTAGGTGTTTGACGACCTTCAGGAGGCCTTGCCCACTCTTTTCCCTGCTGTTGGGGCGTTTGTTTTGGACAAGACAGTTTTGAGTTATGGAAGGATAGGAGCGAAAAGGACAGGTGGAAGAGCGCAATCAAGATAGGCAAGGAGCCGTTGCAGTTGCGGAAAGCCTAAAGGCAGGTGGCAGAGCACAAACAAGTGGTGGCACAGATGCCAGAGATGAGAGACAAGGAACAAGAAGTAGAACTCCCAGTGATGAACAAGAGATGGAAGGAAGTGGAGCACAAGGTAACAGCTGAGTGGAAAAAGGGAAAATACTGACAGTGTTAGTTGGTAGGAACATATTAGCAAGGAAGGAAAGACTATGAGGATAGTTGGAAGCGGATAGTGGGTCAGAGCCTAGGAAGAGATCTGCGGAGCTGTATGTGATGACCTGAAATGTATTGAACTCTGTGGAGTGTTTTTGTAATGGCTTTGAGCCAAGTTAATGGAATAAGACTCATGTTGTGTTGTGTGTTATGGAATAGTTGATACTTGTTGATCATTGCATGTGTGGTTATTTTAAATTTTTAATTCAATACTCATAATGTGTATGGATAAATGATAACTATCTATTAATTTGATATATATGAATGTCTTCTACATGAAATGAGGAATTACTTGTTGTTAGTGATCTATCCCTGATTTTAATGGTCTAGTTTATAATCCCAGTAAGGTCACGACATGCCTCTAGTGAAGCTCCTTGCTCTCTTGAGAAGGGTGAAAATGTCGGCGTTGTCCTAAACTATAGCAGAACCTTTTTCGCTCCAAGCCTAAACTTGGGTTTTGCCTAGAGACCTCTTTTTCCACCAACAAATGGTTCCATTGCCGGGACCTAAAAATATAAATAGAAGATAGATCATGGTATTGAGTATATATGAGAGAGGATTGCGTAGCTGGTGGGACAATCATGTAGATCAGTTCATATCGCAACAAGCGAAGCTTCGACAACATAGGGAAAATATTGTCAAGGATCAAGTCCTATTTTTTGACTCGGCGAGCAACTTGTATGAAATTTTCTGGGGAAAATTTCCTGAAGAGCTCCATAACTGGTTGTGTAGACTCCATATCAAGTCACTTCCTGGAGGATTGCATCAATCCCATCGCAGTTGGACGCATACAAATTTGACAGTTCTACATTGGTTAGACACAGATCTAACCCGAGCAGTATATTTCTAGGTACAAACTACCTTGGAGGGGTACATTGTAGAGTTTGCATCCGAGTGCTATCAATATTTTACAAAAGCCAAAGATATATTTAAATTTGGGTTGCGAGGAAAATTGTTGAATGAAGTCCCATTGTGGATTAAATCTCTAATGGTGGATGAGGGCCTAATGCTGTTCCAAAGCCCCGATATGGAGACTTGAACCTCCAGTACTGGGGGAAGGAGTTGAGGGAAATATTCTACGAACAAGGAAAAATGGGGAATAGGGATATGGATGTCAGAACCTCTAGAAGGTTGAGAGAGCGGAGAGCACATCAGAGGGTGTATATTGTTGAAAAGTGGCGGGAAAGGGCAATGCAAGAGTTTGAAAAGAAGGAAATGAGTCGAGAGTGCAAGGAAGAGGTGACGCAGATGGCAAAAGGAAGAGAAGGTCAGATGGGACCTGAAGGAATGGAAGGTTCCATCAAGGAAGTTAGGAAAATTTATAAGAGCCCAACCCAAAGGGATAAGGGAAAGAATTCCGGTGAGGAGGAGGACGCGTGCCCCGAGGAAGAGTCTGATGTGGAGCTGCATGTTGTGATGCAGCAACTATTCCAAGGGAGGTTGGAAACCATAACGAAAGGTAATCCAATTCCCCAAGTTTCAAGAAGCAGTAGTCCTAACCTTCCCTTGGTACTCTACGATTCACCTAATAAGTTATTGATAAAGTTACGAGAGTTTAGTAATTTGTGTAGTACTAAGTCCACAGTACATATAACTGCTAGCAAGAGTGCTAGTAGCGGAATCTCTCAGTCAGGAAGCAGAGGTTTTATATTAGTACCACCAATGAAAGTAAATATGGCAGGATCATTTACCTGATACTGTAGTATTCCTGATTAGTCCTAAGCTAATAGGAATATTCATTTTGTTTTGCTTTCTTTTTTTAAAGAATAAATATGTAAAGGAGGTTCATAAAACTCCTAAAAAAAGAATAAATCAATGCCCAATGTGAACAAGGCTAAATCTGGGCCACTTGTAAAAACGCACTTGAGTGTGAAAGAGACTGAATCTATTGACCAAGTCGACCAGGACCAAATCAACCACGTTGTCCAGATGCAGTGAATCTCCTAAAAGGATAGTGCAGTCAAGTTGGAGGCTACACATGTGAATAGGGCTAAATCATTGAAGGTGGTTTAAGTTTTTACAATCTCTTGATCTTATAAAAGGAAGAGGAGGGCAGTATATTGAGGTTGTTCATGATATTATTTTTGATTTGCTGTCTGTTTAGACAAACATCTTTCTTGGCTGCTTAGCCTAGATTACATTGGAATTTCCTGTTTAGGGGTTCCATCTCTTCCCATTGAGGAGCTCTTGGGAGAGATTGTATTGCTTGTCCACTATTAGGTTGGATACCAAGCTTCTAATTCCAACTGTGATGCAGATCCAGTGATTTTTTTCTTTCTTTTGTAAGCTGCAGCAAGTGGAATACTAGATCTATTCAGATCTAGCTTGTATTGGAGCCTCTTCTCAGTGAGTGTGTCTTTTAACCTCCTAGAAGAGTGCATCCATATTTAGAGATTTTTTATCTTGGCATCAAAAAAAATCATTCTTAGATCCTACAACATTGTTTCTCTCCTTGGACAGCGTTATTTGCATACCTACAGCTGCAGGGTGTTTTGTCTACATTTTGGAGGAGAGATCTCTGGTGTTGGGATTCTTCCTTTCACTGTGGTGATCCATGGTTGGCCATCCAATCCATGTTAGTTTCAGATCTGATCTGCTGTACCATTGGTTTTTTCATAAATTTCTGAATCATTCTGCAGATCTGCAACCTTAGATCTTAGATCTACTCTCTATGCTTCATGTTTTGCATAAAACCCCAAGGGGAATGTAATAAACAACCTCTTTGGCTTCCAAATTTGTAATATATATGTATTTTCATGCATATATCTGTTCTATATCTAAGATACAATAAATTAGAGCTTCATTCTTCAGAAAATTACGCTGTCTACCTTTCTTGGCAATTTCCAGTGTTGCAGCACCTCAATCTTGAGGGTTTGTCCATGTAAAATCTCTGTTTTTATCTTGTAAATGCATAAGTCTTGCCCCAGGTATAATTCCATGATTTTCATACTTATTTTCATCTATTATATTCAGAAAATCATGCTGATCAAGCTTCATTAATTTCTACATACTCAAGGTCATGGGAAATCAGCGTTTTTAAGCCATTTCGGGAGTGGAGGAACTGTTTAACTTAGCTAGAATGATTTGTTTGACCTGAAATTAGGTGTGGGAGTCCCTCACGGCCTAAGATAAAATAATGTCTTGCAATTTCCCTTATTTTTATGCGGAATTATGAATACACTCATTTTAGGGCATAAATCACCTCTTTTCCCCACCCTTTTGAGTCCAAAAGTGAAGTAAAGGTTGCTTCTGATCATATTATTGAAGGATCTGCACTATAAAATCTTTTATCAGTCATAGGGATGCATCTCCAATTCTGGAATACCTTAGGTTAATCTCATTGTTGTAGAAAATCCCTCTTTTGGGATATTACAGTGGTATCAAAGCACCTTTCTTGGCTCAACCTGTGAGTCTCATCCCAAGAAGAAAATATGAGTAGAAAGAAGAATCCATTATGTGGGGGGAGAAATAAGGGTAGGCTTACAAGTCTCCTTCCTAAATCTGTGTGGAGCATTCATGAAAACTTCGATCAAATAAGAAGGGAGGTATATGGAGAGTCTCCAAAAGAGTTTGAATCTAAATAAAACTCTAGATCTTCATATGAGGAGTGTGAGCATGCAGCCACACACCATGATACACATCATTATTCTATGCCCAAATCTATTGCAAGGAAGATGAAGGAGGAAGATGCACTAAAGGAGGAGACTTTGAGTGATTATCTTCAGGAGTATGAATCTAAATCTTGGGAAATCAAGGAGCACTTGAGCTTCCAAGAGTTCTGCCAGCTCAAGGAGGAGAGAAGAGCCAACAATAGAAAAATAAGAGGTAGATTCTTTCTGCCTAACTTTGGTGGATCCTCCACATGCATAGTTGAAGAATGGATAGATCAGCTAGACTCATATATGGATCTACATCAAGTTTCAGAAAAAGAAGCCCTTAAGGTAGTGGCACTGCATCTTAAAGGTAAAGCTTATGCTTGGTGGTTATTTGAAAATTTTTCTTTGAAGAATTCAAATATTTCCACTTATGCTAAGTTCACTAGGAGAATGGTGAAGAGATTTGATGAGAGGCAAGCTAAAACATCTGTGAAAGAGCTAGCAAAGCATGAGCATGCAAAAACCTTGCATGAGTTGGAAAGACCTACTATGAAAAATCCACTTCATATTTCTGTTGGAGGGGATGAAAACTTGTGTGATACCTTGCCAAGGGAAATATCCCCAATGCATGAAGAGATTTCTTCTCAAAAAGAAGTAATGGAGATTCCTCCTTCAAAAGAAGACCAATATCCAAGGTCTCTTGTTGATAGTGAGGTGTTCTCAAATATTGATGAGAAGGAAGAGCCAAAAGGTAGTAGAAAAGATGTCACTTCAAAAGAAGACCCATTACCACATGGGGATGGAGATGAAGTTATTGTTTCAAGGGAAAGATCTTGTGTATCTTTGCAAGTTATTCCCAAGGAACATTATGTGACAGCCTTATTGAGCAGTGATACCTTACTCCAAGCAAGAGGAGGAAGGATGGACCAACATCCAATGATGAGGATCATGCACCCTTGTTTATTTCAAGGGGTTTCTATTCATGAGAAGGAGACTGAACTATGTAGCAAGGAAAGGGACACATCAGTCCAACCATTTATGCAGTCTACTTCAAATATTGATGTCTCTTTACATGGAGGCATTTCACCAGGGAGACCCCCTGATGAGAACAAGAATAAAGTGTTCTCTCAACTTTTTGCATCAATGAAAAAATTGGCTAATGAGGGAGCCTTGAAGGGAGCTACCACAACACTGAGATCTATTGATAAATTTCAAGGAGAGCTGAACAATTTCCTGAAATTTATTTTGCTATTTCTCACTCATCTATTTGCGTTGATAAAGAAGAATTCAAATACCTATGATGACAATAGCATGGTGTTAAAAGGCCATTCCATAGATTTGGGGCAGAAAATGATATCTCTCCATAAAAATAAAGAATATGAGGTAATGGCTACTTCATTTCATAACTCTACAACATTGTCTTTGTTGAGAAGCCTTGATTCCTATTGGGAATCCCAACTCTTGGTAGAGTATTCCAAGAACCTCTTCACATGTAAGGTTCTTGATGGAAAAAGGAAAGATAGGAGTTATAAGGTGGTTGATGGAGTCATTTTCTTTCATGATCAGATCTATTTGACTAAAGAGTCAAGACTCAAGGACCAACTACTAGGTGCTGCCCGTGATATCTTACTTTCTACCCCCACTGTTTTCATTAGAACACACCATATTATCTCAAATGGATTCATGTGGGAAGGCTTTGAAGAAGACTTGTAACAGCATTATCAAAGATGCATGTATCACATGAAGATGGAGCAGCAATATAACTCTATGGAAGAGTTAGTTCAGCCCTCTCCTTCTCCTCATGAGGAAGGAGATAGATCTGTGCACCTCTCCACTTGTTGGAGGAGGACTATTGGTGAAGAGCATACTTATGTAAATCATGTTATATTTTCTGATTGTATGCATTCTTTTACTTTATATATCCATGCCATGACTCCAAGGAGGGGTGCCATATCTTATAAACTTCATGGCCAAATTTGGGCCAAAACTATTTCTAAACATGGCCACTCCCTTGATGGACTAAGGGAGATTTTGCAGCATGATGGGTGCTTTCCTAAGGCACCAAATATATCTTCCACTTTCAGCCATGGAGATATGTTATGGGCAGCAAGTAAGTGGTGGGAAAACCACTTACCACATCTGAATTTTATGCAAGTAGGAGATGTCCTACACTGGTTGCTATTGGGTGAGTATGGGTACTACCCAAGGTTTGATATTTTCTTGTCTCATGCCTTGTATCTCAATGAGAGGATGCATAAGAAGAAGAAGGCATGGTTTCTTTGGTTGACAAGAAGAGAGTTTGGACATCCCATGTCAAATTTCATGTCCATATATTTGCTTGTGATTGGGATGAGTCTCATGTATGTACATGTATTTCTGTTTGGAATGTATTTCATGATCACGTATGTACTGGGGTTTGGGAGAAAATGTAACTCTCTCATGAGGTGGCATAAGAGAGCTTATTTATATCATGATGATGGTGATGCTCTGATCTTTTTTGGGAACATGAGAGGAGGCATGACACATTGGTTGAGTGTGTCCTTTGGGAATGAAATATCCCATATTCATTCATGCTTCAAGAGGAGGATATAAAATTGTATGGTTGTTGTTTGTGCTCAACTTAGTGTTCCTAAATTGGTAACATAAATTGTCAACCAGGGCTAGTAAACTGTTGAAGTGAAGTGCACCATATGTGCCTAAGTAACCTCTTCCTACTTCGTTGTGTTTAGTGTTTTTATGATGTTTTTGGTTTTATGATTTTATGTTAAGAAGAGAAATAACTAAATATTGGTGAAAAGCAGTTGTTGGTCACACTACAAACAGTCCTAAATCATGTGTGGTATGCAAAAATAGACAGTAACTCACAACACAAATTTAGTCCAATTCTTTTGTTAGAGTTATGTTGGAATACTTCAAGAAAAGGATAGATTTAGTGCAGTGAGGTCTTCCTAAACAACAATTTACCATTTCACAAAGTAGATTTTATCCATGACTAGAGATTTGTTTGAATATATTTGGAGAAGATAGTTCTGCAACACAGTGAATAATTCTACTCTAAATTAATCAAGGGTACTGAAACTAATCTACTCTGCAACCTAAATTGTCATTACTAAACCTTATTCGGAAGTTAAACTCCTTTGGAATAAGTTTGAGGAAAAGGTTAGTTGCACAATTATGAGAATTTGTAGAATAGTAAAGGCCGTGAAATGATATTACCAATTCCTATCTGCATGGTGATATGTTGGAAAAGTTTAATAACAGGAATAATCTTTGTAAATAATGAAGGCCTTAGTCTAGTAAAATAGAACTATTATACAACTAACTAATGAGACTTGACTATACATTAAGCAAAACATGAACAAGAATGCAATTAATCAATTTTGAAATACAAATGACAGAGTTAAGCTAAAGTTCAATTAATCAAACTGAAAACACAGTGACCACAACTGGGCTAAAATGAAATTATTTAAACTAGAAAGATGGTGAACAGAATTAGACTAAAAAAACCATTATCAAACTTGAAATGAAATGACAAAGCTGAACTAGATGCATTCTACCTCCGGAGTGCTGTAACTAAATTAATCATGCAACTAATTCATGGAATTCTACAGCCCATCTTGTTTAATGTGAATGATATTTTGGAAGAGTTTGTAAAAACAACTATGGCTGTACTATCTAATGCAAATTGACATAAAACACACAATTCGAAATGAAAACACAATTAAACTCCTAAAATACCACAGTTAATTCCCATTCATCATTAGAGGTATTTTGGAAGAATTCATTAGAACGAGACTAAACTGTAACATTCAATACAAATGAACATAAAAACGCAGAATTCAGAAAATTAACTAAGCTAAGAATGAAACGAGAGTTACTTATCTAAATTAAAAACTCCTCGGGCAGTAGGGGCCCTCTACCACCAGAGTAGCACACAAATTTTTAACTCCTCAACGTTGCTTCAATTCATGCATCAAATCTGAACTTCTTTTATTAAAGGAAAACGTTCAGAAAAACAGAGTAACACAGTCTTGGAGAACTAAAAACAAAACATCCACCAGCTAGTGTCTCTCGGTCTCCCGAGTGATTCTTATAATGGAATTACATAACTACTCTTTGAGAAAAATAGGGAAAAGTGTCTTTCTCACTTCTAATCGAATTAAAACTCTTATTGAAGGTTGCGTACTTTGTTGCAGACAGCTGTAGAGTCTGTGTCCCGGTAGAACTCTACCTCTTGGTTTTGGTTTCCCACGTGCATAACCACCTGTAGAATTGTGCTCAGACTTTGTAGGGAGAAAGGAATGATGTGGATGAAGTCTGGAATTTTCCCATATGCGCTTTTCTTTGAGATGACACCTGTAACCCATTTAAACACTAAAACAGCTGCGGAATGCGTGATCAGCTACGGAACACGTGATCAGCTACTGAACACCTGTATTCTGTAGCTATTTTGCAGAAAATTATTAAAACAGCGAAAATCATGAAAATACAATATGTTAATTAATTGCATGTAACCTTTAAGCAATCCTAATCATTCTTCATTGATTTTAGGCTTATGAAGTGATAAAATAATGATGAAATGAAGTGAAGGTTTGTAAAAGAGAAGGCAATTCTAGGGCTCAACAGTTGCTACATCATATCCTTTGTTTTCTTATGCAACGAGCCATATGTTGGGCTTATGTCATTGGAGGAAGTCTCTCACTTGGGAGAATTTTTAGCAAGACATGTGTTGCTTGAATCATATTCAGCCAACACCTATTATCCTCTACTATTTCCAAGATTTGAAGAAGATTTTTGTAGCAAGAAGGTGGTGGGATGGCCACTTATTGTACTATGGTTTGAGGCAGCAAGATGAAGGACAACGTTGGTCTCAAGGGAGGGACTATTGTCACCATCCAATATTTCATATGACACTTAGTCCATGTTTCTTTTGGAGCACACATGGTGAAGATCATCTATTCACTATAGGCATGGAAGATTGGGCAAGGAGGCTCACTAGAATCCATGAAGGGAATCATGAAGTTCCAAGTCTCTTTTGGCTTCATAAGGACTATATTATTGCAGCCCAGGATCACCAGCTCCATATATATCATAAATGGAGGGAGAGGCAGCGTGATTTGAGTATTATTATCTCTCATTTCCAGACATGGAGCCCCTACACATTGCATATGGTGGGGATTGGTGACTATTTATTTGAGCTACCAAATATGGCTCACTTTGTTTGGATGATAGCATGGAGATTGAAGTTTATCATGGGGGTTGAAGCACCCACTATTCACTATCTCTCATGCCTTGAGAATGATAATGGACAACAAATTATTCTTTCTATGTATCTACCACTACTTCATGATGATAGCTATTTGGTTCATTCACCAAAAGCAAACTTGTATTCTTGGGAGGAGACAATTCCATTGGAGATTTTGCAAAGTCCTTGTGAGTTGCTTGAGGACAAGCAACATTTTGGAGGGGAGGATTGTAATATTCCTAATTAGTCCTAAGCTAATAGGAATATTCATTTTTTTCTTTCTTTCTTTGTTTAAAGAATAAATATGTAAAGGAGGTTCATAAAACTCCTAATAAAAGAATAAATCAATGCCTAATGTGAACAAGGCTAAATCTGGGCTACTTGTAAAAACACACTTGAGTGTGAAAGAGACTGAATCTATTGACCAAGTCAACTAGGACCAAATCAACCACGTTTTCCAGATGCAATGAATCTCCTAGAAGGACAACGCACTCAAGTTGGAGGCTACACATGTGAATGGGGCTAAATCATTGAAGGTGGTTTAGGGTTTTACAATCTCTTGATCTTATAAAAGGAAGAGGAGGGCAGCATATTGAGGTTGTTCATGATATTATTTATTATTTGTTGTCTATTTAGACAAATAGCTTTCTTGGCTGCTTAGCCTAGATTGTATTGGAATTTCCTGTTTAGGGGTTCCATCTCTTCCCATTAAGGAGCTCTTGGGAGAGCTTGTATTTCTTGTCCACTATCAGGTTGGAGACCAAGATTCTACTTCCAACTGCAATGCAGATCCAATGATGGTTTGCTTGCTTTTGTAAGCTACAACAAGTGGAATACTAGATCTGTTCAGATCTAGCTTGTATTGGAGCCTCTTCTCAGTGAGTGTGTCTTTTAACCTCCTAGAAGAGTGCATCCATAGTTGGAGCTTCAATTTTTTACCTTGGCATCAGGGCAAAGCATTCTCAGATCCTACAGTGTTGTTTGCAAATCTACAGCTGCAGGGTGTTTTGTCTACATTTTGGAGGAGAGATCTCCAATGTTGGGATTCTTCCTTTCACTGTGGTGATCCATGGATTGGCCATCCAATCCATGTTAGTTTCAGATATGATCTGTTGTACCATTTTATTATTCAGAAATTTCTGAATCATTCTGAAAATCTGCAACCTTAGATCTCAGATCTACTCTCTATGCTTCATGTTTTGCACAAAACCCCAAGGGGAATGTAATAAATAGCCTCTTTGGCTTCCAGATATGTAATAGATCTGTATTTTCATGAATATATCTGTTCTATATCTAATATACAATAAATCATAGCTTCAGTCTTCATAAAATTATGCTGTCTATCTTTCTTGGCAATTTCTAGTGTTGCAGCACCTCAATCTTGAGGGTTTGTCCGTGTAAAATCTTTGTCTTTATCTTGTAAATGCATAAGTCTTGGCCAAGGTCTAATTCCATGATTTTCATACTTATTTTCATCTATTAGCTTCATAAAATCATGCTGCTCAAGCTTTAGTAATTTTTGAATACTCAAGGTCATGGGAAATCAACCTTTTTAAGCCTTTTTGGGAGTGGAGGAACTGTTTAACTTATCTAGAATGATTTTTTTTACCTGAAATTCGGTGTGGGAGTCCCTCATGGCCTAATTTAAAATAAAATCTTTCCATTTCCGTTATTTTTACGTGGATTTCTGAATACACTCATTTTAGGGCATAAATCACCTCTTTTCCCCACCCTTTTGAGTCCAAAAGTGAAGTAAAGGTTGCTGCTGATCATATTATTGAAGGATATGCACTATAACATCTGTTATCAGTCATAGGGATGCATCTCCAACTCTGTAATACCTTAGGGTATTCTCATTGTTGTAGAAAATCCCTCTTTTGGGATATTACAAATACCCATAATTTTCTAGAAAAGGTAATGACGATGTAGAAAAAAATTGGTATATGTGTGAACCAATTTGGAGAGCTCGATAGACACTATTTGCAGTCAAATTGATTGAATTTAAAACTACATTAAGAGAAAGAGATTTACGCTGGTTCATCAAATGGTCAGAAGTACACCAGAACCTTGCAATATATGATGTTTAAGAGGCAATTCGTCCAAGAATTCAAGCTGCCTCAAATGAATCAGCAAGGATTTTCTGAGATATGGGAAATTAAATAGTGAGAAGGAGAAACAGCCTGGGACTTGATGAGAAGATTCAAAGACACAAATTGGAAGCTAAGTTACCCAATTGATCCAAATCACCAGTGGGACTGGTTCATTAAAGCACTCCTACCATTGACAAGGACACCTTTGACACAACAGAAGATTGATACCCTTCAAGATGGACTGGAGCGGGCAATTAAAATAGAATAAATGGACGGATATCCACAGGAATTTAGAGGGGAAAAAATGGTGCAAGATCCATCCATACTAGGACTGCAACATCAAATAGCCAGTTTGACGGAGAAACTAAAATATATTCAGCCAGTCCAACCCACAAGACCCAATGTATCATGTACACATTGCTTAATGTAAGGACACATAGTTACAAAATGTCTGAGGTTGAGGGGAGAAAATGTTGGGACTTCGAAGGTTGGAACACAGGGGGGGCCCACCAGTCAGTGGAGTTGCACAGATAAACACTCAATGGTTATACCAAATGCAAGCCCACTTCCCAGGGTTTCCTAATCAATAGAATCAAACAACAGCAGAGTGCTATGAAATATGCAAAGGTATTGGCCACCCTCCACGACTGTGTCCAATTCTACAAAAAATTTCAAATGTTCCAAACAACGTTTATTATGATTTTGTGCCTCAACAACTCATCATGCAAAGAAATGCATAGCTCTAGATGCATTGGCAGAACGATTGGATAGATATTCCTATAGAGTTAATGAAACTCCAAGAGGATGAGGAGGGGGAGGAATGAGAGGTAGCAGAACTAGAGGAAGAGGACCGGTAAGGTATTATAACTATGATCAAGAAGGTCACGTAGTGAGAGAATGTCTGCTACCAAGGAGACCATGGTTCTCTGAATGCAGAGTGAATTCACATGTTACTGAAGACTGCCCAAAGCTGATCAAGAGGTGGGAAGAAAGGATCAGGAAACGAGGAGCTAACTTGGTTAATGCAGAGCCAAGGATAGTAGAGCCTCAACCTATGCAAAGTGTAGCTATAGTAAGGAAGAAAACAAGGGAGGATGCAAGAGAAACATACCCGATAAAATTAATCAAACCTGCATCCCCAAAGAATATTTTCAGCCCAAACTGACAGAAGCAGTACTTTAAAGAAGCACTAGAGACATTCTCAAAGTTAGGAAGCCATAAAATTATGGAGATACTAAAACCATCACATGAAGGGGAGAAGATGACCACTACAGGGACACCTATAGAAGAATGGATCCAACTGTTCTTGAAAATTGTGAACAATGGGAAGATGTTGGAGCAGCTGAAGAAAAATATAGAGATGGTTATTCAAGGAGGAGCAAGACATGAGGAATCGAGAAATACAGCTGAAAATTATATAAGGAGAGTAAAACGAAATAAGAGAAGAACTGGAAAAGAGTTCTGTATAAATTCCCAAGTTGCGGGATTCCAAATAAGGGACACAATGTTAGATATAGGATAAGATGTCAACATTCTGCCTAGAAAGACATGGGAAGCACTGGGAAAACCAAAGTTATCATATTCACCCATACAGCTAAGAATGGCGAATCAATACTGCATTGTACCAATAGGGAGGCTGGATGAAGTTGAGGTTCATGTTGCGGAAGTAAAAACCTATACGGACTTTGAAGTAATAGATATCATGGGTGACAAGGATCCCTATCTCGCCTTGCTGGGAATAGATTAGGCCTTTGAAAATTATGCAGTTATCGATTTAAAAAAGGAGCTGATGATATTCGAAGATGGTGAGGTCAGAGTGGTCCAGCCATTGGATTCGAATCAAGGACCCTGATACACATAAAATGTTGACAACAGAGAAGATGAAAAACTTCTAGATCAACTCAACCAAATGGCAACAGGAAAAAGAGAAGATTACATTAATACTACAATAGGAGGAACAATAATTTGGAGGAGTGTTCCAAGTTATGACGAAGGATCAGAGGTGGCCTGGGATCACTGGCAACAGGGAGGATACGAAATCAATACCAGAAGACATGCCAATATTTGGGGAGTGAACTGGATTGGTACAGAGGTAAGAGAATACCCAACAATTTCAAATATGCAAGTTGTGAATACATTTATTACCAAAATAGAAGACAAAGTTCCAGTAGAACATAGAGTTCCTCTCATGGATGTAGCACTACAATCCACTTCAGCAAGATGGTTGGCAGCCCATCACAACTCTCTCTCCCAGTGGGAAGACATTTCCAAAGCATTAAGAACAAGATTTAAGGCAGCTTCAGGACCGCAACCTGAGGAAAAGTACCAAGGAAGCTCAGATCCCTTGGTACATCTAAATATTGTGAATGTAAGTGGAGGGAAGAAGAATATCCAAAATATTTATGGGTACACAACTTCATACATTCACTAGACACCATTCCGCAAGCTTGGTACCTAACTAAGGAGAAGAGGAGAGAAATATACACCTGGGAAACAGTTTCAGAAAGATTTACTCAATGTTTTTCTTTCAAACTGGGAGATACAAACCAAGTTATAGATACCTTACAAGAAATTAAAAGAATATATTTTTTTCCATAACGTGAGGAAACTGAATAAATGTCCATATCAGATCAAAAATCCAAGGAATCAGTAGCATGCAAAAGAATATATCAGGAGATAGACGATGATGATTTAGAAAATCTTCGACATCTGTCCTTGGAAGAAAAGGAAGGAGAGCGGGAAATAGAAGAGGAACCAACTACTGAGGGATTACACCTGTTACCCCTAAAGACAAAGAAGAAGAACATTGGAAGTGAAGAAAATCCCAATATTGCATCCATTGGAGACTATTGGGACACAAAAACCACAAAAGAATTTTTTTACCTGTTACAAGAATATGAAGATCTATTCCCATCTTCAATGGTAGAACTCAAAGGAATCAAAGGAGATACGGGGGAGATTCGCATAGTACTGAAACTGGATGCTAGGACAGTAAAACATAGACCTTACCACCTGAATCTGAGAGTAAAGAAAAGGTTAAATTAGAGATAGACAAGATGTTGAATGCAGGCTTGATCTTTCTGATTGAAGAAGCAGAGTGGGTAAGCCCAATAGTGATACAAAGTAAAAATGAAAAATCAGAAATTAGAGTATGTGTAGACTACAAAAGTCTAAATAATGCATGTATTCATGATTCTTTCCCAACACCATTTAGTGACGAAGTTCTAGACAACGTGGTGCGAAACGAAGCATTCTCAATCACAGATGGCTTCTCAGGGTATCATCAGGTACGAATAGCAGAAGAAGATAAAATAAAATCTATCTTCACAACGGATTGGGGATCATACACCTATCATGTCATGCCTTTTGGACTAAAGAATGCACCAACTGTATTTTCACTGAGAGTAATAGCAGCCTTCAAATATTATATTCATAAATTTCTACAAGTGTACATGGATGATTGGACGGTGTACAGCTTACTGAAATACCATGCAACTCTACTAAGGATAATGTTTGACAGGTGCAGAAAATTTCAAATTTCTCTGAACCTCAAAAAGTGCATCTTTGTAGTACCCTTTGGAATGATGTTAGGACATGTTGTCTGTAAGTAAGGGGTATATGTGGACCCTGTGAAGGTGGCGGTAATTGTGAACATGGATGCCCGAGAGAATGTAAAGCAGTTGAGGTCACTAATTGGACACATAAGATACTACAGGAGGTTCATCTGCAACTATGCGAAAATTATAGCGTCACTGGAAAAGATGTTGCGGAAAATGGAACAATTCATATGGAATGATGAATGCACTAAGGAATTGGACATGTTGAAAGAGAAACTAGCAAGTGCACCCATTTTGGCCCATCTGAATTGGGATAAATAGTTTCATGTCGAAATTGACGCTTCAAGTATTTACTTGGGAGTGGTACTAGCTTAGCCATGAGATACCTCATTTGCCACCAACAAACCTCCATAGACCACCCGGTGTACTTTGCAAGCAAGAAGTTATCAACAACAGAAAGGAACTACACAACAACGGAGAGGGAAACTCTTGCAATGGTATACTCTCTATAGAAATTTTGCCACTATTTATTGGGAGGGATATTCAAATTCTTCACAGATCACTCGACACTGAAATATCTGGTAAAAAACCTCTCCCGGGGGGCAGAAGCTACAGATGGCTCCTACTATTCCAATAATTCACTTTTGAAGTCATATTAAAGTTGGGAAGGCTAAATTTTGGTCCCAACCATTTGTCAATATTGGAAAATGGAGAAAATGGGGGACCACTTGATGATCAACTACCAGATGCTGATCTTTTCTGGGTAGAAGCTATACTAGATTATCTGGCACAAATAGCAACATACTTGGCCATAGGAAAATGCCCATCGGAATACACATCAACTCAAAGAAGACATCTAGTAGTTAAAGCAGCTGAATACCAACTCATAGTCAGACAATTTTATAAAATGGGCATGGATCATGTCCTACAAAGGTGTGTATTAGATCACGAAAGAGCAGACATCCTGTGGGAGTGTCACAATGGGGTTGTGGGAGGCCATGTCAGCGCAAAACTCACCATAAGGAAAATACTACAAGCAGGATTATGGGTGCCTACCATGCACCAAGACATCAAAGAATATGTGAAGAAATGCGATTTCTGTCAAATAACAGGGCGACCGTCACATTGCGAAGAGATGCCCCTAAAACTTGTAAGGGCTATGCAAGCATTTGATAAATGGGCATTCGACTTCATAGGACTGATTGGACCAATCGCGCGACACTCAAAAGCAAGATATATAATCACTATAACTGACTACCTCACAAGATGGGCAAAGGTGACATCAGTAAACGATTGTACAGTAGATACAACAGCCAGATTTATCTTTGAGAACATCATTAGCAGGTTCTACTGTCCAAGGAGCCTAACGAGTGATCAAGGAACACATTTCATTAATGATACAATCAAGTCACTGTTGGATAATCTCATGATACAACACCACAAGAGTAGCCTGTACCACCCACAGGCGAACGGGGCCGTCGAGGCTTTCAACAAAATCTTGGAGAAATGGATATCAAATATATGCAACTCTAACTGCGATGACTGGGATGAAAGAATACCAGCCATGTTGTGGGCATACAGGACAAACATAAAGAGACTGCATAATAAAACTCCATTTCAGTTGGTGTACGGGAAAGAGGTAGTAATACTAGCCAAATTTATCATACCAAGCCTCTTAATTTCCTCAACAACACAAATGACAGAGGAATAATCCAGCTTCACAAGCCTTCATGAATTGTAGGAACTCGAAGAAGATAGGTTTCTGGCAGATTTCCATCAAGAAGTACAGAAACAAAGATAGAAGGCATAGCATGACTGCCACATCAAGCACAAAACATTTACGATTTGCGGGAAAGTACTGCTCTATGATAGAAAATTCCAGAAGTTCCCAGGAAAGCTCAAGATGCACTGGATGGGGTCGTATTATGTCGTAGAGATAAGGGACTCAAGAGCGGTCAACATAATGCAACTAGATGTTGAGATACTTCAAGGATGGGTTAATGGTGCATGCCTAAAACCCTATCATGAGTAAGCAACACAATCCTTTTATTTTTAATAACTCTCGCACCTAAGAGAAGTCAGTAGATTAGAGCCAATAACTCTCTCGCAAACGAGATGAGTCGTAGAATAGTTTATTTTTCGTTCCTATAATAATCATTTCAGCCCACTAGAGTAGGAATCCTTAATAAGATACCCACATGTTGCGCAAACACAACCATCACCCTGTTGCGATTTGGAGACCATATCGCCTTAAATTATGGTTAGGGGGGAGTCTATAGTGTTACAGAGCCTAAGCATGTCAACCATAATTCACTCATAATGAGCCATCATAGCGTTGTCAGTCCGTAAGATCATCCAAATTTGAGAAATAATTTCCATAATTAGTAACCCCCATACCATAATACAGTTTCCACATTAAGCTATAATTATTGGCCATCACGTCTACCCGACTTCTGAAGCCACCATCAACACTGTCAAAGTCCACTTCACCCCAGTAACTAATCACATGATTATAGCCGCGGGGGGAGACAATAATTATTAATTATTTATGGCATCACATTAACATCATTTGTGCCAGTAATCCTACTTAACCTACATGAAGGAGGGAAACAATATAATTCCAGAGAATTCTAAATTATCAGAGAAATAAAATGCTATAATTTATAGCCCGATTCCAACAATAGAAATTCAAAACAATAGACCAACAGCAGTTCGGATATACTACAGAAGAAATGAAATGACGAAGGTGACTACTTAAATGGTCGAGCCACAGCTCGACGAAATAATTCAAAGGGTAGAGTCACAAGTTGGCAAATATGATAATGTCACATTGATAGATATCGTCTTCACTAATTCATTCTAGTTCCCAGCACTAAAGAGGAAATTTTACATTGAAAATCACGTGAAGAAAGGAGGAGGCGAAGCAGCGAGGGTGCATCCAGACTTTAGAGGCATCCATAGATCAATAATTCTACACCTTAGAAGCCTTCCAATGTCTGGGACAACAGGAGCAGCAATGCAGTGTACCAAATTCCTCATCAGAAGAATACATAACGAGTCGATGTGGCTTGGGAGGGAGATCCCAATTCACATGGAGGATATACACAGACTTACAGGCCTATCAACAACAGGAAGGGATGTATCATTTGCCTTGCAAAATACATCTAAAAGAGATAAGAAGGTGGGGGATTGTGACTACTATAGAAATTATGGGACAAGGAGAGGAGGAAAGGGAGCCAAAATTGTTACACAGTAATTTGTCACCGTCCCTACCATTCCCCGTCCCGCACAATGGAGGACCCATTATGTGACCTGTGAGCATTGTCAAGCCTTGAAAATACCTTCATTGCATCCCTTTCCATGAGGACAACATTTCTCCTGTTTATCATTTCCTGAGCAGACCCCTAAAAACACATGTTTTTGCATTGGCGCTGGTAGCCCGTTATGTACTCGCGCCAATGGGGGGAAATTAACACTGAGCCCGCGCCAATTGGCGCTCTGTCCCAGTGTTGTACCCGCGCCACTCTGTTTATGGAAAGTTTTTAAAAAAAGAGGCGAAGTTTCGATTACAACAACTTCGTGGATGAGTCATCAGGAGTGGTTTCGCCTGGATAACCACGGCCTTCCTCCTTTGGCCTCTTGTTTCCACCATATGGGGAACCTCACAAAGGATAAGGCCTCCCTTCCACTATTGTAGGGATCCCAACCTCCTCCTCTCCTCTATAAATATAGCCTTCATCCATTGATGAAGGGGCTGAAAGGCTGCTAGTCTTGAAGTGCTGAAGCTTTGCATCTCCCTATTCCCAAGTGCCTTTGTGCTATAAAGAATCCCTTCTTTCCCTTAAGGCCCATTCAAGCGAGGAGACCATTGTTACAAGACTCTGGAGAGGTTTCCCTTTCCCTTGGCGAGCTTTGCGAGACGTGGACGACCGGAGACCCGCTCGAAGGAGGCTGCAACGTCAGAACTTGGTTGTAACTTCTATTCGTTTACCACTTTAATAGATGACTATGATTATGGTTCCACTCCTTTTTCTATCATGTTAATGCGAGTAATATCTTTTCTGACCGATGTTTAGTTACGTATGCTGGTTCCTATGCATGTATCTGTTCATTTCTTCTGCGTGCAGGTGTTCATCCACGGAGATCGTGGAAGGATTGTGATCTGCCAGGGCTGAAGGACGAGGACATCTTCTTCTTCAGATCTAGCGTTGGAATCCAGGTAGGCTCTTATCCCAAGTCTTTCATTTCGTAACTAGGAGCTTGCGTCATAGCATTGTTTGTTTGTTGCTAGACCCCTGCTGGGCTAGTAGGGATCGCCTCTGTCTGTAGAGGGGATTTACCTCCTCAACAAATTGGCGACTCAGCTGGTTTCAGATTCTTCAGACTTGGAGAAAGATTCTCCTGTCCCTGTACTTCAAGAAGCCCCTCCTCCGCCTCCCATGATGGAGGCTCCAGAGGAAATCCCTCCCGCCTTCAAGATGGAGGTCATGGAGGATGCTTCTTCTACCGTAACATCAAGGGAAGACCTTCGCTTGTCGATGGTAGCCCCTACGAGTAGTTTGGTCGCTTCCTTTGACTGGAATCGATTTGCAGGATTTCGCCTTTCGTCTTATGTGCCTTTCGAGATCACAGTACAGGCTCTTGGTCTGGTCGTACCCAGCACCATTATAGACGAAGGTGCCTCTGTTAGTATTCTATCCTCAACTACCTGGCAAGCTTTCGGTTCACCTCCGCTTGCACCTGTTACGCAGAATCTGTTGACATTTAACAGAAGGACGAGTCAACCGTTGGGGATCCTTCCAAGGTTACCTGTTACTTTGGGAGGTAAAACCGTCCATATATACGTGATGGTCGTTCCAGGCCCCTTGGATTTCAATCTGCTTTTGGGGCGCGATTACACCTATGCCATGGGAGCGCTCGTCTCCTCCCTCTTTCGTGTGGTCTGTTTTCCGCATGAAGGAAGGATCATGACCATTGATCAGCTGTCATTCTTTGGTCCTAATGTGGCAACTGGTCCGCCATCACCCCCTCCTGGTTTTTATCCGCCTGTTGTCTCTGCCCCACCGCAGGTCAACTATGTGTCTACCTACCCCGTGCCTGTGCCCAGTGATGATGCCGTCGTGCATCAGGTGCTGGGGGCATTGGGTCCTGACTTCCAGAATGTTTTTCTTCCATCGGGAGTGGAACTCTTGGAAGCATTGACTTCTTATTCATTATGATGAGGTCTGGTCGGAGCAGAGTTCCTTGTCTTGTGTCAAGCTCCTTAAAAAATGAAACAAGGTCGTCGGAGCATAGTTCCTTGTCTTGTGTCAAGCTCCTTAAAAAATGAAACAAGGTTTATCGGAGCACAGTTCCTGGTCTTGTGTCAAGCTCCCTAAACCATGAAACAAGGTGTTTGAGGATAGTTCTTTTAATGTGTCAACCTCGTTAAAATAATGAAACATGTTCTCGTTCAATTCGAGTCTTTGTTTAGATCTCGTAAAATCCCAGTCGAGTCTTTTCTTTTGATCTTGTAATTTGAACCTTCACTCCATCTGCTTTTCATATGGACTGAAGCTTGGGGGGCATGTACCTCGAATTGAGTCACCATGCTGGGGGCATGCTTATCTTTTCAAGCATAGTTTATGTCTGTTTCAAGCTTGTGTAAAAATGAAACCGGTTTCAAGCATAGTTTATCTTTGTTTCAAGCTTGTGTAAAAATGAAACCTTGCCCATTTTACCTCTTGTGATGGTCATTTTATCAGCCTGTTTTTACCATATGAGCCTTGGTTTTCTCACTCCATTGTCACTATCTGCTTGGCCGATCATATGCCTTCACTTGGTTGTTTTACCCGTTCCTGAGGAACCGCTGCTATGAGTGGTCTTGTTAGCCAGCCTCTCGACCTTTATTTGTTCAGAGTAGTTCCACCATTACCGGAACCAGTTGCTACCCTTTATACCACTCGTTCCTCCAGGAGGAGTCATCTTTCAGCTTTTTTCTGACTCTCTAAACATGAAAAGATTGCCGAGGCCCTTGTCGTTTCGATCTCGTTAAAATGGACACGAATCGACATTCACCCAGTATAAGTTTAACCCTTTTTCGGGCTGGGATGGATTGATTACGAAAAAGGAATACCCTAGCCTATCGCGACTAGGAGGTTTTCCCGTATATTGTTTTCTACCTTTTCGGATCTGGGGAACTATTTACGAAAAGGGACCTGTGGAGTTTTCTTTTCCGCTGTCTTTTCAAACTCTCTAAACATGAAAAGACGCCGAGTTCTTCCTTTGTCGGACTCGTTAAACCCTGATGACATTGGATTCCGTCGAAATGACGTTCTCCGAGTTTCTCCTTCCTAGGACTCGTTAAATGCACTAGGATGGATTCGCCCGAAGGGCGGACTTATATTACAAGCATATGCTATCTCCTTCAAGCTTGTTATCAAAAATAATTGGGGTACTCGCCAGAAATGGTGGGGGAAAAATGGAACCATCGTCGTTGTCGTCGGCAGTATGTCGCTCTTGAACATGGCACTTGTCTGCATTCGTGTCGGGTTGGGGACATCTCATCTCGTTGTTTCACTTTGTTTCCATGGGTTTGGGTAATCTCTTTTGACCTCTCATCTGTTCACTGCCTCGTCGCCATGACCTTTGATCTGTTGATGTCAAATACTGCCAAGTCCATTGCCGTGCCGTTTATATGTTCAAGAGAAGTTGGCCTCTGCAAATATCAACCTTCCTCTGTTTCTCATATGATCCTGATTCACAACAAAACATTATGTTCCTCTGTCTCGTGTCGATGATGTGGGAATCATTATGGCCCACCTTCGATCAAGGTCACTTCCTGTCGACTTCAACTCATTATCCAGGAAGTTGGTCTAGAGACTCCCGATGGTACCTTGGAGCCTGCATGCCTTAATGGCAGGTTCGTCGCATTCGACGAGAGGTTTTCATTATTGGCCTCCGATCGGATGATTCTGCGGGTGTTCGACGTCAGCTCATTTATTCACACGCCGTAGATTGTACCCGTAGTACCTTGAGGACCATCGTCATCATTGGTGGTACCTCTCGCGTCTGTTAACAGCTTTCATTATTGGCTGGTAATCAGACGATGTTCTTGCATGTTCGACTTCAGCTCACATATTCGCATGCTTGAACTTGTACTTTGTTTGGGTCGAGATGGAGCGCAAGACCCTGGATTGTGTCTGTTGTAATCCAGGCTGCGATTGTGGATTATTATCATTATGTACATGACTCACTGATTGGATGGCTGCGACCATACCTGAGTCTATTTGTTTGATCTTAGTTGGATGGCTGCGCCCATACCCTGGATCCGGATTATAGCATACTCTGTTTCGGATGGCTGCGTCCATACCATATATATACATCATGTACTTGAGATTAAGAATCTTCACAGGTTTTCCATCATGGCCTCTGAATGATGTTCTTTAAAGCATTTCACGACTCTCTGGCCTCATGTTTAGGCACTACATAATTACCGTCCTTACCATTCCCTGTCTCGCACAATGGAGGACCTAGTTAGACTCCGTGAGCATTGGCCAAGCCTTGAATTAAATACTCTCTATCAGACTCCCATCCATGAGGACAACATTTCTCCCCGTTTATCATTTCCCGAGTTGCACTTAAAAACACATGTTTTTGCACACAGCCGGTAGCCCGCTATGTACTCGCGCCAATGGGGAAATTAACATCGAGCTCCGCGCTACAATTGGCGCCCGTCCTGGTTGCACCCGCGCCACTCAAGCTATGGAAAGTTTTTAAAAAAGAGGCGAAGTTTCGATTACAACAACTGCATATCACCACCAGAGGTTACCAATGACCACGCAGTCTTCCTCTTGGCCTGCTTCACCTTATGGGGAACCTCCAAAAGGATAAGGCCTCCCTTCCACTATCAGAGGGATCCCAACCTCCTCCTCTCCTCTATAGGAATATAGCCTTCATCCATCGATGAAGGGCCGAAAGGTCGGCATTCAAGGCTTCGAAGTTTTTGCAGATTTCATTCCCAAATGCCTTTGTGCTATAAAGAATCTCTTCCCAGAACACGTTGAGAGTCCCAGGTCGCATAAGACTTCTGTGAGAGTATTCCTTCCTGCATTTATGAGACGGAATCTGTCTCTGGTGAGACAACACAAACTGTATTTAGAATTTATTCGTTTATCATTTTAATAGATGACTATGATTATGGTTCCACTCCTTTTTCTATCATGTTAATGCGAGTAATATCTTTTCTGACCGATGTTTAGTTACGTATGCTGGTTCCTATGCATGTATCCGTTCGTTTCTTCTGTGTGCAGGTGTTCATCCACGGAGATCGTGGAAGGATTGTGATCTGCCAGGGCTGAAGGACGGGGACATCTTCTTCTTCAGATCTAGCGTTGGAATCCAGGTAGGCTCTTATCCCAAGTCTTTCATTTCATAACTAGGAGCTTGCGTCATAGCATTGTTTGTTTGTTGCTAGACCCCTGCTGGGCTAGTAGGGATCGCCTCTGTCCGCAGAGGGGATTTACCTCCTCAACAAAAGTTGATCTTATAAATGCCCCAACAGTAAAATTTTCTTGCTAATTGATTGTCGGGAAAACTATGAGGCACTATACCAAGGGGGAATGCACCCTTGATACAATATCAGTTGCAGAACATTGCATACAAGGGGAACAATTTAATTAGTGTGAATTCTTACTACAGGAGCTTTTTGAGGCTTGCGAAGACAACTTCAAGCAGGCCACAGGATTTATTATGGCTATCTAATCATGGCTTTGGCGATGTGGAAATGGAGTCCACCAGGAGGGAGGCCGCTTGCAGAGATTACCAAAGACCAACCAATGGCACTGAGGTACACACAATGGAAAGTATCAAGTGACCCGAGTACCAAAGAGATAAACGAAGAAGCCTTCGCAGCTTGGTATCGATAGATGATAAACGTGGTTAAAATTCAGCAAAGGGTTCCCAGGAGCCTGTTGGATAGATACTTCCCTCAGATTTGATTTGGGGTGTCTCACAACTAAAACTATATTCAAAAATACTGTGTCAATGGCGATACCTTTCATAAGAAGCTGCTAAAGTTCTAGATAACGGAGGAGGCATATCATGCAAAAGTTTCTTCATGGCGAGGAAAGACAATGGAAATCAGAAGTGGGATCCTAGTTTACTCATTTGATTTTATGCTTCCCAACCCACTTCTGGTAGAGACATCGACCGAAACAACTCAGAGGGTCTCACAATTACAACTGCGGCTGCTGCTATACCAGCTGGACACTCGAATGGAAGCTTTCAACAAGGTAATAGGAACTCTCAGCACCAAAGCTACTGTATTCCCATCTTTTTCTGAATTTCAAACTTTAAATTTTGCATCTCCATCCATAAAAAACCCCATCCTAACCGCATTACACTCTCACTCCACTCCGTAAGAAAAAGCCAACGAAACCTCCAATCCTAGCACCAAAGGGGAAAAGAGCTCGAACCATGGGATCTGAGCAAGTGGTAGATCTCACAAGAGAGGACCAAGCACAACCAGTAGTCACTGGAATTTTAATTCAAGAGGAGCCAGGGGTAGGCACTCAGACCGCCTCTGTATTACCATAATTTAATCCATCTTTAGTTGTTAATGTACAAGTTTCATCGCCACCCAACACACAGAATTCGTCACCGCACACATCATTCACATCCAAAGATCACTCAACCCACACTCCATCCACTTCTACGACCATCTCTGACTCAATTCCACTAGGCACTCTGATGACGATTGACACTGAGGTGGAAATTAACTCAGGTAAAATTGGAGTAACTGAGGTTAACCAAACCACAGTAGGGAAAATCACCTTTTTATAACTATTAATTGATGCAGGATCGCCCATTTATGATACATCACTCACTGAAACCTCATTTAACCCATTCCAAAAATCCACATTATTATTACAACAATTCATGCCCACCGCCATCCACCAGTCACCACATTCCTGAATCTCAACCACCGCAGAAAAGTCAACCCACATCCCCCTAGGGACACTCAGAAAGATCGATTTCCAGTGGGAAACCACTCAGGGAACGACATCCAAGCCCAGAGATGACGAGCAGTGGCAACATGCAAAACTGGGGACCCGGGCAACTTTTCAGTTTCATCTAGACAACAACACGACAAGCAGAGAGTCTACACAATGACCTCCTACATAAATATGAGCAACAAAAGAAACAAGGTATTGTGCTTACTGATGAGGGAAATCAACTCCAGAACGAGAAAGATGGCCTACAACAACACCTGGATCAGGTAATAGAGATATTCAAAGACCTAAGGCTGAAAGTCATTACTCTAAATAGCAACACATTAGCAGATATTTCATCATGCTCGATGGTATACTACCCTAGACTGAGCAAATCAGGAGCTGAAAGAAGCGCTTGCAGCAAGACCAGCGCTACCGGACCCTTCTATAGTGTATGCTAAGAAGGTAGCAGAGAGGCATAAATAGATGCAGAGTATGAAGGAGACACTAGGAACAATGGTCATGCAAGCATACAACTTGTTGGAGCAACTCCATGAGTGCTTCAACTCACTAACAATGAAGTCTCAGCCCATTTTGGAGAAATTACAGAAGATCGTTCTCGAGATAAGGGGAACCACAGATCCAGTCAACCTCACTCAACTATATGACCAAGCAGATGTACTTGAAACACAAATTCAGACTATCGAGGAGAGCTCAGCAATGACGAAACAAATTCTCAAGGACCTACGGCAACCCGTGAAACAAAATGCAGAGGCAATTCAGTGACTAGCATCCGAGGCCGAACCAAAATCTAAGATATGTTCAACAATTTTCCATAGGTGATGGACACAACTCATGCTGACAAAGTGGTCACCAAGGCGGTGCCCATAATACAAGTATGGAAGCAAGCAATAATTGAGTTCACCCAACTTAGGATAGAGGCGATGAGCAAGATTCCTGAGTTGGGGCCTTTGTAAAAAGAGGGCCAAATGGAACAAGAGAAGAAAAAAATGGAAACAACAGAGGAAACCATGCCAGCATCAGAAGTCGGTGGACAACCATAGAAGGAAAAGATCGACTCAAGATGAGTCAATAGCATGTGGTCGGGGCTTGTTGGGGCCTTTATTTTGGACAAGACCGTTCTGAGTTGTGGAAGGATAGGAGCAAAAAGGACAGGTGGCAGAGCACAATCAAGATAGGTAAGGAGTCATTGCAGTTGCAGAACCTGAACGCAGGTGGCATAGCACAAACAAGTGGTGGCACAGATGGCAGATACGGGATACAAGGAACAAGCAATATAACTCCCAGTGACAGAAGGCAGCGAAGCGTAAGGGAACAACTGAGCGGAAAAGGGGCAAAGACTGATAGTGTCAGTTGGCAGTAATTGATAAGCAAGGAAGGAATGAATCTGAGGATAGTTGGAAGTGAATAGTGGGTCAAAGCCTAGGAATAGCTTTGTAGAGTTATATGTGCTGAGCTGAAATGTATTGAACTCTGTGGAGTGTGTTTGTAATGGTTTTGAGTCAAGTTAATGGAATCAGACTCTTGTTGTGCTGTGTGTTATGGACTAGTTGATACTTGTTGATCATTGCATGTGTGGTTATTTTAAAATTTTAATTCAATACTCAGAATGTGTAAGGATGAATGATAAGTATCTTTTAAGTTGATATATATGAATGCCTTCTATATGAAATGAGGAATGACTTGCTGTTAGTGATATATCTTTGATGTTAATGGTCTAGTTTCTAATCCCATTAAGGTCACGATATGCCTCAGGTGAGACTCCTTGCTCTCTTGAGTAGTGTGAAAATGTTGGCGTTGTCCTAGACTACAGTGGAACCTTGTTGGCTCCAAGCCTGAACCTGGGTCTTGCCCAGAGACCTCCTTTTATGCCAACACATGCTCAGCGCATGGCCAGCCTACAGACAAGTCAAATTATGCGAGATGAAGTCAAGGAGCTCCGTATGAAGAAGTAGATCATAACTGAGCATATGAAGCCGTGGGCAGATGAGGCAATGAAGCTGTCTTAAAACCTGGATGCAGTAATTAAGAAACTGAATCAAAACCTGGAAAGTATCAATCTAGCCGCAGAAGGGATGACATCGCAGAAGCTGGTAGATACTGCGCAGAGTGTAGCAGATAAGGGGGAAGACATCCTGGTGCCCTTTTCTATTTCCATTGAAGAACTATAGAACAAGATGAAGAACTGAGTGTCATTGATCTGAAAATGGAAATACTTGAAAATGTGTGCAAGGTATCCATATACATTAATTAAATGTGTGAAAAATTATCCATGTCTTGTTGCATAAAACAAAGTGTTTTTGGTAACTGTATAAGATTTTATGTATGAAGGCAAGTTAATTTTTTTTTTTTTTAACATATTAAATTAGAAATGTACAACAAGATAACTTCAGCATAACATGACACAAATGTTTGATGAGCAATTCACCCCTCCTGGGCTACGTCTGTTGGATCAAGCCTCCCAAAATGAGCTTGTCCTCTTGTATTAAAATGCTTCAAAATGCTAATAAAAGTTTAAAAGTGTCTCAATAGACAACTATGAATGCAAATACTGATTCAGAGGACATGAAAAAGCTAAGAATGCCTTTCCAAATTCACTAAACAGTGAAGAATTACCATAAACAATGACTTATTCAATAAGGCCCTGATGGATTTCTGAACTCCTCTGAAGATTTTCGGGCTATATAAGTCCTCAAACAGGTCTGAAACCTCTTCCATTAGGTTCAGAAGGTCGAAATTAGCAGAAAATGATCTTTGGTTCACCTCGAACAGAGAGGTACAACTCAAAACAGCTCCAACCCCAATGGCCCTCGTAGCCCTTAAAACTCTCCTGAAGCTTTTTAGGCTCTAAAATTCTTCAAACAATTATAAAAACTCTTCCATTAGGTTAAAAAGGTGGAAATTAGCTAAAAATGGTTTTTGGATCACCTCAAATAGAAAGGTGCAACTCAATACAGCTCCATTTCCCAAATGGCCCTATTGGCTCAAAAAGCTTCCCTGAAGCTAAAATGGCTGTAGAACACCTCTACTACCTCTGGAACCTATCCCAATGGCATTGGAATGCTGAAAATAGTCAAAATTGGCTTTTGGTTCACCTCAAATGGTTAACCATAACCCAAAACAACGCCAACTCCCTCTTGGCCTTGATGGCTATCATTGCTTCCCTGAAGCAAAAGGGGCTTAAGATCAACTCCAATGGCTATGCAACCTATTCCAATGGATCCAGAATCCTCTTAATACCTAAAATAAAAAACAATTTCGTCCAAAAAGGTTCTCCCTTTCAGAAGTTAGGACCAAAACCATTTTTGCCCAATCTGCCCTTGAAAACCTCCACTAATTGTGGAGAAACTGGAGTTAACCCCTCTAAAAAGGCGGAAATTCCAAAAGTATAGGGAAGGTTCCAAATTTGTTGGAACTTCTGGTGGTCAAATTAAATGTTATGGTGGTGGCATGTGGCCACACCGAAACCTCCGCATAAAAAGTCGGATTAAACCACTGACCAACGGTTTAAAATTAGCGTGGCATTAAACGTTAAAATCGCGCTGGCACATTAGAAAGTTAACTAACCTTTACCTGTCGGTTTGTAGACCCCTAGGTTACGAACTATGGTCGTATGGCGTCGTTTTATGTGAGGGCTGGCCCCCTTTGCCGCCAAAATGCAATTCCATAAACGTTAAATATATGTGATGTCCTTTAGTGGTAAGATCTACCACGTAGCCCGAGTGGTCAGGCGTGGCATTTGTTCATACGAGGTCTTAGGTTCAAAACTTGTAGACAACCAAAATTTTACATAACCTCCAATTCTCTGACCTGGGGGCCACATGGCGCCCTCCGAGCCTGCCTCGTGGCAACCCATAATTGGTCAAAAAGACAAAAGTTAAATCTTAATAAAATCACAAAATGCCACTTGTCACTACAGGATTGGCCCAGGTGGAATACTCCAGGGAATATTCCAGAGAATATTCCAAGGAATATCTCAGGAATATTCCTTTTTTAATTTTTCAAATTTGGAAGTCAAACCTAGTCAAACTGGTATTTTCCTGAAATTGTGAATTTTCAAATTTGAATAACTTTCACATACAGTGTCAGATTTTAGTTTCGTTCATGGCATCAGGATCGTATCGACGAGGCCTATCCGGTCGTTCAAGTTGCAAGTGAATTTGAACACTTTCAATTTTGAGATTTTTCCATGGCTTGGACTTGAGCTCCTGATCACACCTCCAAAATGAGAAGCTTTTGGACCCCAAAAGCTCACTAAAATTCTGAAACTGATCTGTAGTACAGAAAATGAGAGAATAACAACATCCTCTTCTCTTCAGCCTCCAAAATTTTTCCTGAATTTCCAACTGTTCACATGGCGAATTTTGCTAAATGAGCCATGTACTTGTGCCAAATCCTGACCAAGTTTTCTTGCCATACCAATCTGCCATTCTGAAACCATCGATGACCCTTGCTGAACTTTGTGCCCTCTTTTCTTGCATGCCTTTCCATCTCATGGAATCTTGCACTGCTTTTCACTGACACTTCATTCTCTGCACCAATTGACACCAAAGGCACCTTGTGCAACATACGACATCAACAACAAGTTGAAAATCAAATGTGCTATACAATTGACACAACCATCAATGTAAACAGTGTGCTCACAATCAACTCAAGTCGAAAATTATGTGTAACACAATCAACACAAGTCGATAAACATGTGTGACATAATCGACAAACAACAAGATACATCTTGACAAACACGTGTATGTATCATGTACAATGAGATATATATAGTTCGCTAATTACACATACAATCCTCTATGTACATGTGCAACTTCAACTCTTCTTTTCAAATACCATCAAGTACATCATCCCAAAAAACATGTGGGTGACTAAGAGCTGAAACTAAAAGACATTTCTGCAACATAAGTGAGTATCATACTCATCTTTTACACCTCCATGGCGAAACTTTGCAACAACAAAGAAATTCCTTCAACTGAAACTGCTTTTACATGAAATCTTGCATCAACTTTTCAACTGAAATACATGCATACAAATCTGAAATTTGCATGTACAAAATGAAGATGACTTACTCCATCAAGAATTTAATCCACTTCCTACCAAGCCAACTCCATGGCGTCTTTTGCGGTTGCAATACACCTTCATGTAAATCTTCCATTTCCACATCGATAATGGACTCCATAGATCCACTTACACCAAGGTTTTTGTCCTCTGGCTACATGTTCTTTGGAAGAATTGTTGGATGCAAAGTCCAACAATGAGAGATATCATGTCCCTTCCTTTGACAAAATGTGAAACTCTTAAGCGCTTTTTGAGAAAGTTCTCTTTGCCTCTTCTGCTTCTTGTGTGCTTTCTTTTTCAACTAGCATCTTGAAGCAACATGGTTAAATCCACCACAAAATGTGCAACAAAAATTTCTTTCATTTGAACGAGAAAAATTATCATTCTTTGCTGAAACATAATAAAATTGATCATATGAATAATTATACCTCTTTTTCTGCATGGAATGTCCATCCTTTTTGTCTTCGAAAGACGATGAACTAGTAGAGGAGACAACTTTCTTTTTCAGACTTTCATCACAGTTCTTGTCTTGAAAACTGATTGAACTTGAAGGCTCACCATAAGCAAAATGTTTACCCTCTACTTGCTGCAATGATGGCTTAAAACAATGGCAATCATCCTTAGAACAATTTTGACATATATGCATATTAGAACTTGGAATAAAGGTTCTCTTTAAATTTGCATCACATTGATTCAAGGATTTGGAGTCTTCGCCATTAAACTGCTCATATCCAAGACCAACATTATTGGGTCGCTCCACAACCAAAATAGGGTCAGACATGCCTTGTGCATGCTTGCCCAATCCTTTGCCTTCATGATAGCCCATTTTAAACATTATTTTGGACCCTATATATTCCCCTTGTATGTTTTTCAAAAGAACCAACACACTTTTCAATTGCAGAAATTGAAGACAAGTTGGAATGGTTCACCTCTTCCTCACGCTTGTTCTTGGACAAAGCTTCTTGAGCTTGAAGGAGTTGTTTCTCCATGTCATGCAACCTTTGGAGAATTGCTTCCTTCTCAACCTTCATAGCCAAAAATTGTGCATGAAGCTCAACAATTTCTCTTTGATCCTCAATGAGAATCTGCACCATGTCCTTCACCTTAATGAACTCATTCTTCATGTCATAATTGAAGAATATTGTGAAGGAGGAAACTTCACTTGTAGAAGAAGTTGACATTATGTAAATGGTCAAATTAACAAAAGGAACTTCCAAAGAAAATTTCTCAAAGCTTTTAATCAAATGACTGTTGAAAATGCAGCAAGATGATGGAGCTTAGTGAAATGAAGTCGCCTTCACTAAGTGGGCCCGCAGGCAAATTCTGGCGCAAAATCTATTTTTAGACTATGTCTATTTTTAGACATATGGAGCATGGTTCGGGGATTCCAGTTTGAGATTCTTGAAGTATGTGTCATGTTGGTAAAAACAGATGAGACTCTATTTTTGAGGTCAAAGAGGTCGAAGTCTATTTTTAGACTACCTCTCCTTAAAACAGGGAAGTCAAATATTATTTACCCTTAATAATATTTAGACTATAAACATCAGTTTACTCTCTTGGAGCACTTCAGTTCGAGCTACAGAAGTGGCTCATGCAACTGACAGAGGAATCACGTGGTTCCCAAGGGTTTTATGGCATCATGCATGGTTGACTTCAGTTGGACTTCAGTGGCAGAAGTTTGGAGGAGTTAATGAGACAGCTAGTGGAGTTGTGTTCTGTTTATTTTAGTTGGACTAGTTGAGATTAGTTTAACTAGCCAATCAATTAGTTATGAGTGGAGTGAATTAAATATTATTTAATTCATTAATTAGTAACTCATTATTCAACTCAAGAACACATCAGTTCACTACAGTGCATGATCAGTTCAGTGGAGACCAGTGAAAGAGGTAGATGAAAGGGTGGAGTTAGTTATCAGTTGTGACTATACTGTTGCTATTTGCAACACACAGATAGGTGGAGTAAGCCCATGAGGATTGCGCAGTTCAGGCTGGTGGTTTATCTATATAAAGAGGCCATCCCATAGCATTGAAACACGCAATAGAGGCAAGGCAATTGGCGATGAGTTTTGAACCAGTAACTTGTTCAAAACTGAGCTAGATTGTGGGTAACTGTATGAGAAAGTACTGAGTACTTGTGAGGAGTATTGTACCGAGTTTGTTACTTGATTTCTCCATTATAATATACACAATAGCTGCGGGGTTTTCAGCTATAAGCTTTCCCCATACATACTGTGTTAATGTGTATGATGATTTGATGTGTTATCGCTTGATTTTATTTTCGCATGTTTGATGATCTGAGTGGAAGAGATTATGTGTTGCATATAAATTCGAATTGTATGTGATCAGGATAGTCTTGGTGGATAATTAATCATTATTCAACAAATTTCTACAATGACAAGCTTTTAACCAAATGTCAGTAAAGACCCCTTCATATTCAAGCAGCCATAAAAAACAAACTCCAATAGCTTTTGTAGCAAACACTAATCAAGTGAGTTCGTTTTCCAAATATAATATTGAGATACTTTGGGATGAGGAAATAGTCTACAACTCTTTTTTCCATTCCAAGACTTAACTATCAACAGCTATCTTTTCAACTCAAGAAAACTCATACAATCAGCCAATTTGAAACCAATAAAATAGTCAATCTTTTACACTGTTTTAACACCTTTTGTAAAAAAAAAAATTCTCAACATAAGCTCAACCTATGCTCTGATACCATCTGATCTGAAAATTGAATTACTTGAAAATGTGTGCAAGGTATCCATTTCCATTAATTAAATGTGTGAAAAATTATCCATGTCTTGTTCCATAAAACAAAGTGTTTTTGGTAACTGTATAAGAGTTTATGTGTGAAGGCAAGTTAATTTAATTTGTTGTTTAACATATTAAATCAGAAATGTACAACAAGATAACTTCAGCATAACATGACACAAATGTTTGATGAGCAGTTCACCCCTCCTGGGCTACGTCTATTGGATCAAGCCTCCCAAAATGAGCTTGTCCTCTTGTATTAAAATGCTTCAAAATGATAATAAAAGTTTAAAATTGTCTCAATAGACAAATCTAAATGAAAATACTGATTCAGAAGACATGAAAAAGCTAAGAATGCCTTTCCAAATTCATTAAACAGTGAAGAATTACCATAAACAGTGACTTCTTCAATAAGGGCCTGATGGCTTTCTGAACTCCACTGAAGAATTTTAGGCTGTATAAGTCCTCAAACAGGTCTAAAACCTCCTCCATTAGGTTCAAAAGGTCGAAATTAGCTGAAAATGATCTTTGATTCACCTCGAACAGAGAGGTACAACTCAAAACAGCTCCAACCCCAAAATGGCCCTCGTGGCCCTGAAAACTTTCCTGAAGCTTTTCGGGATCTGAAAGTCTTCAAACAGTTCTAAAACCTATTCCATTAGGTTCATAAGGTGTAAATTAGCTGAAAATGGTTTTTGGATCACCTCAAATAGAGAGGTACAACTCAATACAACTCCATTTCCCAAATGGCCCTATTGGCTCAAAAAGATTCCATAAAGCTAAAATGGATGTAGAACACCTCTACTACCTATGGAACCTATGCCAATGGATTTTGAATGCTGAAAATAGTCAAAATTGGCTTTTGTTTCACCTCAAATGGTTAACCATAGCCCAAAACAGCTCCAACTCCCTCTTGGCCTTGATGGTTCTCATTGCTTCCCTGAAGAAAAAGGGAATAAATATCAACTCCAATGGCTCTAAAACCTATTCGAATGGATAAAGAATCCTATGAATACCTGAAATCAAAAAAAAAAATCGTCCAAAAAGGTTCTCCCTTTCAGAAGTTATGACCAAAACCATTTTTGCCCAATCTGCCCTTGAAAACCTCCACTAATTGTGGAGAAACTGGAGTTAACCCCTCTAAAAAGGAGGAATTTCCAAAAGTATAGGGAAGGCGCAAAATTCGTCGGAACTGTTGGTGGTCAAATTAAATATTACGGTGGTGTCATGTGGCCCCACCGAAACCTCCACATAAAAAGTCGGATTAAACCGCCGACCAACGGTTTAAAATAAACGTGGCATTAAACGTTAAAATCATGTTGGCACATTAGACGGTTAACTAACCGTTACCCGCTTGTTTGTAGACCCACAGGTTACGAACTATGGTCATATGGTGTCTTTTTATGTGGGGGCTGGCCCCCTTTGCCGCCAAAATGCAATTCCATATAAACGTTAAATATATGTGATGTCCTTTAGTGGTAAGATCTACCACGTAGCCCGAGTGGTCAGGCGCGGTGTTTGTTCATACGAGGTCACGGGTTCAAAACTTGTAGACCACCAAAATTTTACATAACCTCCAATTCTCCGACCATGGGGTCACGTGGTGCCCTCCGGCCCTGCCACGTGGCATCCCATAATTGGTCAAAAAGATGAAAAGTCAAACCTTAATCCAATCACAAATTGCCACTTGTCATTGCAGGATTGGCCCAGGTGGAATATTTCGAGGAATATTCCAAGAATATTCCTTGGAATATTTCTTTTTTAATTTTTCAAATTTGAAGTCAAATCTGGTCAAACTAGTCTTTTGCCTGAAATTGTGAATTTTCAAACTTGAATAACTTTCACATACAATGTCGGATTTGAGTGTCGTTCACGACATCAGGATCGTATCGACGAGGCCTATCCGGTCGTTTAGGTTGCAAGTGAATTTGAACACTTTCAATTTTGATCTTTTTCAATGGCTTGGACTTGAGCTCCTGATCAGCCGCTGTGACTCGGGAAGAGTCAAAAGATTGTGTTGGGGGCCTGTTGGAGCAGGGTCCTTTAGGGTCGAATTTTGATATATTTTTGAAATATTTTTGTGAATTTTTTGTAAGTTTAGTCGTGCGCAACACAATTCAAGGGGCTTTGGGGTGGGTCAAAGCCCCTCGTGAGTTATAATGGGTCAAAAGGGTATAACTAGGGGCTGCAAACCACATTTTGCAGACCTTAGATGAGCGCAGGTTAGAGGTATAAGTAGGAGTCTAGATCGAGTTGATAGGATACAATAATGATGTTGTTGATGATAGAGATCTAACTACGTTTTGATATTTTGAGTGAGTTGTCTGGGTTAGAAGGCTCCTGCTGGCTAAGTGCGCAGAGACCTTAGTCCTTCTATGTGTAGACCCCGCTGGCTGTGTACGCGGGTAAACGAAAAGTGTTGTAAGGGAGATACGAACTATTAATGAATGAAGAACTATTTTGATGATATTAGATTACTAAATGCATCTGCTATTTTCTTCATGATTTGTTTCCACATGTTATTTTTGGTTACTATTTTATTTTTATCGAGATCTATTGCGCAATTGATTTCTGCTTTAGATGAATAATAAATGAATGGATATGTTATTGTTGAGATTTAATAATATGAATTAAGGATTATTTCAAGAATTGTGGAGTCTTTTTTAGCGAGTGCATATGGTATTCTGTGTATTTGACCTAAATATGCCTGGTTAGGGTTTCTAGTTAGGAATTTTGTTGCAAAGGTTTGATCACATTTTTTTAAAATATGAAGATACCCACATCATTTAATTCTCTCTCAGGGTGTGCAAACCTAGTTCCAGCACCCCCTCATACTGATTCGGGTGAGACTTTGACTTACACAAGAAATTCACTGCCGAAAAGGCCAATAGTAAGAGGGTTTTGTTGGTTAACCTTAACTCCGAACCTGGGTCAGGACCCCTCAAGCCAATGGATATGAACTAAAAATAGCACACATCCTTTCCTTTGATTTATCTTGGCCTTCATAGTTGTCACCATCCTAACTGGCGTGGATTTCTTCTTTCCTTGTAGGACTCTTCATTCCCCATTGTCATCCAAGCATTCAATAGATTTTCCATAGCAATCTACTTTGGTCCTGTGAAGATATAACCAATCCATACCCAATATCATAATGTAGGAACCCAATGGAAATATGTTCAAGTGTGTTGTTGTAGGCATACTGTTCAACTCAAATGCACAATATCTTACCCAATGGTGAACTCTTTTCTTTGTACCTGTGGCCAATTGTACTAACTAAGATTATGCATGCATTCCTTATTCAAACCACACTTATCCATCAAGTCAGGACTAAAATAGCTATAATTAGATACTGGATCAATCAAAATATAAATAACTTGATCACAAAGCTTACCGCCCATCTCAATGATAGAAGCCTGATGATCTGCTTGTTTGTTTTCCATTGTTGCATAAATGCGAGGAATGCTCTTCCCAACATCTCCAATAGTATATGTCTCTTGTGAATAGTATATCTTAGGCCTACCTCCCTCATTCTGTGGATAATACCTCTTAAGATGATCCACACATAATTTCCAACACTCCAACCATCCCATACCACTACCTCCATGCTGTTGATATGATATATGTTGTTGTTGTCACCTATGTCCCTGTCTAGCTGCATTAAACTTCTTTTGTGGTGCCACATTCTCTTTCTCGTCTTCATTTTGAGGAATTTCTCTCTTAGGCTACCATTTACCTTTACCTTTTTCTTTCCCTTTCCATCCTTGTTAAGACTCATTATTGCACTTTGATTGTTCATAGCAATGCTTCAAATTACCAATGACTTCCTCAAGTGACTGAGGATCATCATACTCAATCTGATCTTTGAATGCTAATGGAAAACCACTAACAAATCACTGAACTTTAGCCTTCTCATTGGTAAGATATGGCACGTACCTCAATAGCTCTAAGAACTTGGTCATGTACTCTTCATCTATCATAGATTCCATTATTATCTCATATAAATCTTTAGCCTTGTTGTCATAATACCTCTCTGACAAATACTTCTTCCTGAAAATATTATTGAACTCGTGCCAAATCAAGTCCTCTGTTCTGATGTCTTTGACCTGCTTCACATCTTCCCACCATATGTCTACTTTACCTTTCAAACCAAAGATAGAAATTATGGCAGTCATGTTATCTAAGTACTCATGAAACACAAAGAATTTTTTCATTCCAAGTATCCAAGCCTCTTCATCTTATTGTTTCTTTAAGTCTCAATCAAAAGTAGGTGGCTTTTCTTTCTTAAATTCATTCAACATGTATCTCTTGTCACTTCTCATGTAAGGATGATAATGATGACGATCATGATGTCTATCTGAACTATAAATTGAATGATACCTATACTCATCACCCAAACTATCTGGAGTTTACAAAAACTTTTCATCTCTCACTGTATCTGCTCTATTTGAGCTGTGTCTACTAGAATACCTATGACCATATGCCCCATTAGTTTTGTCCTCATGTCCATAGTTGATCCGTAATTGCCCTTGTTTCTGCATATCTAACAAGATTTGAAAAAGTATTGCATTCACCTCTGCTTATTTCTCTTGTGCTTGTATGATTCTATCATTATCTGCCTTAAAACTCCTTATTTCTTCCCTTAGGCTTCTCATTGTATCTTCCAAATCAGAAGAGTTTTCACCATACTTTGTTAAGTATGCACCAATATATCATCAATAAACACAATCACAAACTTGTCGAAGTAAGGAACTAACACATTGTTCATCAAACACATAAACGAAGTTGGGGCATTAGTAAAACTGAATGGAACTAAAACAAACTCATAACGCCTGTACCTAGCCTTGAATGTGATCTTGTAGATATCTTGCTCCTTGATGCGTACTTGTTGATATCTCAATCTCAAGTAGATCTTAGAGAAAATTGTTCCTTCCTTAAACTGATCAAACAAATCATAAATCCTCAGTAGTGGGTACATATTCTTGATGGTTACTTTGTTCCTCTGGCAGTAGTCAAAGCATAATTTGAGAGTTCCATATTTATTCTTCATGAACAACACCGGAATACCCCATGGTGATACACTTGGTTCAATGTACCCTTTGTCCAACATTTCCTTCAACTGCAATTTAAAATCTACCAACTCTGATGTACTAATCAATAAGGTTATTTTGATGTTGGAGTTGTCCCTGGCACCAACTCAATAGAAAAATATACCTCTCTATGTGGTCGAAACTCTAAATCTCTGTTCGAAATACATCCTGAAACTGCTGCAAAACTGGATACCTGTTCAACACATTTGCATCCTCAAATTCCTTACCTTTGTCACTAAAGGTATGAACTAGAAATAGCACACATCCTTTCCTGTGATTGTGTTTGGCTTGCATAGTTTTCACCATCCTAACTGACATGGCTTTCTTCTTTCCTTGTAGGACTCTTGGTTCCCCATTATCATCCAAGCATTCAATAGCTTTTCCATAGCAATCTACTTTTTTTCAGTGAATATTTAACGAATCCATACCCAATAGCATACTGTAGGAACCCAATGGTAATATTTTCAAGTGCATTGTTGTAGCCATACCATTCAAATCGAATGCACAAGCTCTTACCCAATGGTGAACTCTTTTCTTCATACCTATGGCCAACTACACTAACCAAGATTCTGCATGCATTGCCTTATTCAAACCACACTTATCCACCAAGTCAGGACTAACATAGCTATAATTAGATCCAGTATGAATCAAAATAGAAATAACTTGATCACAAATTTTATCATCCATCTCAATGATAGAAGCCTGGTGATCTACTTTTTTTTTTCCCACTGCTGCATAAGTGCGAGGAATAATCTTCCCAACATCCCTAACAATCTGTGCCTCTTTTGAATTGTACATATTAGGCTTACCTCCCTGATTCTGTGGACAATACCTCTTAATGTGCTCCTCGTTTCATTTCCAACACTCCAATCGTCCCATACCACTACCTCCACGTTTTTGATGTGATCTATGTTGATGTTGTGGCCTATGTCCCTGTCCAGCTGCATTAAACTTCTTTTGTGGTTCCAAATTCTCTTTCTCATCTACATTCTGAGGCCTTTCTCTCTTAGGCTTCCATTTAACTTTACCTTGTTATTTCCCTTTCCATCCTTGCTGACACGCATTCTTGCGCTTTAACTGTTCATAGCAATGTTTGAACTTTCCAATGACTTCCTCAAGTGACTGAGCCCTATCATACTCAATCCGATCTTTGAATGATAATGGAAAACCACTAACAAATCTTTGAACTTTAGCCTTATCATCAGTAATATATGGAACATACCTCAATAGCTCTAAGAACTTGGTCATGTACTCTTCATCTGTCATAGATCACATTCTTAGCTCATACAACTCTTTAGCCTTGTTGTCATAATACTTCTCTGATAGGTACTTCTTCCTAAAAAGATTCTTCAACTCATGCCAACTCAAGTTCTATGTTATAATGTCTTAGACCTGCTTCACATATTCCCACCATATGTCTACTTTACCTTTCAAACTGAAGATAGAAATTTTGGCCTTCATATTATCTGAGTACTCATTCAACTCAAATATTTTTTTCATTCCAAGTATCCAAGCCTCCACATCTTCTGGTTTCTTCAAGTATCCATCAAAAGTAGGTGGCTTTGCTTTCTTAAATTCATCCGACATGTATCTCTTGTCACTCCTCCTGTAAGGATGATACGGATGACGATAATGATGTCTATCTGAACCATAAATGGAATGATACTTGTACTCATCACCCCACCTATCTGGAGTGTCTAACAACCTGCCATTTCTCACTGTATCTTCTCTATATTACTTGTGTCTACTAGGAGACCTACTGCCATATGACCCATTATTTCTTTCCAAGTGTCCATAATTGATATGTAATGGTCCTTGTTTCTACAAATCTGATAAGATCTGAAGAAGTATTGCATTCACCTCTACTTGTTTCTCATGTGCTTGTATAATTTTGTCATTATATGCCTTACAAATGCTTATTTCTTCCCTTAGGATTCTCAATGTATATGCCGAATTAGAATATTTCCCACCATATTTTTTTAGAATACACCAATATATCACCAATAAACACAATCACAAACTTGTCCATGTAAGGATTTAACACATTGTTCATGAATCACATAACCGTAGTTGAGGCATTAGTAAAACTGAATGGAGCTACAACAAACTCATAATGCCTGTACCTGGTCCTGAATGCAGTCTTGTAGATATCTTTATCCTTGATGCATACCTGATGATATCTCGATCTTAGGTCAATCTTAGAGAACATTGTTTCTCCTCCATTCAACTGATCAAAAAAATGATCAATCCTCGGTAGTGGGTACATGTTCTTGATGGTTACTTTGTTCAGCTGCCTGTAGTCAATGCATAATCTGAGAGTTCCATATTTCTTCTTCACGAACAACATCGACATACCCCATGGCGATACAGTTGGTCCAATGTACCCTTTTTCCAACATTTCCTTCAACTGCAATTTAAACTCTTCCAACTCTGATGTACTCATCCTGTAAGGTGCTTTTGATGTTTGAGCTGCCCCTGGAACCAACTCAGTAGAAAATTCTACCTCTCTATGTGGTGGAAACTCTGAAATATCTCCTGGAAATACATCCTGAAACTTCCACACAACTAGATACCTGTTCAACACATCTGCATCCTCAACTTCCTTACCTTTGTCACTAGAGATATGAATTGCAAGTATCGCACATCCTTTCATGTGATTGTGCTTGGCCTGCTTAGCTGTCACCATCCTAACTAACATGGCTTTATTCTTTCCATGCAGGACTCTTGGTTCCCCATTTTCATCCAAGAATTCAATAGATTTTCCATAGCAATCTACTTTGGTCCTGTGAATATATAACTAATCCATACCCAATAGCATATTGTAGGAGCCTAATGGAAATATGAATAAGTGCATTGCTATAGGCATACCATTCAACTCAAATGCACAAGATCTTACCCAATGGTGAACTCTTTTCTTCGTACCTGTGGCCAGCTGAACTAACAAATATTTTGCATACATTTCCTTATTCAAACCACACTTATCCACCAAGTCAGGACTAACATAGCTATAATTAGATCCAGGATCAATAAAAATAGAAATAACTTGATCACAAATATTATCGTCCATCTCAATGATAGAAGCCTGGTGATCTACCTATATGTTTTCCACTGCTACATAAATGAGATGAATGCTATGCCCAACATACCCAATAGTTTGTGCCTCCTGTGCACTGTATATCTTAGGCCTACCTCCCTAATTCTGTGGAAAATCCCTCTTAATATGCTCCTCACCGCATGTCTAACATTCCAACAGTCCCATGCCACTACCTCCATGTTGTTGATGTGATATATGATGACAATAAGGATGATACGGATGACGATAATGATGTCTATCTGAACCATAAATGGAATGATACCTGTACTCATCACCTCACCTATCTGGAGTGTCTAACAACCTGCCATCTCTCACTGTATCTTCTCTATATTACTTGTGTCTACTAGGAGACATACTGCCATATGACCCATTATTTCTTTCCAAGTGTCCATAATTGATCTGTAATGGCCCTTGTTTCTGCAAATATGATAAGATCTGAAGAAGTATTGCATTCACCTCTACTTGTTTCTCATGTGCTTGTATAATTTTGTCATTATCTGCCTTACAACTGCTTATTTCTTCCCTTAGGATTCTCAATGTATATGCCGAATCAGAATATTTCCCACCATATTTGTTTAGAATACACCAATATATCACCAATAAACACAATCACAAACTTATCCATGTAATAATGCAACACATTGTTCATGAATCACATAACCGTAGTTGGGGCATTAGTCAAACCGAATGGAGCTACAACAAACTCATAATGCCTGTACCTGGTCCTGAATGCAGTCTTGTAGATATATTTCTCCTTGATGCATACCTGATGATATCTCGATCTTAGGTCAATCTTAGAGAACATTGCTGCTCCTCCCTTCAACTGATCAAAAAAATGATCAATCCTCGGTAGTGGGTACATGTTCTTGATGGTTACTTTGTTCAGCTGCCTGTAGTCAATTCATAATCTGAGAGTTCCATATTTCTTCTTCACGAACAACATCGACATACCCCATGGCGATACAGTTGGTCCAATGTACCCTTTTTCCAACATTTCCTTCAACTGCAATTTAAACTCTTCCAACTCTGATGTACTCATCTTGTAAGGTGCTTTTGATGTTTGAGCTGCCCTTGGCACCAACTCAGTAGAAAATTCTACCTCTCTATGTGGTGGAAAATCTGAAATATCTCCTGGAAATACATCCTGAAACTTCTGCACAACTGGATACATGTTCAACACATCTGCATCCTCAACTTCCTTACCTTTGTCACTAGAGATATGAATTGCAAATATCTCACATCCTTTCCTGTGATTGCGCTTGGCCTGCTTAGCTGTCACCATCCTAACTAATGTGGCTTTCTTCTTTCCTTGCAGGACTCTTGGTTCCCCATTTTCATCCAAGAATTCAATAGCTTTTCCATAGCAATCTACTTTGGTCCTGTGAATATATAACTAATCCATACCCAATAGCATATTGTAGGAGCCTAATGGAAATATGAATAAGTGCATTGCTGTAGGCATACCATTCTACTCAAATGCACAAGCTCTTACCCAATGGTGAACTCTTTTCTTCGTACCTGTGGCCAGCTGAACTAACAAATATTTTGCATACATTTCCTTATTCAAACCACACTTATCCACCAAGTCAGGATTAACATAGCTATAATTAGATCCAGGATCAATAAAAATAGAAATAACTTGATCACAAATATTATCGTCCATCTCAATGATAGAAGCCTGGTGATCTACCTATATGTTTTCCACTGCTACATAAATGAGATGAATGCTATGCCCAACATACCCAATAGTTTGTGCCTCCTGTGCACTGTATATCTTAGGCCTACCTCCCTAATTCTGTGGAAAATCCCTCTTAATATGCTCCTCACCGCATGTCTAACATTCCAATAGTCCCATGCCACTACCTCCATGTTGTTGATGTGATATATGCTACTGTTGTGGCATATGTCCCCATCCAGCTGCATTAAAATTCTTTCGTGGTGCCACATTCTCTTTCTCATCTGCATTTTGAGGCCTTGCTCTCTTAGGCTGTCATTTACCTTTACCTTGGTATTTCCCTTTATATCCTTACTGAGACTCATTCTTGCGCTTTGACTATTCATATCAGTGCTTCAACTTCCCAATGACTTCCTCAAGTGACTGAGGCTCATCATACTCAATACAATATTTGAATTCTAATAGAAAACCAATAACAAATCGATGAACTTTAGCCTTATCATCGATAAGATATGGAAAATACCTCAATAGCTCCAAGAACTTGGTCGTGTACTCTTAATATGTCATAGATCTCATTCTTAACTCATAGAACACTTTAGCCTTGTTGCCACAATACCTCTCTGATAAGTACTTCTTCCTGAAAAGCTTCTTCAACTCATGCCAACTCAAGTCCTCTGTTCTGATGTCTTTGACCCACTTCACATCTTCCCACCATATGTCTGCTTTAACTTTCAAACTGAAGATATCAATTTTGGCCTTTATATTATTTGAGTACTCATGAACCTAAATTATTTGTTTATTCCAAGTATCCAAGCCTCTGTATCTTCTGGTTTCTTCAAGTCTCCATAAAAAGTAGGTGGCTTTTCTTTCTTAAATTCATCTCGCATGTATATCCCGTCACTCCTCCTGTAAGGATGATACCGATGACGATGATGTTGTTTATCTGAACCAGAACTAGAATGATACCTGTACTCTTCACCCCACCTATCTGAAGTGTCCAACAAAATTCCATCTCTCATCATACCTGCTCTATCTAACCTTTGTCTACTAGGAGACCTACTACCATATGCCCCATTAGTTTTGTCCTCATGTCCATAATTGATCCATAATGGCCCTTGTTTATGCAAATATGACAATCTCTAAAGAAATATTTCATTCAACTCTCCTTGTTTCTCTTTTTCTTGTATGATTCCGCCATTATGTACCTTAAATCTCCTTATTTCTTCCCTTAGGCTTCTCAATGTATCTGCCAAAACAAAAGAGTGCCTACCATGCTGCTCATATGACTTAGGGGGGAGTTATTTTAGTCTACCACCTTTCTATCCATGTTGATATTTTCTTCCTTCCAAGCATAATATGTTAGCTAAACTAGATAAAAATAAACCAATGCACCTTTGTGTAATTTTGGGAGGATACTTCCTACAAGATCAACCAATCAGCGTAGTACATGTATAGATATAATCATGACAACATATAAACATATAATGTCTAGGAATATAAACATATAAATGTCATTCTAGTTGAATTCCAATCATCCACACGTGACCATTCCCAATGCACACCAATGCAAACTTGACCATACAAAATTACAAGCATGAACCATACATGAACATAAGGAACATATAACCCAACATGGCCGACCCATGCACATTCAACATATAACACTACACATGCTAGAACACACATACAATACATAAGCATGACCCATATATGACCTAAGAATAACCAAGCAATACACACACAATATGTACAACATGTAAAGAAGAGTGCATGCACAATACATGAACAAGAACAACACACCGCTAGTCACATATTCATGATAGCATGTTTACAATAACATCATCACCAGTTCCATGGGGACACCACTGCCACCATGGCCTACACAACACGGATGCAACAACCACATACAACATAGATAGGAAAACACATAAGCAATCAATACAAAAGCATGAACAACACACTACCCATCAAGTCTAAAATTTGAACCATGCTCTGATACCACTCTGTAACACCCTCTTATCACATCTACACAAGTAACCGACCAACCAAGGTAAACATGTGACGAGAGGCTATTAATATGAGATTCAACCTCCTAGATGACCTTAAGGAAGTGGAACTAACAGAAACATAAAAAACATACCTTACACTGCATCATTGACATCGCCAAGAGAGATAACCCAACCTTCCAGGGCCTTGTTCCTTGAGGGGGGATTGATTTTTAGCCCTTTTGAGGTTGATCCGCGAGCATATTAGGGCAAGGGAGCAGCTCTAGACCGTAGAGCTGCAAGCTAGCATTGGAAAGGTAGTGTCTCAGGCCCAAACAACGAATTTTTCACCTGTAGCTTCGGGTTTTGTGCCACATTTTCAGCCCTTGAGCCTAGGTCACTACCCAGAACTTCTTGTAACTTCAGGAGAGGGTAATTAACATTAAAAAAAACATACGAAAGCAATCACATCAACCGGAACCCATCCAACCCCACCCATCCATGATAGGCATTTCTCAAACATGTCACAAACATAGCATCTGCAAGCATAAACAACATATTTAAACAAAGGTGTATTTTTCTTATCTAAGAATGGTTAAGAATCATTGCTCCCTTACACCATAAGCTATCGTACAATCAATTTTACCATAGATACATGGGATATTCATTTACATGAAAAAATGTGAGTAGATCCATACATCATCACTGATCGAATACATGCTCATAACCAACATATTAATTACAGAAATACAATGGATGTAATAGCAATAAAATCCATACACAAACTAGTACATTTGCATACCGAATACAAGAGAAATGAGCTCTTCATTACTGAATGTAAAAACCAACCGGAGATGGGACTTCCATGTTCCACCCGCCCATAGGTTGGTTGAGCCAAATCTACTTCATCCAATCACCCCCGTGCCATATTCCAAGCATGAATGGGGACTTAAACTGAAGGAACCAACTAGGGCATCCCGAGGATAAACCACCTCACCCTCATCAATAAGCATGTCATAACCGACTTTACCGTGATCTACCCCGATCATTAGGCCAACACAAGCATGGATATCACTAGATTCTCTCCGCCTAAACCATGAGGAATTTTCCTGTCTCCTAGTCTCTCAGGCTTTACCACAACCTACAGTCCGAATCAGGGGTCACTAGGACCTAAACCGAGACATACTCTCTAGGCTTTACCACAATCCCAAACCCAAGATTCCTAGGCCTAAATGGAGAGGAAATCACCTCTAGGATTTATCATATATTCCGTCATTCACAGGTCGAGGATTCCTAGGCCTACTAAGGAAACACACTATTTGAATTTACCGCAACCCACAGTTTAGTTCAGGGGTTACTAGGACATGTGTTATATCAATTCATATATCCACCCCACTGAGCTTCAAATCCATCCGGTGATCTGGCTAAACCAAAACATGAGAACACCACAACACCATGGCTATCTGGAAATGGCAAGGCTAGGTTGAATACACTGTCACCCTTGGAAAAACTTAACCAAGATAACAAAGAACCACATGCAATACCATGCATGCCAAATATAGCAAGGAAAGTACACATGCAAATTGATACTTGCCAAGAATGTTGTTGTAGTTGCTTGATTTATGCTCCTCCTTGCTTGCTTCCTCAATTTTCATGATTTCTTGCCTTTCTTGCTCAAAATTCCAAAGTGCTCCAAAAACTCCAAGTGTCCAAGAGTGAGAGAGAGAGAGAGAAAGAATAATGAGAGAGCACCAAAACTGAACTGACAAAAGGTACCAACTGATCGTCAAAAGCCTTTTTATGTAAGAGGCCTCTATTTTCTTTATTTTCCTTCATTTTCCTCCTCACATGCAACCTGTGACTTTCATCTTCATTTTCTCCTAATTTCCATTATTTTCATAAATAAGTGTACAAAAAATGTCATTTCGCCTTTCCAAATCCTTATCCTCTGTCTTTGACAATTTCCTTAGCCATAATAAACCAAATCAACACCCCCTAGGATGTTTTTCCCTACATTCAGTTTGGAACAAGTGTTCCATCAACTCTGATTATTATTTTTCACTTTTATTACATGAAATTTTCACCAAAATTATTACACTTATTCGAAAAAAAAAGCCCATTAACTACACCATCAAAAACATTATATAAAACACATTTAATGATATTAATAATATATATATATATATATATATATATATATATATATATATATATATATATATATATATATATATATATATAAATCATTTAATGATGTATATATTCTATTTTTATATTTTTAAATGTTCAATTTTTATAAAGCTTGAACATAGTCATTTATATTAATTTACATGCAAGTGTTAGGTGTCATTTATAGAAATATGTAATGTATATCAAATAAATATTTATTTATAGAATTATTTAATATATATCAAATAAATCTTCATCAAATTTGGTTATTATTGTATAATTTTAATAAAATTTCAACAAAAAAATATTCTTCTGCAATTTTGCTTAATTTTCTACCATTGGGTTTTTTTATTTAATATATGGGATCTTATTATATTCTAACTTAACCTCGATTTGTTCTAGCTTAGCTTCCAACCAATAAAGTCATTTCGCTTTTAAGTTTCTGATTAGGAGACTGTCTTTTCACGTGTGTGCGTTTAATTTTGAAGGGATTCCATTTTGAGTGGTTTAGTGATAAAAGACAATGTATTGAAAAGATTTGAATGCCCCGATTTTCAAGCAATCTTGAGAATTATTCATTAAAATTTGACACGCCTCACATTGTTGAACAATATCTGTTCAGTAAAGTCTCGCATCACATTACATTATTGAACAATGTCCCTTTTTCACTAAAGTCTACATTTAAGAGATTCCTTTTCCACACGCCTCTTTATGATTTATTTTCTTTCTTATTCAATTATCATAGATTTTAATAATGATCCTAAAGTAAAGTAAGGTGTTTAAATATTCGAGTAATGTAATGTTGAGGACTATTCGCTCAAATCTATCACATGGTCCAACAATATCTTTTCATTCAAGTATACGAAATATTCGTTTTTGATGGAACCCTTTTTCTCTTTTATTTAATTTTGTATAAGTTTTAATAATAATACATTCTATTTTAATTCATAATAATATATATGGGCTAAACACTTTAGGGTAGGCTCACTGGTTGAGGTAATAAAGAAGTGATTTTTTGATACAAATATTCTTAGAGGATCAATGAACTATATAGAAAAAACATATATTTATTTTAAAAATAAAAATAGTTCATAATTACTCATTATCTTAAAATATTACTTAATTCTTAATCATAGGTTTTCTTTTTTAATAATATCATAGGATTATTAATTTATAAGGTAATAATGGTATCACAATGTGTATATGTTGTTTAATAAATTTCTTTGAGAACAATTATGTCTCACTTTGAGGATGGAGGCTTCACTAATTATCAGGGACACATGAAATTTTGATAACAATATAAAATGAGCGGTTAATGTACAAATATCCAAATGTTAAGATTTGACTCAAAACGAAAACAATTAAGACGAGAAAGAGCATACCAAATTAATAAAAGAGAATGAGATTATTAATATATAATAGTAATGATTAATGTTGATATATACCTTATTGAGATTATTAATTTTATTTATTTGTGTTATTAATATTTTGATTATTAATATAATTAATATTGTTAATAAATTAATATTCTTAACTAATTAGTTATATTAATGGAACTCAAAAGAAAAAATTAAGAGATAGTAATAGTTTATAATATCAAAGTAATAATTTTATGATGACGTTAACATTAAAATTGTAATTAGTACAATTTTATAAAATAAATGACTAGTAAATTACATTATAGTTTTAAAAATTAATTTATAATAATCATCCCACTTGTAGCTCAATTAGTGATCAAAGTGATTCCTTCGAGTAGATCTGTATGTTACAAAGATTCTTTGGACATAACGGTCACGATCTCCGGAGTCACTAAACCACATAGAAAAAAATATACACTTGTTAAAAATGAAAATAATTAATAATTAATCATTATTTTAAAATATTTAAAATGTTACTTAATTCTTATTAATATGTTCTCTATCTTAATAATCTTATAAGATTATTTAATTTAAAAGTTAGATTACCAATGGTATCAACCTGTGTATGATTTTTTTGGGAGCAACTATGTCTCACTTTTTGGGGACACTTTAGTCATTATGAGGGACACACAAAAATTTTGTGTATATATAGAATAATTTGTTAACATAGGGGAGGGATGCCAGTTGTTGGGCACCCTCTATGCCATCGTGGCAATTGGCCATGTCAGCCTGTCGATGCATGTACGACACGTGCCTGCATGGTAGCCAGGTGTGTTTTGGTTTCTGAGGGCCACAAATGCCACTGTTTCCCGTAAATCTAGGGTTTCATTCACGCCCTTTTCCACCATGTCTCTTTCAATCCATGTGTTTTTTTTCGGGCCTAGAGGTTGTGCACTCAGCTCCGCCGGTCGCTGTTGGGTGTGGTGCTAGTGTTGGTGCACCTCCACCGCCATTGTCACGACACTCACTGCCATTGTCACAACGCTCAGGAGGGGGTTTTGTGTGGCCGGGGTTTCAATCCTTTTGTTCTTATGCCCCGTTGCAGACCTGTTCAGTTCCTGCGACTGTTGCACTTTGTTCCTCGACTGGTCATTGTTGCGCGGATTTGTCGACAGCTTCGTCCACTGTGTTCGTTTACAGAAGTTCATAGACGGTGCAGGTATATTTTGGTTTTTGTAGGTAAATTTGGTTTTGTGTGCATTTTTTCCAATTTCTCTACATTTTTCCTGCATTTTTCCTGGTTTTTTCTAATTTGTGTTCATTTGTGTTTTGTTGCAGGTAATTCCGAAGTTTGGCAAGGTCTGGCTCTCTAGTTGGCTTTTGCACCTCGAGGTCTGGCTCTCTAGTTGGCTTATGCACCTCTCGATAGGAATTCTATTCCTACCAACCAACTATTGTGCTTTTTAACACTTAAAATCATGTGTTTTTGAACACTTTAATTCTTTTTTGGAATATTTGGCTCTCTGGGTTTTAGTAATTTATGGGTTTTAGAATAGGGTTTTTAGAAATATTGTTTTGGGTTTTATATTAGGGTTTTTAGAAATACTGTTTTGCTCTTTTAAGTCCTTTGTTCATTCTTTCTGCTATATTATGGATGATATGCATTTCTTTGGGTGTATAACAGTTAATTTATTTGAGATTTGTATATTACTCAGTATACCAGTTAAATAGTGGTACTCTCTGTGTGTGTATTCTCAGTAAGAAGCGTTGCTTTGATGATTATTTGGTAATGTGTTATTTCTACAATATTTCTCTCTTGGTATTCAATTTTATGCTATTGAGGTCTGGAAATTTTTACCATAGGTTATAGCTTAATTCGTATAGATAGAGAAGCTCTATGTTGGAATGCTCTTAATAAATATTTCTTATGGCATAGTGATGAAGTAGAGTTTCAGAAGTTATAAACTGCTCACAGGCTTTTCAATTATTTTTCTTTCCATTTGCCCATATGACATTGTATTTGAATTTTGGACTTATCAGTGAATTCAATATTTCATACAACAAATTAACACTTCCATCATCTAATATTTACTAATCCTTACAATTGTTCTGTTTCTTTGAATGCCAAACCAGGGTGTCTTATCACTATGAATAATAACTACCCTATGCCTAACCGTGCATCCTAACCTTAGGATCCCTTGCATAACATATACATGTCTTTTGATGTGTAACAACTTGAAAAACCGGGAAACTAGGAGTGGGGAAGAAGGTAAAGAGGAAGAACAAGAGCAAGCCACTCTGTTGATTATTATTAATGGCATAGATTTGGGAAGAATTTGTTTGCGATTTTGATTAAGCTGATTTGCAGCAAAGATAAATAAGTAGCTAAGAAAATAAAAAGAAAAGAAGAAATGTTGGTTTATTGACCTCTTTCCTCTTATGTGGGTTATATAATTTATGAAAGGAAGGTGCATAATTAAGAGGAGAACAAATGCAACCTTGCTAACCCTTTTTTGAACCAAATGAAATCATCAAACAACAAGCGTTTGATTCATTTCATAGCTAAGTGAAAATCACTAGCAAGATGTTAATAAATTGAGCTTTTTTTAACACTATCTGTAATAGATATATTAGCAGAATCTGTGCTTTTGGCACAACAATTTACAATCAGAAGTTTGAGAGCTGATTCTGTTTGGTTTGCTCAAAAATAGCCTACTTTTTAAGAAAAACAGGGAAACTAGGAGAGGGGAAGAAGGTAAAGAGGAAAAACAAGAGCAGGCCACTCTGTTGATTATTATTAATGGCATATATTTGGGAAGAATTTGTTTGCAAGTTTGATTAAGTTTATTTGCAGCAAAGATAAATAAGTAGCTAAGAAAATAAAAAGAAAAGAAGAAATTTTGGTTTATCGATCTCTTTCCTCTAATGTGGGTTATATAATTTATGAAAGGAAGGTGCATAATTGAAAGGAGAACAAATGCAACCTTGGTAACCCTCTTTTGAACCAAATGAAATCATCAAACAACAAGTGTTTGATTGATTTCATAGCTAAGTGAAAATCACTAGCCACATGTTAATAAATTGAGATTTTTTTTTTAACACTATATGTAATATCTATATTAGCAGAATCTATGCTCTTGGCACAACAATTTACAATCAAAAGTTTGAGAACTGATTATGTTTGGTTTGCTCAAAAATAGCCTGCTTTTTAAGAATAAACCGGGAAACTAGGAGAGGGGAAGAAGGTAGATAGGAAGAACAAGAGCATGCCACTCTGTTAATTATTATTAATGGCATATATTTGGGAAGAATTTGTTTGCAACTTTGATTAAGTTGATTTGCAACAAAAATAAATAAGTAGCTAAGAAAATAAAAGGAAAAGAAGCAATGTTGGTTTATTGACCTCTTTCCTCTTATGTGGGTTATATAATTTAAGAAAGGAAGGTGCATAATTGAAAGGAGAAAAAATTCATCCTTGCTAACCCTCTTTTGAACCAAATGAAATCATCAAACATAAAGCGTTTGATTCATTTCATAGCTAAGTACAAATCACTAGCCACATGTTAATAAATTGAGATTTTTTTTAACACTCTCTGTAATATCTATATTAGCATAATTTGTGCTCTTGGCACAATAGTTTACAATCAGAATTTTGAGATCTTATTATGTTTCGTTTTCTCAAAAATAGCCTGAGTCTGTCAGGTCTTTTGTACCAATTCTCATTTACATACATCTACAATCTTCTGTGTATATAGTGTCTATAGAAAATTCCTAAAATTTTACAACATTTAGTAGTCATTCCAAAAAACAAAGATGAAAACACAGACTAGTCATCCTAAAAGTAAATTATGATAGGTCTGGTATTGCTGGTGCCACATAGTGTGTTGAATTGGTTGCAGAAGCTATGGGCTGGTCTCGATGTCCTTCATCTCTGTGAGTAGATTGAATTGAAGCTAGTTGAGAGAAAATTCCAAGGATGTCTTCTCCCAGGCTTTGAATTTGACACTTCAGAGTTGAAATTTTTTCCAAAATGGCATGCATTATGGTCAATAGTCAGTCTAGCATGATGTGAAGGGATGATTGCTCTATTCAATCTGAGAATTCCCGGTTATCCAATTTTTTGCTTGCAGGCCTATTCACCCCTTCTTGGTCGCCGTCAAGACTATTGATGCAATGGGAGGCCGACAAGTTGATAGGGAAGAGTGGGTAGAGATTGGATCTAGTCATAGAGAAGAAAGGAAGATTATCAATAGTTGGAATAGAGGAGATAGAGGAGATTATATACCTTCTACAAATCCTGCAGCGTATCGAACATAATTGTAAGTAGACAAAAGGAAGTTGCCCAGCTGAAGGGACCTTCATAACATGGTTTATGAGAACTTCATAACATGGCTATGTATTAACTGTTTATGAGAGCTCTATATTGCGGTTTTATATTTCACATCTCACTGTGCTATCACAGTGGTTGTATAAGGAGGTATGCTTTGCTGCATGTTGTGTGCAGATAGATATGTGAGATATGGCTTGCAAAGTATGTTGAAAACATTTTAATTATACTTAGTGTAGTAGAAGAAATCTTGGAGCTATTAAGATAAAAAAGTCCAAACACATAGAAATTTAGAAAATCGTCATTAAGTAAACATATAGAAATTTAGAAAATATTCATAAACTAACAGAACTAACAGTATACAGTATCAAAAAAATAACACAGCTAACAACATTGTCAAGTCATTCTGTCACAATGTTCCATTATAATAGACTATAGATGTTCCTTCCTTAAAATTCCGCATACAGTATGGAATAAATCAACCTTCATGTGGCAATAAAATAGACAGTCCATCCAAAATCCACATCATAATGTGGTTACAACCAAAAACATATAACACCCCTATTCTTTATGGCCTTGAGAATTTTTAGTGCCAAACCCTGAGTTGCCTGATTGAGCCAAGTAGGTTGGCCTCCCTAAGAAGGGTTGATTAGGTTGTGCTTGATTGCTGACAAATTTTTCCCTTCCAACCATGGAGGAATTGAGTACCCATACCTCACACTTGTGCTAAGTGGAGGTGTGTGATGAGCATACATTGAATTCACACCTCCTGTGGTAGGAATAAGGAAAGTGAGTAAACCCCCATTTTGATAGTGAGGCACTTGAATGCTTATAAGGTCTTGGAATAATGGTGTATTATCTGCAATATTTTCCAATGTGTTGGACATGTTCCTGGTTTCATTCTCATCAATGGTGCTTGCATTTATGTCAACCATATTAGTCATCCCTTGTTCATTTTCAAGCATTTGTTTAGCCTTTCTTGCTTCCTTTTCATGTCTTTCCATTTGTTTTTGTTGCTCCTTCTCTTGCCTTGATCTCTCTCTTTCAAGCCTTTCATCTTCTCGATGTTGTGCTATAACATCCGTTGCTGCCTTCTTCTCCTTGGCTTGATCCTTTCTTTTTCTATTTTAATTCCCGAAATTCAAATTTTTTCTTTTCAGACTCAACTAGGAGTTTTATATAGTCTTTTGAGGTGAGTAACTATGGACTTCACCCCAAACGAAGTCTACCGGGTGTTCCTTGCTTCTTTTTCATTGACACTCTTTCTATTGGTAGCTTTAGGAACCGCCCAAGTAACTTCTGTTGTGCGATTTCAACATGAAACAGTGAAAGTGGCATTCAGAAACAACATCCTTGATCCTAGTGAAAATTAAGCACCTACAGTAGGTGGGGCCCACACAGGCTATTTTTAGGTGGATTTCTATTTATAGATGCATGAGAAAATTCTATTTATAGATAAATTTTATTTATAGATGTATGTGCAAGTTCTATTTATAGATGCATGTCGACTATTATTATCCCTTAATAATAGTTGGACAATAAACAATAATATATTCTCAATGAGCACTTGGAAATAGTTAAATGAAGTGGAAAATCAGTTTTATATAGGAATTTTGAGTTGAGTGGTTGGTTGGTGGGACATGCAAGTGGAATTATTTTTATTTGAGTGATTCGAAGTTGTAACAGAGTTGGAAGTGTAGTTATGAAAGTTGTAAAGTAGTTTAACTCAGTTTAGTGAGTTAAACTCAATTGTGCTAGTTGTAACTGAAGATACACTAGTGAGAGATCAAGTGAATTAATTATTAATTAATTCACAATCAGTGGCCTCACATGAAATTGAATATTTACTACTATTAACTACATGCATGTCAGATCCAGTGGAGACCCAGTTGAGGTGTAGGTAAAAGGGATAGATTAACTATCAATTGTGACATTATCGGTTGCACACATGCAACCACACACACACATTGGATATGCCTATGAGAATTTCACAGTCAAGGCAGGACAAAATAAATCATTCAGAGCTTCTTGACCATCAGGGATTGCGTAGTGGAGGCAGGCTGTCTGGAGATAGTAAATTGAGCAAGTGATTTGCCAATTTTTGTATGACAGTGTGAGACAATTGTATGATGTACTAAGAGCCCTTGGATTGGATCTTTGTATAAGATTTTTTCATGATCCATGATATATACATAATATATGATAGTGGGGTTTTTAGCTTTATGCTTTCTCGGTAAAATTATCTGTGTTATGTGTGATTGATCTTTCTTCATGATATTGTGATTAGCGATTGTTGTTCAAATTCTGCAAAGATTTTGTAGAAGTGATTCTATATTTAAAAGTGGCATATAATTGTTAGATCAGGAGAATCCAAGATATACATGCATTTTGTATTAAATTTCTACATGATATCAGAGCACCGAAAATTGCAATTTTGAAGCAGGAGTTGAATTTTTTGGTGGAAAGAATTCAAATTTGAAGAAAGACTTTCTTGTTGCTGCAGCTTATTCAAGATCGAAATGGCTTTCAATGGATTGAGGTTAGAGTATGCACTCAAGGGAAGCTCCAACTACATTGCTTGGAAGGACAGGATGGAGGCAGTACTTGAAGGAAATGGCTTGAAGGAATTCATTGAAAAAAATGTTCCTGAGCTAGATGTTGTAGATGCTGCTAATCTTGATGCATGGCGAAAGAAAGTGGCAAATGCGAGGAGGATTCTATTGGAGAGAGTACAAGACCACATTGTCTCAAGCCTCCATGGGAAAGACACACCATAGGCTATATGGAAGGCTTTGACAGATCTATTCCAAAGCAGCAACAACCATAGGAAATTGGTGCTCAAAGATAAACTCAGGAAGATCAAGATGGAAAAGAATGACACTATTCTGGTATACTTAACAAAGTTTGTCCAATGTCGGGATGAGCTTGGGAGTGTAGGAATATTTGTTGATGATGATGATTTGGTGAGCTTGGCTCTCTTGGGACTTTCTAAGAGTTGGCATAGTTATGAAGACTCTGTCAATGGACGGGAAAAATTGCTGGATTAGGAACAATTGTGGTCGGATCTGGTGCAGGAGGAGTTCAGGCAGAACACCAAAGATGGCTCTTCATCAAAGCATGATGATGAAGAGGATTGTGCTTTGGCTTCCAAGGCGAAAAAGGGGAAATGTAAGAAATTCCATTCTAAATCTAAGGCTGGTAAAGATGGCAAGGAGCACAACATGTCCAAAGTGAAGTGTTTTCACTATCACGAGCATGGACATATTTCCAAAAATTGTCCACAAAAAAAGAAGAACAAGATGGTTGTTGCATCTGTATCTGGTGAGGCCCATGCCTCGCAATTTGAGATTGACATCTCACTTATTGCATGCATGGTGTCAAGTGCATTGAGTTCGATGTGGTACTTGGATAGTGGTGCATCTTTCCACATGACAGGAGACAAAGAAATTTTCAGTAGCTTGGAGGAGAAGGACCTCCAGATGCATTTTGAAATGGGTGATGACAAAAGGTATAGTGCTACTGGGATTGGTATTGTTTCTTTCCAAAGGAAGTCAGGTAAACCCTTCTTTTTAAAAGATGTAATGCATGTACTAGGCTTAATGAAAAATTTAGTTTCAGTTGCAATGTTCGAAGATAAAGGCTATGATGTGGTCTTTAGTGAACGTAAAGCCCTCCTTTGGTATAAAGCCACAAAGCAAGTCAAGAAGATTGGGATTCGTGTGAAGAATATCTGTATACTTGATGTAGATGTGATTTCTACAGAGCTTCCAACCATGGGGAAGTGTGAGAAAGGCATGCAATTGACCCTTGAGAGTGAGTTGGATTTGCATGCAGGTAAGAGTGAACCTTAGCATGTAGAGCAGCCACAAGATGAGGATCATGGAGTGGGAGCAACCACTCATGCATAGAAATTTAATGCCAGATGGGTAGAGGGAGTGCATACAACTATACCACCAGGTGAGAGGTGGGGCGACATGCATGGATAATCCCAAGAAGAAATTTTTGGGCAGGATTCATTGAGATGGAGTGGATCTCATGAATCGAACCTAGCTACGAGGAGGCCACAGAGAAGTAGTAGCAGGATCAGTTGGATTAATGCAGTCAGATGTCAAGAGGACATGAAATAAAAGTGACAATGTCAGATACTGGACTGCAGATCAGAGTTGGCAGCAAGTGCAGAGTGCATGGATGCAGGTGTTAGAAACGCAGTGGTTCCTGAAGACATGTGCAGTAGCTAAGCAGAAGTCAGAAGACTTTGATGAAATATGCATTATATTGATTAAGTTGTTTGGAGGCTATTCATCTTCGGAAGTGTTGCATGCAAAGGTTGCATGTGCGATAAACACTAGCGAAGTGTTGCATGCAAGAGTTGCATGTGTGAGAAACACTAGAGAAGTTTTACGTGCAAGGGTTTCATGTTGCATGCATGGAGTTGCATGTCACATTCAAGGACATTTGATCAGGAGATCATGTGTTTTTCTCAAAATTTAAAGTGCTCGAAACTGTTCCGAACCTGAGCGACTGTGAACGGTTCAAAAAACCAATGTTGTATGAGGAAGACATCATGTTCTAATCATTTTCCTTAACAACTAAAATTTTTGTGATAGGAGTGACTGGGATGCCCAGTCAGCATGCAGGTACAGTCAGCAGGTGGCATATATTGGGAGATTCCCTTTTCTCAAATCCAATCAAATTTTGAAACGTGGCACATTTAGGGCCGAAGATTTGGGTTGTACGAATTTTATTTGGGTCATTAGATGGGTGACATGTGGCCAACCTAGAGGCTGCCACGTGTTCCCTTGACCGTTGTCTAAATTTTTGGTGGAGTCCAAGGGGTTCGACCCCGTGACCTCCATGCACACTTGCATAGGTCTCGACCAACTCTTCTACTGGGTGAAGCTTACCCGTATAATTTGCTGCTTAAATTTAAATTGTATTTGTTTCATAGTTGGGGGGGGGGGGGACCACCAGCTGTCCCAACTCGTTGGTAGCCTCATTGTATGTGGTCACATATGACATTTAAACCACAACATCAAACCTTCAACCAGTGGCTATCCAAACCATAACTCTGGGGCTTCCTATATGTGCTCACATATCAACCCATTACATAAAAATTGAATGCGAATGGTTTCATAACCCTTGACTTCTGGCAGTTTTACATGCGTTGTCACTTGCACGGGTTGTGGCTTGTATTGCCATAGTTTTAGTGGAACGCCGATAATCCGGGTTCGACTCCATACTTTGGCAGAGTTTTAAGTTAGACCGCGAGGTAAGGGGGCTCCACTTGTGACCACCCGTCCCCTAACCGCAAACCTAATGCAACAGTTACCTGTTTTGCGGGTTTAATAGCGTGCCACCAAAAAAGGTGGATTCCTCCTATTTTAACTGCAGTCCTCCACCTTTGGTGGAGTTTTTCTAGCTGAGATTGGGAAAAGGCTTTGGGAGGTTAGTTTTCGACTAATTTTGGGGAAGCAAGAGACTACCTAGACTAATTTGAGCATTCTAGAGCCACTGGTGCAGATAAAACAACCATTAGAGGCTTGTAAACACATGTATTTTGAAATTTTGAGCATAATTACAAAGAGGGACATGCCATTGGGAGCTGGACCAACAGATGTAGCCCAGGAGGGGTGAACTGTTTCATCATGACTGCTATGGAAAACTTATGTGTGATGTTATTTCTCTATTATAAACTGATGTACATTGTTATTTAGGCTTATTTTCATGCTTAAAAACTCACAAATTGATCTATGTTTCATGGTTAAATTACTCATTCCTTAAGCAAAAAAATGGAGACAAATTGTACATGTTTTTAATACTGAAAGTACACTTAGCACAAAAAACTAATACACTCCTTTCATATCAAGTTGGTATCAAAGCTAGAGTTTATTCGCTGGTGTTTTAGTGTGAAAATATTTGTTTAACTATTTTCAAGGGTTTACATGCTTACTAGGCTCAAGCTTAAGAGAGGAGAAGGAAAATTGGTGGAAGCAAGAGGTTCTCAAAGGGAACCACAACAAAGGAGGAAAGATTGCCACATTCTCCACCACCTAGTTACCCTCCAAAAGAAGCATAAGTAGCATTAAACATGCCTCCAGGAGAAGGAGAAATCCATGAATTGGTGGATCCCAAAGAAGAAGAAAGAGTGTTTAGGAAAGCATTCCTTGACATGATTAAAATGGTGAGAGTTCTTTATCATGAAAGGAATGAGAGACTAGAAGGAGAAGGATCCAAAATTCACAAGGAAGGTCAGGGATCATTAGGAGGTCACAATGATGAAGATAAATCAAAGAAGGGAAATGGAGACAGTGGAAAGTCACCATCATCACCCTCATCTTCATCCTCATCATCCTCTACTTCATCTTCAGTACATCAGCCACACAAGTCAAATAACACTGGTAAAAGTCCTTTTCTAAAACTTGATGTTAAGTTTTAATTTCCAATGTTTAATGGTGAAGTCAATGTAGGAAAGCTTGATAATTGGATTAGCCAATTGGAGGTCTATTTGAGAATTCAGAACCTTCATGATGTTGATACCAAAATCCAACTAGCTTCATTGAGAATGGAAGGTGCATTACTTGTTTGGTGGGAAGCCAACACAAAGGAGGAGATCAAAAAGCATGGTAAGATTATCCTATCATGGAATGATTTCATAATTGCAATAAAACAAAAATTTTATCCATTAGCTCACATGCAGAAAGCCATAATGAACTGGAAAATTTTTAGACAATTGAAAGGAAAAAATGTACAAGAATACACCCAATAATTTAGGATAAGAGCTCTCTTATTAGGGGTATATTTGCAGAGCCAAGATACTTTTCTCAAGTACATAGGAGGCTTACATAGCTACCTAAGACATACTATTCTCATGTTTAACCCTACAAGTTTAGATGAAGTTTGTGTTCAGGCCACACATCTAGAAGCTAGAGGGGAAAACATTACTAATGAGGGTAGGAAGAAACCTTTTAAGGGGAAAACAAAGAGAAGACCTCAAAAGGTAAGGGAAAAAATAATGCATCTGTCAAGAAAGAGGGAGAAAAAGTGGTTTGTAAACAATTTTCAAGAGAAGGCCATGAAGAGAAAAATTGTTGGAAATTACATCCTGAAAAGAGACCCAAATATAACAATAACAAAGGGAAGCAGAAAAATGTAGGTACAACTCAACATGACTTAGGAGAGGATTAAGGTGATAAAATTACAACCATGGGATTGAAAAACATGAAGGGGAAATAAATTGAAACAAAACCCAGTACTAGTACATCAAATTGTCACATGCAAGCTCCAAATGAAGAAGAGAGAATTGAATTGTTTCATGTGAGGGTCATATCCAAACATACTAAGATTGACATACTCTTTGACAGTGTGTCACAAGAAAACTTAATCTTTGAAGACTTGGTCAAGAAACTTAATCTTGAGACCATTCCACATCCAAAACCATATCTACTTGGGTGGATTTGTAAGGATGCAAATTTATAGGTTTCAAAGAAGTGCATACTGCGCTTTGCAATAACTGCACATTTTTTTGACACAGTTGAATTAGATGTGGTTCCACTTGATATTACAGGTATAGTGTTGGGAAGTCCTTACTTGTATGACAGGAAATATATCTTCCATCACCATGAGAACAAATACCATTTATTCAAAGATGGCAAGGAGTTCATTATTAGAGCACATCGCAAGAATAAAAATATTGCAATGGTAAATGCTGGAAAGGTAAAGAGGCTGGTGAATTCAAGTAATAATTTTGTTCTTCTAATGATTAAGCCTAATGCTAATGTTAATCATGGATCATTTGAAGATTGTGATCCTAATTTGAAGTCATATTTATATGATGTAGTTGATGCACATCATTAGATGTTTCAGGAGCCAACAAGATTGCCTCCAAAAAGGGAGATTCAACATGAGATTTAGTTGCAACAAGATTGTCCTCTTCCAAACATCGGCATGTATCGCATATCGATAATGGAGAATTATGAAATGAAAAGGAAAATTAAGGACATGTTGGACAAGGGACTCATAAGGCCAAGCACTTCACCATGTGGTTCACCCATAGTCTTGATTTCGAAGAAAAATGGGACTTGGAGCATGTGTGTAGACTTCAAAGATTTGAACAAGATAATGGTAAAGAATCGATACCCACTCCCAAGGATATATGATTTGCTAGATTAGCTGAAAGAAGCAAAGTTTTTCACTAAGTTTAGATTTACAAAGTGGATATCATCAAGTAAGAATTGCAAAAAGTTATATATGGAAGACTGCATTCAAAACCAAACAAGGACTCTTTTAGTGGTTGGTTATGCCGTTTGGTTTGTGTAATGCATCGACGACTTTCATGCGTGTTATGGATAATGTTTTGCATCCATTTCTTGATGAATTTGTGATTGTGTATTTATATGATATACTCATTTTCAGAAAAACAAGAGAAGAACATGTCTTGCATGTGAAAAGGGTGCTTGATGTTTTGAAGAAAGATAAATTATTTCTTAAGATGTCAAAGTGTGAATTTGGAAAGACTTCTCTGGTTTATTTGGGACACATTGTAGGAGGAGGCAAGTTGAGAATTGATCCTTCTAAAGTGGAAGCCATTGTGAATTGGCCCACTCCCAAGACGATAACCAAGGTAAGAAGTTTCTTAGGTGCAACTTAGTGTTGGAGAAAGTTTATTGCTAACTTTTCTGCCATAGCAGCTCCTATGCATGCAGTGACAAGTGTGAAGAAAGGATTCCAATGTGGAGGAAAATAGAAACAATATTTTGAAGCTTTAAAATACAAGATCAGTTCAGCTTTGGTTCTTGCATTACTGAATTTGAGACAACCATTCGAGATACAAAGAGATGTTAGTGATTATGCCATGGGCGCAGTAATTTTGCAGCATGGTAAACCTATCACTTTTCATTCTGAAACATTCAATGGTGCTTTAATTAATTATCCTACATATGACAAAGAGTTGTATGTGTTGGTACAAAGCTTCAAGAAGTGGAAACACTACTTGATGGGTATAGAGACGATTATACATACCAATCATCAACCATTATAGTACTTGCAGTCGCAAACAAAATTGCATCAATCACGACATCTCAGGTGGATGGGATTTCTTCAACAATTTCACTTGGTTATAAGGTACAAGAAAGGTATTTTCAATAAATTTTCTGATATGATTTCAAGGCCAATTATAAGTGCTTCTACTTTACTTAAAAATCATTCTATTTTACATGAGAGTTACATAGAATAGTATGCATCTAATGCTGATTTTAAAGATGTGTATGCTAGTTTGAGTGAAGGGAATCAAGTTGAGGAAAACGATTATCACATGCATAAAAAATTGTTGTTTCATTTGGGTAAGATGTGTATACCACAAGGAGAGAGACTTAGTGTCATGGGAGAGGCTCATTCATCTCTTATTGTTGGACACTTTGGAGTAAGAAAAAAAATGGCACATCTACAGAGGTATTGCTATTGCCCTCACATGATAGATAGTGTGTCACGTTTTATAAGAGGTTGTTCTATGTGTGCAACAAGAAATCCTAGAAATAGGAATCTTGGGTTGTACATGCAACTACTGGTACCATCAAGGCCATGGGAGAGTGTCTCCATGGAATTTTTTGGAGGTCTACCTATGTCAAGAAAACAACATGATTATCTTTATGTAGTAGTGGATAGATTCAGTAAAATGTGTATAATTATGCCATGTAAGAAAACCATTATTGCTGAACAAAATGATAAACTTTATTTTCAATATGTATGGGTTCATTATGGATTGCCAACTTCTCTTGTTAGTGACAGGGATTCCAGGTTCATTGGGAATTTTTGGTCCAATCTTTGGAAGATGATGGACACAAAGTTGAAAAAGAGTACTGCTTTTCATCCGCAAACTGATGACCAAACCAAGGTGGTGAACATAACCGTTGTGCATATATTGAGAGGATATTGTAGAAAACATCCCAATATGTGGGATAAACAACTGTATTACATATAGCATGCTTAAAACTGGGCAAAGCACTCTTCTACAAATACTTCACCTTTTGAAGCCTGCTTTGGGTATTTTCTGAAATCGCCATTAGAATTAATCTTTGAGAAGGATGTTGTAATTGATGGGAATAGTGATATTGAAAAGGCTCGAAAGTTCATTGAGAAAATTCAGATTATTCATCAACAATTTCAATAAAAACTTGAGAAGAGTCAAAGAAAATACAAGGAGAGGCACGACAAACATAGATTTGATCACAAGTTTCAAGAAGGAGATGCGGTATGGTTGCACATAAGCAAAGAAAGGATGCAAAGAGAAGGTAAAAAAACTCAATCCCATTCACTATGTCCATTCAAGATCATCAAACAAGTTGGAAATAATGCATTTCAACTTGACCTGCCTTCATATATGCAAATGTATTCCGTTTTCAATGTGGAAAATTTACATTTGTATGAGCCTCCTTTGATTGATGATCAAGGGAGTGATGTTAAATTACCATATATATATTATTTATCACCAAAATTTATGGATGAGCTCAAGGAGGATACCATCATTGACAGTAGGACACACACTTCTAAGAGGGGAAGTGTCGATTATCTTCTAATTGGGCTCAAGGGCAGTAAACCAAGTAAGGCAAGATGGATGGAAGCTGAAAAGGTGAGGGAGTTGTACCCTCATCTTCTGAATAGGTAATTAAATTATTTTGGGGTCCAAAAGCCTCCCAATGGGGAGGTGTAATCAGGAGATCATGTGTTTTTCTAAAAATTGAAAATTCTTGAAACTATACTGAACCTGAGTGACCGAATAGGTATCGTCGTTGTGATTCTGGTGTCATGAACGATTCGAAAAATCGATGTCATATGAGGAAGATATCGTGTTCTGATCATTTTCCTAAACAACTAAAATTTTTGTAATAGGAGTGATTGGGATGCCCAGTCAACATGCAGGTACAGTCAGCAGGTGGCATATACTGGGAATATTCCCTTTTCTCAAATCCAATCAGATTTTGACGTGTGGCTCATTCAGGGCTAAAGATGTGGGTTGTACGAATTTTATTTGGGTCGTTGGATGGGTGACATGTGGTCGTGGCCAGCCTGAAGGCCACCACATGTCCCCTTGACCATTGGCTAAAATTTTGGTGGAGTCTGGGGGGTTCGACCTGTTAGCCACCTATAAAAATTTGTCATATCAAATGGTGGCTAAAATCTTTTTTAGCCTTTAAGAAACAATTTATGACCAAATTGTTAGTTCTTAAAGTCTTATGATGATCTCTATCATTTAAGATAATCTTCATTGCTATTTCCCTCATAAATCCTAAAGAACCTACTGTTACCAAGAAGACTGCTTAAAATCCCATTCTTCCCTTCATTTTACCCCTCCTTCCACTCATAAATAAACTCCATTTTCATCCCTTTTTTCCTCCATAAAATCCTCCAAAAATCCTTCATTTGGTTTCCAAATCAACCAAAACCCCTTTTAAAACCTTTTATTCCTCTTTACTTGGTTTTAAAATTCCCTCTTTCCTCTACCGGAACCCTCAATTTGCCTCAAAAACTCTGTTTTTAAGCCTAAAAATAGTCTTTTTCCATTATAAAGGTTTTTAGCCCTTGAGGGCTTAACTCCCGTAAACCTCCACCTCATAAGACCTTAAGCCCCGCAACTAGGCACTAAAGGGATTAAAACTCTTTCCTGAACCTTAATTTCCTTTGTTATTTCATAAAACCTGACTTTCCTTTCATTTCCTCTGTTCCCCGACGAAAAGGTTTAAATAAATCTGGGCCTTCGATCTTTGCAGATCAACGGCCATCGGTTCATCGCATCACAAGTTTAAAATCGCATCACAAACTTTCATTTGACCCTTTTCTTGGTTCTTTTCCTTTTCTCTGATGCGATCCTGCGATTGTTTCTCCGCCGTTGATCTGATCTACTCCGCCCAGATCCAACGGTCCATATCACTCCCTTCTCTGAACCCACCGTTCCACCTTTTTCCTTTATGATTAAATCTTCACCGTTGATCTAGTTTTTAGATCGACGGCACTCGCTCCATCACAAAATCGGCAATCACAAATCTCTTATCCAGTTCCTTTGACCTCCACCGATTGCAATCCTATAATTAAATCTTGTCTGTTGAATCCACAAGAACCAACGGCTCAGATTTAATCGTGCTCCATCATAAGCCCTTCACCATCTCGCCCGCCGATTAAATCTCCACCATTGATCTCTAAAACCGATCCGACAGTCAGAGCTTAATCGCGCATCGAAAAATCAAAAGCCTTGGTATTTTGGCCCCTTCTCTTTTCTCTGATGCAATTAAATCCTAACCATTGATCTCTCTTAGATCCGACGGTCCACGCTTCATCGCATCGCGCTCATCCATTCTATAAGCCCTCCGACATAAACTCGCTGATTAAATCTTCATCGTTGATCTCTCCTAGATCTAACGGTCTGTGCTCAATCGCATCGGCACATTTCATTGTCACTTTACCCTTTGCCCTCCGCCGATGCGATCCTGCGACAAGATCTCCTCTGTTGATCTACTCTTAATCCGACGGCCCGCATTCATCCTTTCTTCCGCCCATTATAAAAAGGTGGGTCCTCTCTCCTTTGTATTTCTCTGCCAATTTCCTTTGAAAACCCGACCTCTTCTATAAAATATTGTTTCCCGACAAAAGGTTTAAAAGGATTCCCGACCATTGATCTTCGAAGATCTAAGGCCATCAGGCCTTATTCTTCCGCACATTCCATTTCCTTTCATTTCTTCCTATCTGCTTCGTTTTTCAATCTTAATTGCTCATCAGAGAAATTGAACGATTGGATAGCCTATTTCACCATCCACTGTGCGCCAATTTTCGCTGACGTCACTTGGACCCCACATATACTTTACCCCGTAGCTCTTCATCCATCGCTCTCAAACTCGCACCGTTGGATCTGGATCCTCCAATCCAACGTCCCAAAATCAATTTCGCATAAATTTTGAGCCCTTCCCATAGTGCGCAACTTTTACGCGATATAGGTGGTTTTAGAAATCCACGTGTCGAACGCAGACCTATATCGCGTTCCACAAGCCAAAACCACATTACCACCCAAACGCAATGTGAAAACCACTGCCGTTTTTCTGCTATACCACTTCCCTTCATTAATATTACTTTTTCATCTTTTAATCTTAGCCGTCGATCTTTGGGATCATACAGTCTTGTTTTAATCTTGCCTCCATTCCATTTTCACCCAACTCTCTCCCAAAAGACTCAATTGAGCAATCTCCGCCATTGATTATGCTAATCCAACAGCTCCTATTCGCTCCCACGCCCCCAAAACCTCCAAAGAAGTTTAAACCTGTCCTCGTAGGATTTTATTAACTTTTGTGAGTTTTTTACTGGTTATTAAGGTTTTGTTCACAGTTTTAAAATGAAACAAAAGCTAGGGATGACGATCCCCAGGCCATCTATTCATGGAAAAAGTGAACCTGCAGGGTTTAGATTATGATTCCACTTGTGTCTCATAGGCATTGGTGAACTCACAAAACCTCTGTGCGCCTGCAAAACAACAGAAACACAGTGAATATCAAACAACCAAAGAGTGTCAGTGTCAAAGGATAGGATCAAAGCAGGAATGAAGATTAATGATTATAAATAGATTTCAAAGGGATTAAGGCACCAATTCGAGAATCAAAGGCCTAATCCACAGTTGTTAAAGGATAAAGACCAGAAATAAAGATCAAAGTCTGATTAGGTCTAAAACACAGAGTAAAGACAGATTAAAAGTGTTTTAAGATTAAACAAAGAGATATATCAGTTCGAAATACCTCCACCACCAAATCAGAGGTTAATTGAATCTTCTCCAGCTACCAAAGTACCACCTACAACTTTCAATAAATCAGAAGGAGGCAGAGTTGTTGCCTAGTCAGTGATATTTTTGCCAGAGTTATTGCTAACTTGCTTAAAGAGCTTTAAAGTCAACAAATTCTACCCCACAGCTTAATACTTAATGAAAATAAATCAATACAGAGGAAATATCAGATGAGAAGTTTGAAGCTACCTAAATTGAGATGAGAAGTTTGAAGCTATAGAGGCCCACTGAACTTGATGATTTTAACTGGTTTGAAGCATCAAATACAAGCTGATTTATGGGATCCTGGTCTATGTCAATGGTGATGTTTTTCTTATTGTAAATTGTTATTTTCTTTTTGTTTCCATTATGTCCACTTTCTCTGATAAAGAATAGCAAATATAGAGCTAGTATTTCCTGTCAAAAGTACCCTACTCTCACTGATAAGCTTTATCTCCATGTTTTCTTCTAATTGTGAATGTGAGAATGATTTAATACAGTCCAAGAAGTTAAGGAGTGTTGGTGTTCCCAAGTTTTACTGTCTAAACTTTAAACATTGTTCTTGAATGTTATTTTTAGTTTATGCTAAGTAAAGTTGAACTAGGGAAGTCTATGGTTAGCCCTGTCCTCTAGTTTCTTCTCCAAAATTTGTTTGAAAATTTCCCTTAAGAGTATGTTGAAAGAAGGCTAGTTTCAAAGTACTTACCTGATCTTAAACTAATTTTTATGTTCATCATGAATGTTTTTCCTTGGAATATGCTGAAAGCAAGATAGGTTCAAAGTCCTTACTTGATCTTAAGCTATTGTATGTGTTTTAAATGTTTTCTATTGAAAGTGCATCGAAAGCAGGCTAATTTCAAAGTACTTACCTGATCTTAGATTACTTTTATGTCTTTCTTAAGTGCATGCCAAAAGCAGGATAGTTTCAAAGTACTTACTTGATCTTAGGCTGCTCTTTGTTCTTCATCTGTTTAATTTCCCTTTCTTATTATTTCATTCCATTCCATAAAATCAACTTAAAGAGATCCTTTGACATAGATGACTTGCCCCATGGACCACTCTTGAACCTTGTTGTTTCAATTAAATCCTACTATGACTCCATAGCCCAACGGATTGAAGCTGCTCCTTGCCTATATTCTTAGCTGAACCATTCCTTCACTTTCATACACCTTCACTCTTCATTTAGACTTCCTTCACCTTCATTTGTCTTTGCCCAACCAAAACAAACAAAACCTTGTTCCTCATAACTAGCCTAATATCACATTTCAAGCCTTGAAAGATAAATCAATATTTGCACTTATAGAGAGATCCCTCTCTGGATTCAGGAGGGCTAGATCCTAGAATCCCAAAGTGGTTCATATGTAGGCTTTACAGTTTGTATTTTCCAATCTTGCAAATTACAGAGACCTAACATTTTGGCGACTTCGCTGGGGAGTTCTAAGTAAAATCCTTGAAACAAAACACTCAACATTCAGTGCAGTATAAGTAGCTCTCTTCAAGCACTACCAAAGCATGTTGGTTATCATGATAGGAATTATTTTAATCAGTGAAAAACTAAGTAACCCTTAGGATTCTCATAGAGCTTATCAAACCTTGAAGGAACTCATAACTTATAGGAAACTCTCATAACTTATAGGACACTCAGAAAACCCAAAAAAATCTCTAGATTGGCTTCATAATAAACATGGTGGTGGAACCATAAAAATTTTTACCTCCTTAAGAGCTAAAATTTTTCCACCTGGCGACTCCACACTCTATAACTCCCAAAAGATCAAAAGACTCCACTGGAGGAACAACTTGAAATATGGCTAGACATTTTAGGAGGATAGAACATTCAGGTTGGATTTGGTTTAAAGAATTCATTGCCTTTATCTACAACTATGTTCTGTCCTACTTTAAGCCTGATCAAGTGTACATAGATAAGATTCACACTGATTATGGGAAATATCTCAAGCCTCAGTTTTCAGACCATGAGTAGACCTATACACCTGTGAAAAACCTAGTGGAACAAAAGCCTCATGCTGTATCTCTCACCCCTAATGAAACTTAAAGCAGTCATAGGTCTCTTGTTGCACTACCTACATCCACAAAATTCATAGAAAGATATAAGCCTCTAGTTTTACCTCTTATGTTCCAGCCCCTTCCTGCAAAACTTACAAATAAGCTGCCCCTTTTTTATGGAGAAAATGAAAAGATCACCACTGAGAAACATGTTCAAAGTCTTGAGGATTTACTTGAATTGTTTGAAATAGAAGAAGATGATGTGCGTATTAGAATGTTTGCCTTATCATTACAAGGAAATGTTAAAAGTTGGTTTAAAGACCTTCCAGCTGCAAGCATCATCAATTATCATCAATTTGCTCAAGTTTTCCTTGATAAATGGGTAGTCATGGGAAATGTTTTCCTCATACTACAAGAATACCAGAACTTGAGAAGACAACCAGGGGAGACAGTACAAGAATTTTTAGTCAGGTTCAACAAGGTATACAATGCAATACCTACTAAGATAAAACCACCTTTGGGATGGGCCCTAGTGCACTATCCAAGTTCTTTTGACCTTGAAGTGGAATTCCGTATAAGAGAAAGAGAGACTTCTAACCTGGAAGAAATGCAAAACATAGCAATTACTGTTGAATACAACATATTGTGCAGGGAAGAATGATTAAATGCAATAAAGAAAGACCAAGCAAAGAAAATAAGGCTGATCTCTACAGAAGCCAAGCTGAAAAAACTTATAGAGACAGCCAACAACTTGATAAACATAAAAGAGGAAGAATATGAGGTTGAATCTAGAAATGCTTATTCAAAGGGACCCACACCTTTCCCTCAAGAAAAACAAACCAGATCACTGCAAGACATAAGCCACATGCAAAGCATGTATGATAAACAAGATTATAAATTAGAAGATATGCTTGCTGATTATTTTGAAGAAAGACTTGCTGAGAAACCAATAGGTTTGATTGGTGACATTGCTTATAGTTATGATTCTTCTAGATTTGATCTATCTGATGATGATTTTTTCCAAATAGAAGCTAACCCTGCAAGACCATCATCAGTAGATTTATAGAAGGAGTATCATGTCTATCAACTTCATGAAAGTGATGAGCCAAGTCAGGCTATTTATGATACTGATGGAGAAAGTTATGAAAATCTAGTAGCTGGTGAAGATTCATTGAGTCTTCACTCTGTTTTATATCAGAGAATCAATAATAATTTCCATGAAGATGGAAGTCAACATCCTTTCAGTTCAGAGGATGGGGAAGAAATCAATGAAGAAACTCTTGAGCAAGATGAATACCCTGAACCTTCTCCTGAAAGGGTTGAGGTAATCAAAGAAAACCCTGCTCAAGAATACATTGGTCTTTTCACAGAGCTCAGCCCACCAGGTCAGAAAATCTCAGGACTACTATAGGACAACATTGCAACATATGATGAGTCCTCTAGTTTAGATAATAATGAATATGAGGAAGTTTTTCTTTCTCAAAAGAATATTTGCCTTAATCTAGTGGATGAAGAAGAAATTTCACTGCTTGTTGATTTGCAGGTGAAAGATGATGATGCTTCTAAGCAACATACTGAATATATAGTCCTCAAAGCTAATGTCTTAGAAGCAGACAATCTACCAACCATGGAGGGCTAGAAAGAAGAGAATCTTCATATTTTCTTTGTTGATCCTTTGGAAGAGTGTGTGGAAGCCCCAACTGGATCAAATTATCAAGCATGGATCTTTTTCAAGAGCAAAATGCATTAAAAGTTATCACCTTCTGTGATAGCCTTGGTTTTGAAGATTAATCTTCAAAATGTACTATGGATACCCCTTGCAAGCAGCCATAATTTCTATTCCTTTTTGTCACTACTCAGCTGGATGCATTGGCACTTTTGTATCATATAAAAATGTAAATATTCCAAGATAGAATAGGTTAGATAGGAATAGCAATAAATCTCAGCCTTTGAGCATATAGATAGTGTTGATTTTTGTCTTGAAGAAAAAAGAAAAATACAAAAACAATAGAAGATAGAAAAGAGGGCAGAGTGAAAACAAGAAAGATACAACCCCATACCAAAAAAGAGAAACAAAGTCTGAAAGTGTGCAAGCTCAAATGCCACTCCTAAAAACACACTTCTAGTTAGTCATACAACCTAATCATGACTAATTAATTTTTCAATTTACTGTTGATAGGTTAGTGAATTAGATTTTCCAAAAAGCTTAATCTTGGCTTATCAGTAAGGTAGATTAGGATAGAAAAATGAAGGTTCAAACAAGCTCGAATCCTGAACCTATTAGCTTGATGAAGAACTGGTTCCAATAAGCTCAAAACTTGAACTAGAAAAGAAAGAAAGACAACTCAAACAAATTCAAAATCAGAGATGAAAGGATAATGAAGGATGCTTTTAAATTTTCAGGTCATAAGCCTTCACCATTTTTCTTTAATTTTTTGCAAATAAAAGTCTATGTGCAGCTTGTTTTTATGCCATAGACCTACATCAAGTTAGACTGCTTAATCCTAGCTTGGTTGTTTTTAAATTTATGTTTTATAATTTAGAGAATAAAATTCTGTCAGACAGTCTAATCCTGACAGATTGTAGTTAGGTAGAGAAGCTTATGAACTCAACTGTTTAATCTGAGTTCATGGAGAAATAAGGGTAGAATTATATAGTTTTATGTTTTCAATAAAAAATAAAATGCTGATGTTCAAGGTTTGCAAGTCCAAATGAAAATTCTGAAGAAAAAATGTTAGGAAGTAGGTGTGTAGGTAGTTGTTTGAGGAAGAAATTTTTCTACTGATATCAAATGCTCTAATCATCTTACAAGCATTTGATCAAAGAAGAAGAAAAGGTTTTCAAGGTACAAAGCCACTGATCTACATCTAGAGAATACTGATCTAAGGTTCTTGACACCTCCAAGGAGCTTCCATCCCAAGTTGGAGCTGCTATTAGCCACCTATAAAAATTTGTCAATGGTGGCTAAAATCTTTTTTAGCCTTTAAGAAACAATTCATGACCAAATTGTTAGTTCTTAAAGTCTTATGATGATCTCTATCCTTTAAGATAATCTTCACTGCTATTTCCCTCATAAATCCTAAAGAACCTGTTGTTACCAAGAAGACTGCTTAAAATCCCATTCTTCCCTTTATTTTACCCCTCCTTCCACTCATAAATAAACTCCATTTTCATCCCTTTTTTCCTCTATAAAATCCTCCAAAAATCCTTCATTTGGTTTCAAAATCAACCAAAATCCCTTTTAAAACCTTTTATTCCCCTTTACTTGGTTTTAAAATTCCCTCTTTCCTCTACCGGAACCCTCAATTTGCCTCAAAAACTCTGTTTTTAAGCCTAAAAACAATCTTTTTCCATTATAAAGGTTTTTAGCCCCTGAGGGCTTAACTCCCGTAAACCCTCTGCCTCATAAGACCTTAAGCCCCACAACTGGGCGCTAAAGGGCTTAAAACTCTTTCCCGAAACTTACTTTGCTTTTTTATTTCATAAAACCAGACTTTCCTTTCATTTATTTTGTTCCCCGACGAAAACGTTTAAATAAATCTGGGTTGTCGATCTTTGCGGATCAACGACCATCGGCTCATCGCATCGCAAAAAACTTTGCCACTTCTCAAGTTTAAAATCGAATCGAAAACTTTCATTTGACCCTTTTCTTGGTTATTTTCCTTTTCTCTGATGTGATCCTGCGATCGTTTCTCCACCGTTGATCTGATCTAATCCACCCAAATCCAACGGTCCATATCACTCCCTTCTCAGAACCAGCTGTTCTGCCTTTTTCCTTTATGATTAAATCTTCACCATCAATCTAGATTTTAGATCAATGACACTCGCTCCATCTCAAAATTGGTAATCGCAAATATCTTATCCAGTTCCTTTGACCTCTGCTGATTACGATCATGCGATTAAATCTTTGTCGTTGAATCCACAAGAACCAACGGCTCAGATTTAATCGCGCTCTGTCATAAGCCCTTCACCATCGCACCCGACGATTAAATCTCCACCGTTGATCTCTAAAACCGATCCGACAGTCAGCGCTTAATCGCGCATCGCAAAATCAAAAGCCTTGGTATTTCAGCCCCTTCCCTTTTCTTCGATGCGATTAAATCCTAACCGTTGATCTCTCTTAGATCTGATGGTCCACGCTTCATCGCATCGCACTCATCCATTCTATAAGCCCTCCAACATAAACTCGCCGATTAAATCTTCACCATTGATCTCTCCTAGATCTAATGGTCTGCGCTCAATCGCATCAGCACGTTTCATTGTCACTTTACCCTTTAACCTTCGGCGATGCGATCCTGCAACAAGATCTCCGCCGTTGATCTGATCTTAATCCGACGGCCTATATTCATCCTTTATTCTGCCCATTATAAAGAGGTGGGTCCTATCTCCTTTGTATTTCTCCACAAATTTCCTTTGAAAACCTAACCTTTTCTATAAAATCTTGTTTCCCGACAAAAGATTTAAAAGGAATCTTGACCATCGATCTTCGAAGATCTAAGGCCATCAGGCCTTATTCTTCTGCCCATTCCATTTCCTTTCATTTCTTCCTATCTACTTATTTTTTCAATCATAACCGCTCATCAAAGAAATTGAACGATTGGATAGCCTATTTCACCATCCACTGCGCGCCAATTTTCACTGACGTCACTTGGACCCCGCATACACTTTATCCCACAGCTCTTCATCCATCACACTCAAACCTGCGTCGTTGGATCTGGATCCTCCAATCCAACGTCCCAAAATCAATTTCGCATAAATTTTGAGCCCTTCCCATACTGCACAACTCTTATGCGATATAGGTGGTTTTAGAAATCCACGTGTCGAACGCAGACCTAGATCGCATTCCACAAGCCAAAACCACATTACCACCCAAACGCAACGTGAAAACCGCTGCCGGTTTTCCGTTATACCACTTCCCTTCATTAACATTACTTTTTCATCTTTTAATCTTAGCCGTCGATCTCTAAAATCAGACGGTCCTATTTTAATCTTGCCCCCATTCCCTTTTCACCCAACTCTCTCCCAAAAGACTCGATCGAGCAATCTTCGCCATTGATTATGCTAATCCAATGGTTCCTATTCGCTCCCATGCCCAAAACCTCCAAAGCAGTTTAAACCTATCCTCGCAGGATTTTATTAAATTTTGTGTGTTTTTTTACAGGTTATTAAGGTTTTGTTCATAGTTTTAAAATGAAACAAAAGCTAGGGATGACGATCCCCAGGCCATCTATTCATGGAGAAAGTGAACCTACAGGGTTCAAATTATGATTCCACCTGTGTCTCATAGGCATTGGTGAACTCACAAAACCTCTGCGCACCTACAAAACAACAGAAACATACTGAATATCAAATAGCAAAAGAGTATTAGTTTCAAAGGATAGGATCAAAGAAAAAATGAAGATTAATGATTCCAAACAGAGTTCAAAGGGATTAAGGCACCAATTCAAGAATCAAAGGCCTAATCTGCAGTTGTTAAAGGATAAAGACCATAAATAAAGATTAAAGCCTGATTGGGTCTAAAACATAGGGTAAAGACAAATTAAAAGTGTATTAAGATTAAACAAAGAGATATATCAGTCTGAAAGACCTCCACCGCCACATCAGAGGCCAATTGAATCTTCTCCAGCTACCAAAGTGCCACCTGCAACTTTCAATAAATCAGAAGGAGGCAGATTTATTGCCTAGTCAGTGATATTTTTGCCAGAGTTATTGCTAATCTGCTTAAAGAGCTTTAAAGTAAACAAATTCTGCCCCACAGCTTAATACTTAATGAAAATCAACCAATACAAAGGAAATATCAGAAAAATTCTCCATTGATCCCCTCAAAGGCCGAGAAGCATTAACCTATATTAATTGAGCCTAGAAATCTTTTCTCTCATCCCACCTCCTCATTTCTTCTATAAATACTTCTGTAGAAGATGAGATAAAGGTTGGTCTATGAATATCTGTTGCATGTAAATAGTTTTCTGAAGCTGCTGTAAGCTCTGTTTTGTAATTAAAGATACCTAAGTTGATATGAGAAGTTTGAAGCTGTAGAGGCCCACTGAACTTGATGATTGTAACTGGTTTGAAGCATCAAATACAAGCTGATTTATGGGATCCTGGTCTATGCCAATGGTGATGTTTTTCTTATTGTAAATTGTTATTTGCTTTTTGTTTCCATTCTTTCCATTTTATCTGATAAAGAACAACAAATATAGAGTTAGGATTTACTGTCAAAAGTACCCTACTCTCACTGATAAGCTTTATCTCCATGTTTTCTTCTAATTGTGAATGTGAGAATGATTTAAAGCAGTCCAAGCAATTAAGGAATGTTGGTGTTCCCAAGTCTTACTGTCTAAACTTTAAACATTGTTCTTGAATGTTATTTTCAGTTTACGCTAAGTAAAATTGAACTAGGGAAGTCTATGGTTAGCCCTGTCCTCTAGTTTCTTCTCCAAAAGTTGTCTGAAAGTTTCCCTTAAGAGTATGCTGAAAGAAGACTAGTTTGAAAGTACTTACCTGATCTTAAACTACTTTTTTGTTCATCATGAATGTTTTTCCTTGGAATATGCTGAAAGCGGGATAGGTTCAAAGTCCTTACTTGAAATTAAGCTATTCTATGTGTTTTAAATGTTTTCTATTGAAAGTGCATCGGAAGCAAGCTAGTTTCAAAGTACTTACTTGATCTTAGATTACTTTTATGTCTTTCTTAAGTGCATGCCAAAAGAAGGATAGTTTCAAATTACTTACTTGATCTTAGGATGCTCTTTGTTATTCATCTGTTTAATTTCCCTTTCTTATTGTTTCATTCCATTCCATAAAATCAACTTAAAGAGATCCTTTGACATAGATGACTTGCCACATGGACCACTCTTGAACCTTGTTGTTTCAATTAAATCCTACTATGACTCCATAGCCCAACGGATTGAAGCTGCTCCTTGCCTATCTTCTTAGCTGAACCATTCCTTCACTTTCATACACCTTCACCCTTCATTTAGACTTCCTTCACCTTCATTTATCTTTTCCCAACCAAAACAAACAAAACCTTGTTCCTCATAACTAGCCTAATATCAAATTTCAAGCCTTGAAAGATAAATCAATCTTTACACTTATAGAGATATCCCTTTCTGGATTTAGGAGGGCTAGATCCCAGAATCCCAAAGTGGTTCATATGTAGGCTTTGCAGTTTGTATTTTCCAACCTTGCAAATTACAGAGACCTAACACGACCTCGTGACCTCCATGCACACCTTCATAGGTCTTGACCAACTCTGCTACTGGGTGAAGCTTACCCGTATAGTTTGCCGCTTAAATTTAAATTGTATTGGTTTCATAATTGGGGGGGGGGGGACTACCAGCAGTCCAAACCGCTGGTGGCCCCATTGTATATGGTCACATATGATATTTAAACCGCAACATCAAACCTTCAACCGAAGACTATCCAAACCATAACTCCGGGGCTTCGTTGATGTGGTCACATGTCAACCCGTTACATAAAACTTGAATGCGAACAGTTTCATAACCCTTGAATTCCAACGGTTTTACATGCGCTGTCACATGCGCGGGTTGTGGCTTTTATTACCATGGTTTTAATGGAATGCTGAAAATCCCTTGAATTCCAACGGTTTTACATGCGCTGTCACATGCGGGGGTTGTGGCTTTTATTACCATGGTTTTAATGGAATGCTGAAAATCCGGGTTCCACTCCATACTTTGGCAGAGTTTTAAGTTAGACCACGGGGTAAGGGGGGTCGGCTTGTGACCACCCCTCCCCTAACTGCAAAACTTAATGCGATGGTTAGCTGTTTGGCGGGTTTAATAACGCGCCACCAAAAAAATTTGGATTCATCCTATTTTAACTGCAATTAACTATAGTCCTCCACTTTTGGTGGAGTTTTTCTAGCTAAGATTAGGAAAATGCTTTGGGAGGTCAATTTTCGACCAATTTGGTGGAAACAAGGGTCTATCTAGACTAGTTTGAGCATTCTAGAGCCACTGGTGCAGAGAAAAAAAACCATTAGAGGCTGGTAAACACATGTATTTTGCAATTTTGAGCATAATGACAAAGAGGGACATACCATTGGGAGTTGGACCAGCAGATGTAGCCCAGGAGGGGTGAATTGCTTCATCATGCCTGCTGTGTAAAACTTATGTGTGATGTTATTTCTTTGTTATACACTACTGTAGAATGTTATTTAGGCTTATTTTCATGCTTAAAAACTCACAAATTCATCTATGTTTCATGGTTAAATTACTCATTCCTTAAGCAAAAAAATGGAGAAAAATTATACATGTTTTTAATAATAAAAGAACACTTAGCACAACAAACTAATATGCTCCTTTCAGATAAGCATTCCTTTCTTGTTTAGAGGGAGTGTTGAAGATTGCAACAAGAAACAATGAAATTGGCATCTAGAAACAACATCCTTGATCCTAGTGAAAATTAAGCACCTACACTAGGTGGGGCCCACAGAGGCTATTTTTAGGTGGATGTCTATTTATAGATGCATGAGAAAATTATATTTATAGATGAAGTCTATTTATAGATGTATGTGCAAGTTCTATTTATAGATTGCATGTCTATTATAGATGCATGTCGACTATTATTATCCCTTAACAATAGTTGGACAATAAACAATAATCTATTCTCAATGAGAACTTGGAAATAGTTAACTGAAGTGGAAAATAAGTCAGCTATAGGAAATTTGAGTTTAGTGGTTGTTTGGTGGGCCATGCAAGTGGAATTAGTTGTAATTGAGTGATTTGAAGTTTTAACAGAGTTGGAAGTGTAGTTATGAAAGTTGTAAAGTAGTTTTACTTAGTTAAGTGAGTTAAACTCAGTTGTGCTAGTTGTAACTGAAGATACACTAGTGAGATATCATCTAATTAATTATTGATTAATTCACAATCAGTGGCCTCCCACGCAACTGAATATTTACTACTATTAACTACATGCATGTCAGATCCAGTGGAGACCCAGTTGGGATGTAGGTGAAAGGGACAGATTGACTATCAGTTGTGACATTATCGGTTGCACACATGCAACCACACACACACAATGGATGTGCCTAGGAGGATTTGGTAGTCAAGAGAGGCTAGAATAAATCATTCAGAGCTTCTTGACCATCAGGGATTGCACAATGGAGGTAGGTTGTCTGGAGACAATAAATTGAGCAAGTGATTTGCAAATTTTTGTATGACAGTGTGAGACAATTGTATGATGTACTGAGAGCTCTTGGATTGGAGATTTGTATGAGATTGTTTCATGATCCATGATATATACATAATATATTATAGTGGGGTTTTTAGCTTTATGTTTTCTCGGTAAAATCATCTGCGTTATGTGTGATTGATATTTCTTCATGATAATGTGATTGGCGATTGTTGTTCAAATTCCGCAAAGATTTTGTAGAAGCGATTCTGTATTTAATAGTGGCATATAATTGTTAGATCAGGAGAATCCAATATACACATGAATTTTGTATTAAATTTCTACACCCCCCACTTGCATGTCATTGCTTGGCACTTCAGTATCTGTGGAACTTGATTGAACTATATTGTTATCTTCATCTGGTACCTCATTTTGTGCTTCATATTCTTCCATTGATCTATTCTCCACAAAAAATGAAAAATTTCACTATTCAATTCATTTGGTTGTGAAGGTATGTTCATGATTTGTTCATTGTTTCTTGAGACACTACATTTGTTCAAATTAATAATGGCTTCTGCCAACCATGATTGTGGGTTTACTTGGCTTGGAAATGTAAATTGGTCATTTCCAGTTTCATTAACAATATCAACAATTTCATTTTCAACTGCATCTGCGTTGTCAACTACATGTTCAAAAATGTCATTAACAATATCAAGGGAAAAATTTCCATGTGCTTGAGTTGGTAAAAAAACCTCCATGTTGCTATCAATTTGTTCATGAATATATTGTGTTTCAGATACCTGCTCCTCATCATCAACATAAATTTCCTTGAGAGAGGGAAATTATATTACAACCTACAACCACATCAGCATGTTCATTTACTTCTTTTTGCACTTCAACATTTGTTTGGACATGCTCTTCTTCCTGACCATCCACATGAAATGCTTGGCTACAACCAGTATCATGCATAAGAGCATCATAATTCAGTGGCCATATTCCTGTCCTCCTAAATCTAGCCTTTATATTTGATGATGTCAGAGCCCTTTTAAAATCCTTACTTGTAAGCTCTGCTAGCTCAAACCTTTTCACCTCAACTCCTAGATTCTTTGCCATCCATGCAACACACTTTGACCTGAAATAGTTCTTGAAAGGGCCAAACACACTTGTTAGTCTAAGGTTGTCATTGATGTCAATATGGGAATCAATATTCTTGTAAAGTCCTAATAACCCTAATGGAAAACCCTAGCAGTAACATCAAGAATACCTCGTATAAATATTTCCATGCTCATGATGACAAGTCCCTCTTGGTTAATAAGGATGTAATTAATAATGATGTGCTTACTCTTGATAAAGAATCCTGGAACTAGCATGATATCAAAATGGCAAATATTCTTAAGGTGCCAAGTGTCAGTCATGTAACTTGTTTGGTAACCTAGAAGACTACACTTAATGATTTCATACGTGATGACACTTTATGAAGGTATTGATGACACGTTTGGATTCTATATGTTGACATGGAAGACCATTTGATGACATGGACAATGATTGGTGACATGACATGAAGTGACTTGGAGCTCACTTTATTGGCATTGACAGAAATATCATTGACGGAAGTATATATACATGATAAAGCTATCCATAATACACATACAATTAAGGAGCCCACTTTTCAGCCTACTTTTCATCCCTTCATGCACAAGAAATACAACGATAGTCACCAAGAAAATACTTTAGAATATCTCTCTAAATGAAGGCTCACTGTCCATCATTTTGATGCACAGGAATACAAGGACAATTAGCAAGAAAAATGATTTTTTGGGGACCTTGAAGGAATGATATCAAAATGAACCCTTTTCCATCTTAAAGAGGACTCCTTCCTATTTATAACGAGCCCTCATATGCCCCAAACTCCACGTGATTAGGAAGATATTGATTTTTAAACTTGTGCAATAATTATTCATGTTTTGGAGCCGACCTGTCCTAGATCTCATGTCGGCTTGTAAAAGTGAGCTAGCTTTTCATTTTGACGTGGAAAATATCTATATATTAGAGCTCAGAATACATTGTTCTATGCAAATCTCAGTGTTTATTTTAGAGATACAGGACAGACGGATGGGGAGGACTTGATATCTTTGTTTTGGGAAAATTGTATTAATTTTTTTTTAGGACAGTCATCTATTACAATTATGTTTTTGGCACAGAAAATAGTCTTGACTGTGGAAAAATTGCACGATACCTCAGATTTTAGAGCTAAAACAATATAATACCCTCATATTTGTTACAGTGACTTGAGGCTCAATTCTTGTGGCTTAGATTTATGAACAAAATAGTGACCTTAGATTCGTATTGCAGACCTCTTTGAAGACTTGTTAAAACTCGAAAATATGATACAAACCATCGGATTGCAGAGTGATGCCTAGGAGGTGGATAGTCCTCTTGAGGAGCTTATTTAAGTGATAGATATGAGGAACATTCACCATTAAAGAGATCAGACCTCCTTCAGAATTCAGACTCCAAACCTGTGATTGCAAACTTGGAATTAAATTTGTGGCAATACACAAACAATCACCTGGAGATTGGAGCTCAGATTTGAAGGTTTGCTATGGACATATTTTTTTGGAGCTCGGATCTATGGGAGGAGCTACAATAATTGGTGGATACTTCTCATTTTGATCAATTACCTCTTCGGATTATTGGCCTGTTAACTCAGTTTAAGAAGAGCTCAGACCTTAGAGAGTTGTTTGTCTTCAGACCTCTGGACTATGAAGATCTATTGAAGACCTATTGAAGACTTTAGTGGCATGAATTTTTTTTAAAATACGAAAGGGTCATACATCAGTGACTCGGTTGTATCTCTGTGGAGGCTCAAACAGTCAAACCTTGAAGCCTTGTCACATAAGCTCATCTTGAAACTAGTCACTTGTTGGACATTCAATTGGGAGCAGTTTGTGAGGCATTGTTTTAGAACAGACTAGAATATTTTTTTGAAGAAATTATTATGGATTGTTGAAGATCCATTGAATAAGACCTTTTAGAGGCTTAGAGCAGGTGCAAAATTTGGGTTGCCTATTAAATACACCTTGGAGGATACTTGAAGATATTTGGAAGACTTATAGAAGTTGGTCTTGGAGAAAATATTGGAGACCATGATGCATTGAAGCCATCAAGAGGTGAATTTGGAAATATTTGGTTTGGTATCATGAAGAGAAGTGGTGACACCTTCATGATAAGATAAGGTTGTCATTGATGAAATGATTTGGAGAAGGCATAGTTGAGAGTGAAGATATTGTTAGGGAAGATTGTAGAAGAGATTGGGAGCCTTGAAGATCATCAAACTTATAGTGACATATTGAAGCAGTGGATTGGAGCCGTAGAGGCTATAGCCTCAAAGTGACAAGTTTGGAGCCTTGGAAGATAGAGTTGGTGCCCTAGAGGTTGGAGCCTCATGAAGTCCAAGTAGGTGCTTGGAAATGTACAGGTTGGTGCCCAGAAGGATTAAAGGTCTGTCTCTTCATCTAGGGTTGGAGCCCTACACTTATAGTATCTATTTTATTGTAAAGAGTAATTTAATAAAATCATTTATTCTTATAGTTCATATTTTGTTCTAAATATAAGTGATCTAACTGGTAAAAATAACAGTTGGAAAGAAATATTGATTCACCCCTCCTCTCAGTATTTCCAACAATTGGAATCAGAGCGAGTACCTTCATTCAAAGCCTAAAAAATTGAAGGTTGATCATTAAAACACAAATGGAAAAGCCAAGGAATAAAGGCTCCAAAGCATGTGAAAATGTCTCTTCCTCAGTTAAGAATTCAGATGTAAACCAGGTCAACAAAGCTCCATTGTTTAATGGAAATTTTGATATATGTGAGGCAAGTATGAGGAATTCCTTGAAGACTCAAGGAATTGAAGTTTGGAAATCAGTGATTACTGATGACATGATGGAAAAATAATCCAAGGAGTATAATATAATAGAAATGAAGGAAATTTTGAATGGGTTACCAAATTCTGTGAAGGCCAATTTTGAAAAATGTTCGTCAACAAAAGTCATATGGGACAAAATTCATGATCTTCACTCAAAAGGAGCATTTACAATGATCTCTAGTCAAGAAGATGATGGAAAAAAAGAAATAAGTCCAGAATCCATCAAGGAAGCTAAAGATAAGAGAGATGACAACAAGGCTAAAGAAGACCTAGAAGATGAAGAGAAAAAAGAACACTTTGAAGAAGATCTCCTGAATAAACTTATGGCTTCCATGGAAGATATTAACAGGTTGAAAAATGAAAATGAGGAACTTAAGAAGAAAGCACAAATTGGTGACCAAAACAAGACAAAGTAGGAAGTTGACCTTGTCAAGCTTCAAGTTCAAGAAAGAGATGAAGAGCTCGCCAAACTTAAGGAGGCATTTCATCAAAACAAAAGAAAGCATCATGGATAAGTCATATCCATGAAAAATCAATTGGATAAGGCAAAGAAAAGGGAAGAAACTTTGTCAAGCCACCTTGAACAAAGACTTAATAGCTTGAACAAATTTGAAGCAGAGATTGGCCAATACAAAGGAAGAGGTCTCCTCTCTTAGATCTCAACTAGAAGAAGCAAGGAAACAAGCGCAAGGAACTTAGAAGGTGGTGGAATATTTGGCATTCATAGAAGGACAGGTTGACGAAGCTGAAAAGGAGAGAAACATGTGAAGCTATTCCAAATAAAATCATACACCAACCTTCTCAAGGCCGAAACATGTGAAGCTACGAGAATGAAAGAAGAAATGGAGAGTAGTCTAGAAAAGGAAAATGAAGAAAACTTCATAATGAAATTGAATGTCATCTCCCTTAAAATTGAAGCACATGAAGCAACAAGGATGATGGAAGAAATGAAGAAGCAACTAATCATGAAAGATGAAGATTGTGAAAAAATTAAAGGAGAATTTTTCACTCTTAAAAAGGAAGTTGTCTCGGTAAATAAGACCTTGAAAATATCTCAAACCCTAGATGACATCCTAAGACATCAATTATCTCCTCTTGATAAATCAAGTCTTTTCTATGCAGGTGAACCCTCAAACAAGAATGATAATACGTCAAACAACAAGGATGTGAGGAAGCCAGGAAGAAATGATACTCCCAGGTCCAACAAAGGCAAGAGTCAATATGATACTAGAAGAAACCCTACTCCAAGGAGAATTACAAATGATGTCAAGAATACAAAAGGCAATGAATATCATCAAAGAATCCCAAGGCAAAAAGACTTCAGAAGTACTTCAAGGAACTCTTCATCACCCAAGTAGCAAAGTATATTTCTTGGATATTGCTATTCTTGTACAAACTTTGGGCACATGGAAAAATATTGTAGGGCATATCACAAAGACAAATATAATGGTCCCCATCAATCTCCTAAAAGCAATTTTGCAAGAAGAAGTCATGATTTCTTATCCATGAGCAAGATAGAGTGCTTCAATTTCCATAAAATTGGACATATGACATGTGATTGTAACTTGACTTGTGTTGTTGCACAAGCTAGAACCATGCCAGAGAAGAAAGTTACACAAGTATGGTGAAGGAAACAAGCTGATTCCAGAAGTCTCTTGAAAACTCGAGCCAACAACACATGTTGTTGACTAGATGAAGTCATACTTGATATTCCAATTATTTCATGGTGAAACCCTACCAAAAAGACACTATGCATACATTTAGGGGGAGTTTGTGATTCTTGAGTATTATTGCAGAAAGTGATCCGTGAGTGGGCCCTATGAAATCCTTGATGAGTTACACATGGAAAATCTTGATAAATCATCTCTCAAAAGTAACTCCATTGAAGAAAAACATGATAATATGATGATGCCTTCTACTTGATCACACAAGGCGAGCAATCCTTCATGAGCTAAAGGAAGAGCACCATGACAGGGGGAGCAGAATGAAACATCATGATAGGGGGAGTTCTTGGGTACCCCATTTTCCATTGATATCAAAGGGGGGAGAAAATTTTGGAACGAAAAGAATACTGTCATCAATGAAAAAGGGGGAGATTGTTGGTCTAAGGTTGTCATTGATGTCATTACGGGGATCAATATTCTTGTAAAGTGCTAATAACCCTAATGGAAAACCCTAGCAGTAACATCATGAAAACCTCGTATAAATATGTCCGTGCTCATGATGAAAATTCCCTATTGGTTAATAAATATTTCATTAATAATGATTTGCTTACTCTTGATAAAGAAGCCTGGAACCAGCATGATATCAAGATGGTGAATATTCTTAAGGTGCCAAGTGTCAGTTATGTAACTTTTTTGATAACCTAGAAGACTACACTTAATGATTTCATACGTGATGACACTTGATGAAGGTCTTTATGACACAGTTGGAGTCTATATGTTGACATGGAGTACCATTTGATGGCATGGACAATGATTGGTGACATGACATGAAGTGACTCGGAGCTCACTTTATTCAAATTGATGGAAATGCTATTAATGGAAGTATATATACTTGAAAAAGCTATCCATAATACATATACACTTAAGGATCTCATTGTTTAGCCTATTTTTCATTCCTTCATGCACAAAAAATACAAGGATAGTCACCAAGAAAATACTTAAGAAGATCTCTCAAAATGAAGGCTCACTGTCCATCATTTTTATGCACAGGAATACAAGGACACTTAGCAAGAAAAATAATTTTTTGGGGACCTTGAAGGAATGATATCAAAATGAACCCTTGTCCATATTAAAAAGGACTCCTTCCTCTTTCCAACAAGCCCACATATGCCCCAAAATCCCCGTGGTTAGGAAGATATTGATTTTTAAAGTTGCGCAATAATTATTCCTAATTTGGAGCCAACGTGTCCTAGATCTCATGTCGGCCTGTGTAAGTGACATAGCTTTTCATTTTGACATGGAAAATATCTATATTTTAGAGTTCGGATTACATTTTTTTATGCACATCTTAGTGAATATTTTAGAGATACAGGACAAAAGGATGGGGAGGACTTGATATCTTTGTTTTGGGAAAATTCTATTAAAGCTTTTGAGGACATTCATCTATTACAATTATGTTTTTGGCACAGAAAACAGTCTTGACTGTGGAAAAATTGCACGATACCTCAAATTTCAGAGCTATAACAATCTTATACCCTGAGATTTGATACAGTGACTTGAGGCTCAATTCTTGTGGCTCATATTTATGAACAAAATAGTGACCTTAGATTCGGATTGTAGACATCTTTGAAGACTTGTTAAAACTCAAAAGTCTGATACAAACCATCAGATTGATGAGTGGTGCCTAGGAGGTGGGAAGTCCTCTTGAGGAGCTCAGTTAAGTGATATATAGGAAGAACAATCACCATTAAAGAGGTGAGACCTCCTTCAGAATTTAGACTCCAAACTTGTGATTGCAAACTTGGATTTAAATCTGTGGTAATATGTAGACAATCACCTGGAGATTGAAGCTCATATTTGCAAGTTTTTTGTGGACATATTTTTTTGGATCTCGGATCTATGGGAGGAGCTATAGAAACTGGTGGAGACTTCGCATTGTGATCAATTACCTCTTCAAATTATTGACCTGTTAACTCATTTTGAGAAGAGCTCGGATCTTGGAGAGTTGTTTGTCTTCATACCTATAGACTATGAAGATCTATTGAAGATTTCAGAGGCATGAAATATCTTTGAACTGTGAAAGGGTCATACATCAACGACTTGGTTGTATCTCTGTGGAGGCTCAAACAATCAAAACTTGAAGCCTTTTCACATAAGCTCATATTGAAACTAGTCACCTGTTGGACATTAAATTGAGAGTAGTGTGTGAGGCATTGTTTTAGAACAGACTTGAAGATATTTTTGAAGAAATTATTATGCATTTTTGAAGACCCATTGAAGAATCCCTTGTAGAGGCTTAGAGCAGGTGCAGAATTTGGGTTGCCTATTAAAGACACCTTTAAGGATACTTGAAGATATTTGGAAGACTTATAGAAGCTGGTCTTGGAGAAATTATTGGAGACAATGATGCGTGGAAGCCATCATGAGGTGACTTTGGAAATATTTGGCTGGGTATCATCAAGAGCAGTGGTGAAAACTTCATGATAAGATAAGGTTGTCATTGATGAAGTGATTTGGAGAAGGCATTGTTGAGAGTGAAGATATTGTCAGGGAAGATTACAGATGAGATTGGGAGCCTTGAAGATCATCAAACTTATCGTGACATATTGAAGCAGTGGGTTAGCCACCTATAATATTTTGTTATACCAAAAGGTGGCTAAATATTTTTGGAGCCTCCAAGGAATAATTTTATCACTAAAAATTGTTGGCTCTTGAAGTCTCTCTAAGGCCTCATGCCTCTGTCCAGATCCCTTATTGTTGTTTACATCCTAAAAGCCTCTGAAATCCTTCAAAAATCCCAAGTTAAATACTGCTGCAGAACCCCTTGGTCCCCTTCCTTTTCTTCCTCACTAACCTCATTTTCTATTCTCCGTTTCCCATGAAAAACCCACAATTTCATGTTTCTCCCTTTCCATTTCATTAAAATCCCTTTTATAAGGTTAAAAACCCACTTTTTAACCTTACCGAAACCTTCATTTCCTTCAAGAAACCCTTCAAAAACCATGAAAATACATGTTTTTATGTATAGAACTTAAGCCCCTTGAGCTTAAGCCCTTAGCCCCTTTTCTTCCATACGCCCGCACCTTGGAACCAACTTTTAACCCTTTGGCGCTTATCGCAAAGCACAAATCGCAGAATTTCCAAATTTTTATTTTTTAAACTGATGCATCGCAAATATTTTCGCTGTGATCCATCGCAGATCGCAGATCGCAATTTTCAGTTTTCCTCTAAAGCGCTCATCGAAAGTTTCTACGATGTGATCCATCGCATATCGCAAATTGCATGTTTCGTTGTTTAAACAGTTTGATCCATCGCAAATATTTGCGATGCGACCGCTCCAATCGCATTTTTCCCCAACACTCATCGCAAATCGCAATATCGCATTTTCTCTCCATCGCATAAATCCGCCATCGCATTTTCCACCTTTTGCGATTTGCGATTGATCCCACTGGGCCCACCATATGATACCCCCGCCTTTCATATAAAAACGCTTTTTTCCTTTGTAAAGTCGAAAATGATATATTTTGTGGTTTACAAAGGTTTTTCCCATTACATCTCGCCGCTGCATCTCCGCTGTCGATCTGCACCACCACTCCATGATCCAACGACCCTGCTTCCTCCGCACAACCTCCAATGCAGTTTAACCTATAAACACAGGATTTCATAACCTTCGTTTGTATTTTGCAGGGTTTAACGTTTTCCGCTATATTCAGAAGGAAATTCGAAAGATGAGGGTGACGACCTTGCCTCTTTTGATTTGTCAAAGGAAATCGGCCACAGGGTGCAAATTCACGTTTTCATCAGTGTTTCATGAGGCATTGATGCCATATAACCCTGCGCAGCCCTGTGTAACAACGAAGCACCAAGAATCTGGCATAGTCAAAGAGTATCAGCTGTAGAAGACTAGAAATGTGCGAGCACAGAGAATTGAAGACAGTTTTATGGGGATTACGGCTAAGACTGTTATCAAAAGCCTAATCCCCCAATCTAAAACACAGTCTGCAGAATACCTAAAGTGTTTTAGTGACAGAAAACCCTCCACTGCCACAAAAAGGAGGCAAATTGATTCCTCCCAGCGACTAAACGCCACCTGTTGCCTCAAACCTTTCAAACCAGGGCCAAAGTTATTGCAAAGGAAGATGTTTTGCCTCAACGCAACCGAGAAGTTACTTCTGCAAGGAACTTAATGCGAGAAATATCTGCAGAGTTATTTCAACCTCACGCCAAACCTCAAAGGTCAACAAATTCTTTCCATTGTTGGTTGAGTTGTACGGACGTTGAAAATAGGCTGAGCCTAAACTCTGATTGTAAATAGTGTTCTTGGCCCTTGGAGCTACACTTGTGATAGATTAGTTAAGTTTGAATAGTGAAGATGATTCTTGTTTGACAGTGGACTTGGCTTGTAACCGGTTTGACATCAATATAAAAGTTGTTTCTTGAGATCTGGTCTGTCATTGGTGAAATGCATCTCTCTTTTTTATTGTTTTCCTTCTATGTGTGCCATATTGTTCATATTCCTCTGTAAAAACGATTTAAGCAATTGAGATCTCTTTTGTATATCGGTAACCTTCTTAATTTTGAGAAATCTTTATCTTAATGTTTTCTCAAGTTTGTTTATTTAAGAATAGTTTAATCATTTTAAGCAGTTAGGAATAGCGTTCCCTGCGTCCTTGTTTGTAAACATTGTTCTTGAATGTGATTTCCATTATTTGCTATTAAATTTAGACTAGAGAAGATATGGTTTTCCCTGATTCCTAGTTTCTATTCTCCAAAGGCAAATTCTGAAGGTTTCCCTGGGTGTTGACTGAAAGCAGACTAGGTTTTAAAAGTACTTTATCTGATCTTAAGTTACACTTTGTTTCTCTTATGTGTTTTCATACTTTCTGAAGGTAATTATGTGGATTACTGGATTGTTTGTCAATTAAGCTGCTTTAATAGAACTTGCCCAAGAAGTTTATGGTTAGCCCTGTCCTTGGTTGGTTTTAAATAGTTACTTAAGAGGCTTTTCTTGTTTGGACTGACTATAAATCCTCTGAGAAATTATTATCAGTTTCCACCCCTCCAACACTTTATTGTTTCCATCCCATCACCCTAATCTCAATAATCTTGTGGTATAGATGACTTGCCCCCTTGGATCACTATTGATGTTGTTGTTCAATTAAAGCCCTGTTATGACTCCATAGCCCAATGGATTAAAAACCAGCGTTATATCTATCTCTTAGCCATAGTTGTTCTTCCCTCTTGCAACTTCTCACCTTTGAAACTCTTTGCATTCAGGACTTTTCACCTCGAACAGTAATCATGCTCAACCATCCAAAACAGAACAAAACCCTTGGCCTTCATAACTAGCCTAATATCATTACCTTAAGCTTTCAAAGACAATATCCATCTTTGTACATATTGGAGAGATCCCTCTCCGGATTCAGGAGGGCTAGATCCTAGAATCCCAAAGTTGGTTGAAACGATGTTGTTTCTGTAATTGGACTCTGCCAATCTTGCTAATAAATTACGGAACCCCAACATTTCTGGCGACTCCGCTGGGGACTTGAGTTGAGTTTTCATCTCATTTTCCCTTGATTTTCACACAAAACTTTGAGAGTAAAAGTAGCCTTTTCAAGCACTACCAAGAAATGGTAATCATGATGAGACTTGTTTGAATCAGTGACAATCTAGGTCAACCCTAGGATTCTCATAAGACTTTATCTAACCTTGAAAAATCAGCTAGCTTAGCCATAAGAGTAGACTGCCTTTGTCTCATAACCGTAGCTAAGTTTCAAAACAGAGTTAGGATATTCTTAAAAACCACTTTACTAAAAACAACTCAGAAAAACCTAAAAAAAATTCAGATTGGTATTCAATAAACATGGTGGTGGACCATAAAACCTTTTACCTCCAAAAGAGCTAAAAAATTCCACTTGGCGACTCCACAATCCTTAAGAGACCTTAAGACTCCACTAGGAAGAACCCTTATCATCATAACATCGTTTGAAACTCAGTTAAAGGACTGTAGGATTAAATTTGCGTAAACAGATTAGTTAACCTCTTAAAGATTGTCATATCTGGTTGAACTTGTCTTGTTTATTCGGGTCTAAAAACACAGCATAGTGGCTTCTAGAAAGATTCACACTAGAGCCCATCCTGACCCTAATCCACCTGAGATAGTTGATGACCCAGAAAGTATCCTTTGGAAGTTTCCTAAGGTTAAATTATCAACTTTTTTCAGATCACCCTTGAGAGCTAATTCAGTCCCTGAAAATCTTTCGGCTCTACAACAATCACAAGTTGACTTAGTAAATCCATTCAGAACTAGGTCATTTGATGATATAATACAGCTAGACTCTGAGTCTTCACTTTCATCCTCGGAGACAAGTAAACATCCTGGTAGTAGAGAAACAACACCTCCTGATTTACATTTATTTCACAACCTAGGTGTCTCTCATCCAAGATCAGCTCAGCAGTCTACTCCTGATCCATCCACTTCTACTCATCCTACATCCACTGTTCAAACCACCACATCTCAGCCCACTTTCCCTTTTGTTAATCCACCTCTTGTGAATCCACCTCCACCTCCTACCATGGCTGCATGGTATGCTCCCTTAGTCCTTCCTGTACTATTAGTCAACCTTCCACAGGACTATCAGTCCAAAATCCCATTGTATGATGATAGCAATGCTACAACTGCATCATAACATGTGGATAAGATGAATGACTACTTTGACAGAAACGAAATTGATGATGATTCTGTCAAGCTCAGATTATTTGCTCAAAGATTAGGGGGAGAAGTAAGAAAATGGTTTAAAGGCTTAGCCCCCCATAGTATAAATGATCTCCAAGGCTTCCATCAGACATTCTTAAACAAGTGGGAAGTAAGGAAGAACCCTCTCCAAGTTCTTGCTGATTACAACAATCTCCATAGGAACCCAAGGGAAAGTGTGCAAGCCTACTGCACCAGATTCAACAGTGTATACAACGCACTTTCCCCAGAACTAAAACCTCCACAAGGTTCAGCTTTAAACAAATTTCCCGAAGGTTTTGATGCTGACATGACCTATTCACTAAGAGAGAGAGATTTTGCAACTCTTGAAGACATGCAAAGGGTTGCTCTTTATGTGGAAGTGAGCTTGATGGAGAAAAGAGCAAGAATGAAGAGCGAGAAGAGAGTATCTTTTAGAGAGGAGTCCACACCTTCTACTTCCAACTCAAAGATGGAAAGGATGATGGAAGAGATGATGAAAGAGATGAGCATAATTAAAAGAGCACAAGCAAGTCAAAATCAAACTGCTCCTCAAAACAAAAACCAAAACCAGAATCAGAATGTTAGAAGGAACCAACCTCCAAACAGACCTAGGGAAGATGATCAACAGATCACTCATCCCTTTCATCAGAACTATATAAGTGAGGTTGAGGAAACAGACGAAATAATAGAGGAAGGTGCTATCAACATGTTGGGGGTCGATGATGATGATTTTGAGATTCATTATGATAAAAAACAAGGTCTATATACATCGTATGATGACAAAAGAGATGATGATGAAAATCATTATCAAGACATGGAAAATGTCATCATAGAAACTCAAAGGGAATATGACCTTAGAAGCAAGACTAATCAACAAGCCCCCAACACCAAAACCTCTGACAAATCTTCACAAAACAGCACGTCAACCAAGCCTAAAACGGTCAAACACAAGGAAAAAATGGTGGCTGAAAATTATGATAAAGGTAAAGAGAAAGGGACTCAAAACACTGAAAAACAGAGTGCAGACTCTAGCAGTACTAACACTTCAGCTAGTACTCCTATTACAACCGTTATGTCAAGGGTAAATAAAACAAATCAGCAAGCTGTTGTTGCTGATAAAGTGACAGCTAACAAGGCTGAAACCAACACTTCAAAGAATCAAATTCCTTTCAGCATGGAACAGGAAATTTCCAAGATTAAAATCTCTGTTCCCTTAACCAAGTTAGCTGCCCAACACGTATATAGAACTCAAATTTTGAAGGCTTTAAATATAGAGGAAAATGGAGATACAATCAATCTTAGTGATGACCAGCCCGAGCTTATTTTTGGTCCAAAGATTGAAGGTAGATACCAAGAGGGACCTGTTCCCCCTTTCTACATGAGTTTAAATGTTCATGACAAAAATTTTCACAACGCTATGCATGATTCCGGGGCTTCTCATAATTTAATGCCTAAAGCTGTGATGGAGAGCCTTGGGCTAGAAATCACCAGACCTTACAAAGACCTTTACTCCTTTGACTCAAGTAGACTAAAATGTCTAAGATTGATCAAAGACCTTTGTGTTAACTTAGCCCAGATCCTAGCCAAATGCTTACTCATGGACATTGTTGTGGCTAATGTGCCCCCAAAGTATGGAATGTTATTATCAAGATCTTGGGGAGCCAAGTTACAGGGGACTATGCAGATGGACATGACGTATGCGACTATCCCTGTTTTCAATCAGACTAGAAGACTTTACAGGGAGTCTCATATGCAATATATGGTCACGAGTCAAGACAGACCTCAAAAATATCCTCTCTATTCCGTAAGTACATGCCTTCATTATTTTATCATGTTTAACGATGAAGCACTTAGTGAACAAATCGCGTTATCAGGATTAATGGCCGATAGAGAGGAGGAGGTAAATACCACGAAAATGTCAAAACAGTTTGCTGAACCTTTAAACCATAGCAAACCAAATATGGGTCTTGAACTACAAGTCATGCATCCATTACTTTTAAACCTGGACATTAAAGAATACGACCCTCAAATGAACGAAAATTAGGGGGAATCAAAACATATACAACTAAGTGCAGACATTCAACAACAATCCGAAAGCACGTTAGGTAAAGAGGAAATTCATCTAACAGATGAAACTGAAAACAATCCCCTATGAAATATGCATTTCGATGGGTCATGCACTAGGAATAACGCGGGTACAGGTGTCTGGATTACTAACACTGAAAACAACCATACAGAATGCATTTAATGTAAATTAAACTTTTAGTGTTCCAACAACATAGCGGAATACGAATCCCTTCTATTAGGCTTACATTTGTTGAAAACGTTAGGAGCCAAGAGAATTAAAATTCACGGGGATTCAGAATTAATCATTAGGCAAGTCAATGGGAAATATAACACTCATCACCCCAGACTTAGGGCCTATCGAAATGATGTCGTGGACCTTTTAGAAACTTTCTATGAGTCTGAATTAATTTTTGTCCCAAGAAAATAAAATATTACAGCCCACAATTTAGCCTTTGCAGCTAGAACATGTCTGACGCCATATGAAACCAGAGATAGCACAACTCCGATAAAATTTAGACCAGCCGTGCCTGATAACGAAAAATATTGGCAGGTGTTTGAAAACGACAAACAAATAGAAGACTTCATGCAATTCAGAAATGATTTCGAACTAAACGGTTCGGACTCAGACTATGAAACAGACTGCAAGGAATAAAATTTTCTGGATAAAGAAGAACCGTCTCCGGAACTTGCTAATATAAACCTGTTATCTGGAAAACTTGAAGGTAAAACAGAAACGAATGCAGAGTCTGAAACATAGGAGTTAGAAACTTTGCACTCCAAAGATGAAAGGTTGCCTACGGGTCTGACCCCTTTAGAAGAGTTGTTTGATTTTAACGATGTGGCAAATAAGCCAAAACTGGAACCTGTAGAGACTGAAGTGGAGGAATGCAATATAGGCAGTAAAGAGAAACCGAAAATGATCAAACTGTCCAAAACTTTTCCAGCTCACATTAAACTCAAATACATAGAGCTGTTCAAAGAATTTTCTGATGTTTTTGCATGGAGTTACGAAGATCTTAAATCCTATGACACTGAAATAATACAACACAAAATCCCTCTTAAAGAAAACCAAAAACCATTCAAACAGAAACTGCGCAGAATAAACCCTGTCCAGTTGCCGTTGGTTCAGAAGGAGATCATGAAAATGTATGATGTTGGTATTATTGTCCCTGTTAGATATTCTGAATGGGTATCTAATCTGGTGTCTGTTAGGAAGAAAACTGGAGAAATCAGGCTTTGTATAGACTTTAGAGACTTAAACAAAGCTTCATTAAAAGACAACTACCCTTTACCAAAGATGGATCACATTCTACAAAGGGTGGTAGGGTCTAGAAGAATTTCTTTGCTGGATGGCTATTCGGGGTACAATCAGATCTTGGTTTACCCTGCTGATCAATTGAAGACAGCCTTTACTACACCCTGGGGCACCTTCATGTATGTGAAAATGCCTTTTGGTCTAATGAATGCTGGAGCAACCTTTCAAAGAGCCATGGACATAGCATTCTCGGAGGAATTGGGCTTCTTCATCATTATCTATCTTGATGATGTTACTGTGTTTTCAAAAACAGATGAAGAACACTTAGAACATTTGAGGAAAGTTTTCGAGAAGTGCAGAAAGTTTGGGATATATTTAAACCCTAAGAAGACTATATTTGGTCTCCAAGAAGGTAAACTTCTTGGGCACATTATTTCTGAGGAGGGTATTAAGATTGATCCCAAGAGGATTGAGGCCATATTGCAAATCTCTCATCCTCGAAACATCAAAGAGTTGCAATCTTTCATTGGGAAGATTAACTTTTTGAGAAGGTTCATCCCCAACTTGGCTGAGCTCCTTAGGAATATCACAAACATGTTAAAAAAGGAGCAAGGAGTAAAATGGACCTTGGAAGCAAAGACATCCTTCGAACTGGTGAAACAAGCATTGACCAAAACACCGGTTCTGATAAGCCCTGATTTTTCAAAAGATTTTTATATCTTCTCGTTTGCGTCAGAACATACCATAGCGGCTGTCCTTTTACAGAAAAACCCACAAGGACAAGAGCAGCCTATTGCATTCTTTAGCAAGGCATTGAGGGATGCCCCTTTGAAGTATAACATTATGGAGAAGCAAGCTTTTTCTTTGGTTAAAGCTTTGAAAGACTTCAGGGTTTACATCCTTCACTCACATATTATTTCCTTTGTTCCAAACTCAGTTGTTAAAGACATTCTAACACAGGACCCAGATGGTAAGAGAGGTAAGTGGATTTCTGTTATTCTTGAATATGATTTAGAGATAAAACCCACTAAGCTCATCAAAGGCCAAGGTCTAGCTAGATTAATGGCTAAATAAAATTGTGAAGTTCTTGATATTAACATGATTAGTGCTTTGGATAACCAAGAAGAATTCTCAACTCCCATTGTTGAAGACCATTTATCAATTCTCCTTGGTATGCTGATATTGTCTATGTTTTGCTTAATTTAAATACACCTCCTGGTTTGACAAAAACAAAGGCAAGATTCCTAAAGTTAAAAGTTGTAAACTATTGCATTATTGATAAACGTCTTTATTGGAAAAATGCAAGTGGTATATTGCTTAAATGTTTGCCTGAGTTGGATGCAGAGAAGGTTAAGAAAGAATTCCATGAAGGAGAATGTGGAGGTCATTTGTACTAGAAATCAACAGCCAACAAAATTTTGAGGGCTGGTTTTTACTGGCCTATTCTCTTTCATGATGTACACAAGATGACCACTACTTGCCATAAATGCCAATTGTTCGAAGGCAAGAGAAAAGTATTACCCCTTCCTCTGCATCCAATCACTGTTGAAGCTCCTTTTCAACAGTGGGGACTTGACTTCATAGGAGAAATCCATCCACCATCTTCTGCCCAACATAGGTGGATTTTCACTGCCACAGACTATTTCACTAAGTGGATAGAAGCCATACCATGTAGACAGGCCAATGATTCAATCATCATAAAATTCATGGAGACTAACATTCTCTCCAGATTTGGTTGTCCTACCAAGATCATCACAGATAATGCAGCAGCATTTGGATCAAAGAAAATGGTTGACTTCTGTCATAAGTATCAGATAACATTGGGGCATTCCACAGCCTATTACCCTCAGGGTAATGGACTTGCTGAATCTTCAAACAAGAGCCTAGTGAACATAATCAAGAAATTGTTGGAGGACAATAAGAAGTCTTGGCACACAAAGCTGGTCCATGCACTTTGGGGGGCTGACAGATTGACTTTGAAAAAATCTATTGGTATGTCACCGTTTCAGCTGGTGTATGGTACAGATGCAATTTTTCCCAATAGTCTTGGTGTACCAGTTATGAAGTTAATTCAAGAGTTGCAGACTGAAGAAAATGACATGACCAGAAGAATAAATCAGACCATTCATCTTCAACAAACCAGAGAGGAAGTGTATAACAAAGCATTGCAGAGACAAGACAGCATAAAAAGGCTCTTTGACCAAAGAACATAGGTCAGCAATTTCAAGATTGGGGACAAAGTTTTAAAGTGGGACTCAAGGAGGGAAGAAAAGGGCAAGCATGGAAAATTTGATAACTTATGGCTTGGCCCTTACTCTATTCATTCAGTTGCTGGTAATAATGCATTTTTCCTTCAAAAACTAGATGGAACAGAATTGTTTGGGGGTCCTGTCAATGGTAGGATGCTTAAGCATTACTTCTCTTGATCCATTTTATGTTTTAAAGACTTTTACCTTTTCCATTGTGAATAGTCCATCCACCATTGCATTCAAAGTTATGAAAGATCAAAAATACAAAAACAAAAGAAAATTGAAAAGAGGGAAGAAATCAAAACAAGAAAGGCAAAGCCCCATGCCAAAAAAGAGAAATAAATCTGAAAGTGTGCAAGCTCAAATGCCACTCCTCAAAACACACTTCTAGTTAGTCAAACTGCCTAATCTTGACTAATTAGCTTTAAATTTTCTGCTGATAGGGTAGTGAATTCGATTTGCCAAACTGTTCAATCTTGGCTTATCAGTAGATAGATTAGGATAGAAATGAAGGTTCAAACAAACTCAAAATCTGAACCAAAGTTTCCAAAGAGAGATGACTCAAAACTGTTTTATTTTATGAGTCATAAAAGAGAAAAATTTGTTCTAATTTGCCCAAAATATGAATCAAATATCAAGGAAAAGATAGCTCAAACAAAAGCAAAAACAGAGCTGTGAAGAAAAGAGAAGGCCATGATGAGAAACTTTCAGATCTTAAGCCTTCCATTTTGATTTTTAATTTTTTGCAAATAATAATCTATGTGCAGCTTGTTTTTATGCCAAAGATCACAGCAAGTTAAACAGCTTAATCTTAACTTGAATGTTTTTAAATTTCTGTTGTAGAATTTAGAGAATGAAAGTCTGTTGGACAGTTTAATCCCAATAGACAGTAGATTAGGTAAAGAAATATTTGAGCTCAACTGTTTAATCTGAGTTCAGGGTGAAATAAGGAGTAGCATTAGATTAGTTTTTATGCTTTCAAAAGAATAAAATGTTGTGAATAGAGTTTGCCAATCCAAGTGCACTCTAATGAAGAAAAAATGCTAGATCAGTAGGATTGGGTAGGTAGAAAGTTTGTATTGATGAAGGATCATTGTTTTCATGGCTACTAAATATGTTTTCAAAGAAGATCATCCCACCAAAGGAAGGGCAACCCAATGGATCAGGCACAGGTCCGCATCCTAGAGAAATCAAGTCTGAATTCTTGATGCCTTCAAGAAGGCACCATCCCCAAGTGGAGCCACTGTTAGCCACCTATAATATTTTGTTATACCAAAAGGTGGCTAAATCTTTTTGGAGCCTCCAAGGAACAATTTTATCACTAAAATTTTTTGGCTCTTGAAGTCTCTCTAAGGCCTCATGCCTCTGTCCAGATCCCTTATTGCTGTTTACATCCTAAAAGCCTCTGAAATCCTTCAAAAATCCCAAGTTAAATACTGCTGCAGAACCCCTTGGTCCCCTTCCTTTTCTTCCTCACTAACCTCATTTTCTATTCTCCATTTCCCATGAAAAACCCATAATTTCATGTTTCTCCCTTTCCATTTCATTAAAATCCCTTTTATAAGGTTAAAAACCCACTTTTTAACCTTACCGAAACCTTCATTTCCTTCAAGAAACCCTTCAAAAACCATGAAAATACATGTTTTTATGTATAGGACTTAAGCCCCTCGAGCTTAAGCCCTTAGCCCCTTTTCTTCCATACGCCCGCACCCTGGAACCAAGTTTTAACCCTTTGGCGCTTATCACAAAGCGCAGATCGCAAAATTTCCAAATTGTTATTTTTTAAACTGATGCATCGCAAATATTTGCGCTGCGATCCATCGCAGATCGCAATTTTCAGTTTTCCTGCAAAGATCCATCGCAAATATTTGTGCTGCGATCCATCGCAGTTTCCGCCCATCACATAATTGCAATATCACATTTTCTCTCCGTCGCATAATCCGCCATCGCGTTTTCCACTTTTGCGATTTGCGATTAGTCCTGCCGGTCCCACCGTATGATCCCCTCGCCGCTCATTTAAAATGCGCCTTTCTCCTTTTTAAAATTAAAAAACGTCATATTATATTGTTTACAAAGGTTTTTCCGCTGCCTTCTCCCAACCGTCGATCTTGCACGATCGACGGCTTAAATTTTATCTTTTTCCACCATTCTATGATTTCTCCAATTAATCCCGACCGTTGGATGATGCCATCCAACGGCCCTGCTTCCTCCGCACATCCTCCAATGCAGTTTAACCTATAAACGCAGGATTTCATAACTTTTGTTTGTATTTTGCAGGGTTTAACGTTTTTCGCTATATTCAGATGAAATTCGAAAGATGAGGGTGACGACCCTCCCTCCTTCGATTTATCAAAGGAAATCATTCGCAGGTGTCAAATTCGCGTTTTCATCAGTGTTTCATGAGGCATTGATGCCGTATAACCCTGCGCAGCCCTGTGTAACAGCGAAGCACCAAGAATCCGGCACAGTCAAAGAGTATCAGCTGTAGAAGACCAGAAATGTGCCAGCACAGAGAATTGAAGACAGTTTTATGGGGATTACGGCTAAGACTATTATCAAAAGCCTAATCCCCCAATCTAAAACACAGTCTGCAGAATACCTAAAGTGTTTTAGTGACAACAAACCCTCCACTGCCACAAAAAGGAGGCGAATTGATTCCTCCCAGCGACTAAACGCCACCTGTTGCCTCAAACCTTTCAAACCAGGGCCGAAGTTATTGCAAAGGAAGATGTTTTGCCTCAACGTAGCCGAGAAGTTACTTCTGCAAGGAACTTAATGCGAGAAATATCTGCAGAGTTATTTCAACCTCACGCCAAACCTCAAAGGTCAAAAAATTCTTTCCAGAAGACCTGATAGTTAATGTAAAATAGTTAATACAGAGAACCACCTGTAAACTTCTTCATCGAGCCCCTCAAAGGGCCAAGAAGTCTTGAATCTGTATTAATTACTTTAGCAGATCTTTTATCGGATCTCACCTCCTCATTCTTCTATAAATACTTCTGTAGAAGATGAGAAATTGTTGGTTGAGTTGCTTACAGAGCTTTGAAATACATTTGAGCCTAAACTCCTGATTGTAAATAGTGTTCACTGGCCCTTGGAGCTCTGCTTGTGATAGATTAGTTAGGCTGAATAGTGAAGATGATTGCTGAACTGAAACATTGGACTTGAAGACTATAACCGGTTTGACATCAATATAAAAGTTGTTTCTTGGGATCCTGGTCTATGTCATTGGTGAAGTGCATCTCTCTTTGTTATTGTTTTCCTTCTATGTATGCCATATTGTTCATATTCCTCTGTAAAGAACAGTTTAAACGGGGTTAGGATCTACTGTATATCAGTAACCTTCTCTGGCTGAGAAATCTTTATCTTAATGTTTTCCTCAAGTTTTTTTATTTAATAATGATTCAATACTGTTTAAACAGTTAGGAATGTTGGTGTTCCCTCGTCCTTCTATTTACATAAACATTGTTCTTGAATGTGATTTCCATTATTTGCTATTAAAGTTAGACTAGAGAAGATATGGTTTGCCCTGATTCCTAGATTCTTTTCTCCAAAGGCAGATTCTGAAAGTTTCCCTTGGTGTTGACTGAAAGCAGACTAGGTTTAAAAGTACTTTATCTGATCTTAAGTCACACTTTGTTTCTCTTATGTTTTTTCATACTTTCTGAAGGTAATTATGTGGATTACTGGATTGTTTGTCAATTAAGCCGCTTTAATAGAACTTGCCCAAGAATTTTATGGTTAGCCCTATCCTTTGTTGGTTTTAAACAGTTACTTAAGAGGCTTTTCTTGTTTGGACTGACTATAAATCCTCTGAGAAATTATTATCAGTTTCCACCCCTCCAACACTTTATTGTTTCCATCCCATCACTCTAATCTCAATAATCTTGTGGTATAGATGACTTTCCCCTTGGATAATTCTTGATGTTGTTGTTCAATTAAAGCCATGTTATGACTCCATATCCCAATGGATTAAAAAACAACGTTATATCTATCTTTTAGCCATAGCTGTTCTTCCCTCTTGCAACTTCTCACCTTTGAAACTCTTTGCATTTAGGACTTTCACCTCGAACAGTGATCATGCTCAACCATCCAAAACAAAAAAAAACCCTTGGCCTTCATAACTAGCCTAATATCATTACCTTAAGCTTTCAAAGAAAATATCCATCTTTGTACATATTGGAGAGATCCCTCTCCGGATTCAGGAGGGCTAGATCCTAGAATCCCAAAGTTGGTTGAAACGATGTTGTTTCTGTAATTGGACTCTGCCAATCTTGCTAATAAATCAAAGGTATAGGACCCACGACACTCAATCACGACCTCCTCCTCTCCGTTCATAACTGTAACAAGCCCTCTACGTTTGGTGTGAGTAAGCCCATTTATCCAATAACATATTGATGAGGGAGGAATACTACGTTTCTTTGCAGATTACCGAATAGAATATCCATTGAAATCTATGTCATCAATTACAGCTAACATTTCTTCTTTTGTCCAACCCCTTATAGCATTGATATTTTTAGTTGAAGTTGCCCCTTGGACTGTGATTGACGATGGCTCTGTGAGTGATGGCATGACAACATCATTTTCAGCCACATGGTCATCCTCAACAACATTTCTTGGAGCATTGTTGACATTGACATCACATGTCCTTTCTCCATCTGATGAAGTGCATCGCAGCTGGGCACCCCTGGTCACTCTTCTGCCACTTCTCCTTGTACGAGCTACATAACTAACTATTAACATGGATGCAACTACTGGCATAATTATTGGATGCATTTAGTTAAGAATAATTGAAAATAATTCTTTCATACAAGCAAAACATATCTCTGCTTTATTACATGAATCATCAACATGTATGTTAGTAGCAACTGAAGATATTTTCATACATATGGATTTTTGACAGTATCCTTAAAAAAAAATCTACAGATAGAATTAGTTGTATGTCTTCAAACATATCAGTGATTATTGTTTTGATAACTTGTTTTTACACTTAAAATACAACGATTGTTTCGAAAACTCATTTTTACACTAAAATACAATGACTATTTTGATAACTTGTTTATAAAAGATAATATTGTTTAGGGTTGTTTGGCTTTACAAATCAAAAGGGACATGTTTCATTTTCAGTTGACTACACGCAAAACCAGTTTTAAGATAGCCTCACGACACCTTCTGATTATTGGACTAGTTTCTCTGATTTAGAATTCTTTCTTTGCAACTTTATAAGATTGAAAATAATGTTTAATCTAGTAACATCATCTCTTCCCATTTATAATAGTTTATAAAATTTTACAGTTTGTTTGTTCATGCCCAAGGTTTCTGAATTCCTTTCCTTCTATTACCCTTTTCTTATTTTTTGTCTTGTCATCTTTGATTCCTATGCTTAGCTAATGCAAAAATATATGTTGACTTCAAGTTCAAGTGATACAACTTCTATGGCCAGATATTGAGGATAGATATGTTAACTTCAAATGCTACAACTTCTATGCTCAGCTATTGCTAATATATATGTTAACTTAAAATGCTATAGCTTATATTCTCAACTACTAAGATATTTTCCATAGGCTAACTTAATGATACAATTTTTTACAAAAATGATGTAGTTCCTTAAATATTGTGAATGGTTTTCTTATGTTTTGTTTTTGGTTATTTTTTTCCAACTTCTTTGCTCAGCATGCATATAAACCTTCATGGGATTTCATCAAACACTTTGGGACTAGATAGAAATATATAAATATGGGGTATATAGTGAAATTTAAGCTAGCCTCATGGTACCTTTTGGTTATCTAAGTACTTTCTCTAATTTAGAATTATTTCTTTGCAACTTTGTAAGATTAAAGTGTAAAGATTATGGCTCACATGCAGAGAAGCATTTAGAAATCTAATTTTCTCTGTGATGTGTCCAAACCCCTTTGCATATTTCTACTTTGTAGTTGCATTCACCATAAAACCCACTGCATTCTAGACTCTGGAGGATCACTTATTTTTCCGCTTATAAGGATGCAGATGTTGGGAAAATAGGAACAAAAAAGTGTTTGTTACACTACTTGTTCAGGTTTTTCCAGTTGTTGTAATACTACTCCAGGTTTTTCCAGTTGTTTTAATTGGCCTACGAGAGTTTGATTGGATTTTTTACACTGAGGGATTTAGCCTTTTTTATTACTGAGCTTGAAATGAATTCCAGTTAGTACAAGTCTGATCTTTGTTTGTCATTTGAAGTCATTTTGTACCCTTCCTTCCCTAGATAAGATGACCTATGTTCTTCCTTTTCACTGGTCATAAAATGGTGGTATTTCAACTATCTAGTGTTTCATAACTCCACATCTATGTTTTTCTAAAATACCCGTGGAGATTATTACGATTCTATGCTAATTATATAGCATACAGGATCTAATTAACATCTATATCCTCCCCTTTTTAATATCCCTCAACATCAAAATTCGACTATTCCTAATATCCTCCAAAATTTGGCATTAACAGGAAAATTCGCACTCCTGAAATGAACGGGCCCAGGTGATAGGGTGAGTTAAGCCTAGGTTTAGAGTGAACCAAATTGAAGGTCAATAGTATTGGATGTAATAATTAAGTAGGCCTTGGCTTACAATGGAACTTATATTGGGCCTCCTATAGATCTGAATTCTCTTCCTACAGGACTTTGATTTTACAAGACCTATAGGAATTTGATTAACAAGACCTACGATACTTTGATTTTACAACAACCACATATATAGTGTGACAGAGCTGCTCATATCTTCTTGTTTCCGTGATTAAGTGATGTGAGATTTATATTAGCTGCCACCAATTTCACATTGGCAGAAAATTTAGAGACTGAGCTACTTAAAAGGAGACTTGGCTGCTGACAATAATCAAACACATGATTATTGTAAGTGTGCAGAAACAAGAAGCCCGAGTTTCTTTCTCAAGTAGGTTTTAAACCTAAGTCTTTAATTTCTAATCTATGACATTGTTCACTTGAATCATTTTCACATGCAGTCAATCTACTATCTCTTCTTTTCCGTTGCACCAAAAGATGCCTCTTTAATTTCTAATCTATGACATTGTTCTCTTGAATCCTTTTCACATGCAGTCAATCTACTATTTTCTGTTGCACCCACAAATGGCTCTTTAATTTATAATCTATGATATAACTAGATATCTTCTGATATATTTTGGGTGTTTCTTATCTTTAGGTCTGCATTCAACTACAATATTTGTTAATTTTGTTCTTTGTATTATGTAATTTTTGTTATACATTTTGTTTGTTAATTTTGTTGTTGTATATGTTCAAACTTACAGAGAATTGAGTTGTTGATGTTTATGATAGATGGTTTCCAAAAATATTTGGGAAGACATGGTAATTTTGCAAGTTCTTTGGTTGCTGCCATAAATTTTATAAGTTGTTTGGTTGCTGAAGGTGGCCTTAGCTATGTTCTTGGACCTAGTTGTAAAGTGCACTGCCTAGAACTAGTGATAACATTCATCTCCTCAACTCAAATCAAAGGAGTGAATTGTAAGAAAACTGAAATAAAGACTTAGAAATGCAAATAAGAACACTGAAATAAAGACTCTAGAATGAAAATAAGAGTGTCAGGAAACTGAAATGAATACTCATAAATTAAAACAAAATTGTAACAAAATTGGGATGTAATTGAAAAAACTAACTTGAATATATTGTGAAATGTTCTGTGGTGTGTTCTGTGATGTTTTGTCTCTAGGGCTGGTGAATAGTTTGAATGTGAAACATGTAACCTCAACAATGGTTGAACTTCTTTTATAGTTTTTTGTAGTTGAATTTAATTGGTGACAATGATGGACATGGACTGCAATGGCTTCATTTTGCATGTGTGATCAAGAATGAATTTGATGTGATCCAATGGTTGAGAATTTTTTTTTGTTGATCCATGTGCTTTGATATGTTTTAATGGGAAATAGAAAAGGTTGAATTTCATTTATTTAATTTATTGGGTGGGTGCCATTTATTGTACACAATGGGTTTAAATGTTGTTATTGGGTGGGTGTAATTTATTGAACATAATGGGTTTAAATGTTGAATAACACAACAGTTATGGTTGACATACATTTCCTTTTATTATGTGGGGGTATGGATATTTACTTGTGATACACGACATTAGGGGTGATTAGAGGGGATGAAGTGACTGCCTTATTGTATTTCTAGAATTGACCATTTTGGAAGGATAAATGGTTTTATGACTTTTCTAGTTGAGACAATATGATTTGTACTCTAAATACTTATTAAACTATTTATGGACAGTTGTGGGCCCAGTCACTGACTTGGGAAATTTTGGACATAATTTAATATATATTTGGATTTCAAGTTATTACCTTTTGTTTAATTATTGGTTGCATATATGTCTATTTTTGGTGGGTTGATGGGACCAGTACTATAACAATTACTGGTCCCTGCACAACATTAGACATCTCTCCCCTAAATTGAAATTTTTTGTTACAACTGAGAAGATTTGACCTAAATTAATATTAAAATTACAATATAAAAATATCTAAAAGATAGGATTTGACTAAAAATGAAAAGGATTAGACCTAAGAGAGTGTACCAATTTCATAAAAGAGAATGAGATTAATAATATATATATATATATATATATATATATATATATATATATATATATAATTTGTGTTATTAATATTTAAATTATTAATATAATTAATATTGTTAATAAATCAATATTCTTAACTAATTAGTTAGGTCAATGGAATTAAAAAGAAAGAACAAGAGAGATAATCATAATTTATAATATCAAAGTAATAATTTTATGATGATGTCAACACTAGAATTGTAACTAGAATCACCATATAAAGTTAATGGCTATCCATGATTAGCATCAAGGCACTTACTTCATGATACATCTCACATTGCTAAGATTAAAAAATCATAAAAATTGACTAAATTACAACTTTATTATTAATAATACTAATTATAAAAAAAAGGAATATATGGGTTAAATATATATACATTTAAAAAAACATGTAACAAGATTTTTAACCATGGAGATTCACCCCCATTTTACCATGGAGATTTTTAAAATTTGTCCAAATTTATTAAAATTTTAATTTAGGTCAAATCTTCTTAATGATATTGAATTCTTCAATTTACCATTAATCGACCATTCAATTTATTTTGGTCATATAATTTTCAATCTCTTGAAATATTTATGTGTCCCTGATGATATGTGGAGTGTCCATCCGAAACATCGAATGTTTCTTGTAATCAACACAATTGTTTCTAGAAGAATTATTCAACAATATGATCTCCAAGTGTGAAAAAATTCGTACTCTTGAACATGTTTATAGATATAATTATAATTTATAACTTACAATTAAATTATTAATACCCAATATTATAATCACATATGTTTAAGTCCTTTGTTAGATGATTGAACTTTGTAACAATCTATCACTATAAGTGTGACTAAGCTATGGTTTAGTAGTAAATTTGTAGGAGTTTTCTATCATTGTTCTAGGTTCAATTCTCATAGGGATGGTACCTATTATTGAGTTTTAAAGTGCAATATAGAAAAGCACTAATTTCTGAAATATTGATAAATACTTCAAATGATATAGACCTTCCTTTAAAAATTATAGTTTATCATTAAAAAATTACACTTCAGAAATTCAACCATAAAACCATAAATATAGTAGATATCACAATACATAGAGAGAAAAAAATATTTGCTATGGGAAAACCCACTTGGGAAAAAACCGATGACCTTTTTCTTAGAGAAATTCTCTAGTTCGACAAGAGATACATTTAATGCAACTAGTCAACTATGAGGTCAAACATACCAACAATTCTTAAGGTCAATGCTAGTTAACATCCCTCAATTCAAGCCTCCTAATCTACCTAGTGCCTCACTCTAATATGATTTTCCCTAGGTTTAATTTCAACCTCTAGAATACACCCAGAAAATTCAGCCTTCCAAAATTTTGGCCTGCCAAGAAACCATTGCCTGAAAAATACCCTGAATTTCGCCCTACCTAGAAACTGCTCAAAATTTTAGCCTATCCAAAAACGTCTGCCCAAAAAATGCCCAAAAACACACATATGAACTAGGAGAGAGAGATGTGAGTTAGAGAGAGAGAGAAATATGAACTTCTTCCTTCCTTCTTGTACTTCGCTCGGATGTCCAAAAACTGTGTTTCTTGCGTGAGGTTAAATGGTTTCTTTATGGAGGAGGTTTAATACCTTTATATAGTGATCTTCTTGTCCATAATGGGTGTGTCTCTTCATTGAGATGGCTTGACTTGAGGGAGGGACGACTTGACAAGTTTAGGGACAAAAATTCAAATACAAAATTTTGAAATTTTTCTTTTAAATCCGACATGAATAACTATCTTAGAATAATTATTTCGAGGTCTAAATAATCAAAATGACATGAAGAACACGTATTACAAATTCTTTATACATTACACGAGCTAAAATATAACTTATGAAGACTAACCATAGCTACAAAAATTCAACACTCCCTCTTATCTAGGGAGGTATTTATAATGACTAGACATATGTTCTACTCGTGAACAAATTTCTCTAATAAAAGCCTTTATAAAAATAATCACCATAATCAGGTCACAATTGTGACACATGGTAATTTAATAGCATCAAACATTTACCATAATTCGGGTTAGCACTTTAGGCCAATAGTATATCCTCACCATAATTTGGTTCAGTGCTTCAAACACATGCTAAATCAACTCCATCAAATAATCACCATCATTTGGGTAAGAACTTTAGACATATGGTGTGTCCTCACCATAATTCTAGTAATTAATTCAAACACATGGGATATCATTTAGCATACAACTATTCATCATAATTTGGGTTGGTACCTAGCACATGGCATCCTGACTAGTATTGGTTCACCATCATTCGGGTCAATGACACATGGTGAATATCCAAAGGCCAAACTCTAACTACACAATCCAATACCAAATACTAAATGAACATGATTCTCTAGGACCATTATTCCTCATTTGGGTCAACATAATAGACATAGGAAGAATACTTTTCCTCTTTTAGACCATTCTCCCTAATTCGAGTCAATATACTTGAAACAAGGATAATTTTAGTCCTTGATGTTATCTCATCAACACTCCCTCTCAATGAGAGGGGCATTCTCAACAAGTCCAAGCTTGTCCCTAAAGTATACAAACTTTACTCTAGACATAGGTTTTGTAAGAATATCATCAATCTACTTATCATTGGAAACATATTGGAGCTTCACTACTCCATTCTACATCATGTCACGAATAAAGTGGTACTTGATCTCGATTTTCCTCGACTTGTAATGGAAAAGTGAATTATTTTTCAAATTCACATGGATTTGATTATCACAAAATATCATGGTTGGCTCTAGCACCAAATCAAATAGTCCCATGAGTACTTATAAAGCCACATTGCTTCACAACTCGCTAAGCTAGGTGCAATATATTCTTCCTTGGAAGTTTTGAGTGATGAGCTCCATCATTAGACATATTTGGAGGGGTTAGTGGTCACCTTTTGTGCCTTCTTAGATCTCTTTTTCTTGAATTTTTATTATTATTTGGTTTTATGATGCTATTATAGGTGCTGATTAAGGCTAACATACTCTGAGTGCCTAATATGAGGTTGAGTGCAGAAAATCATGAATTATTAAGAATTTTTATAAGGATTTTATCATAAAGACTTGGAGTTAAGTGGACTCAATCACCCCAAAGATTTTGTCCAGCAATTCGAGTGGAGAGGCAGCCAAGCAACTCCAAGAGAAGTGCACTCAATATTTGTTGACTTGGAGTTAAGTGGACTAAATCACCCCAAATATTATTTCCAAAAATTCGAGTTCCAGAGGCAGCCAAGCAACTCAAAGAGGAGAGCACATAATCTATGTTTATTGGGAGTCAAGTGGACTCAATCACCATTTTCAAGGGAGTTGTTGGTAGCTACCCAGTAGAATAAATAGAGAAGAGCTAGAGCTAGGAAGGAGTTAGAGTCAGTGAGTTGATTCCATTTAGAACTATTGTTGCAAGCTATTGAGATTTTTATTTTACTCAGTAATAAAACTTTCAGAGATGTATGAGGTTATTCTTTTTATGAAATGAGTATACTGATTTCCTTTTACTGATTTAAGTTTTAGAGAGTGAGGCTCATGAGTTAGAGCCCAATCCATGTGCCTTAGCTTCTCTTTTGTTTTCATTCTTTCCTTTCTTTCATTTAGCTAGTTTTTCTTCTGCCATTTAGTTAGATTTTCTTTTGATAGTTTCATTGCTGCTTAGTACCTTCTTTCAGTTTGTTGTTGCAGTTTTCATTTGCTTGTGAGTAGTAGAATAGAGGATAAAACTATAAAATCTGTGGATCTAGACTTCCCTTCTCATCTTTGTTGATAGAGCTCGAGGAGAGTAAACCTTCCCACCAACCAAAAAAATTGATTTTTGTTCATTATTTCCATCTCTACATTACACCTTTAAACCTTTCTTTTACGCCTCCATTCTTGTTACACTGAAATTTGTGACCATGAAATTTTAGTCTCCCTTATAAGTCTACAATATCAAAGTTCATAAAGTCAAGCCTTGAAATTAATAGAAAAGCTCATAAAATTCTTAAAAACTCTGGTACTGCACTTTCTCTTAGTTTTTCCTGCGGTGCCACACATTTTGGCTATAAATCCTGCGGAGCCAAATGCATTGTTTATTCATTAAGGGTGCGTACCCCTGTAAAATATTAAAAAGGTGCAAGTAAAATCTAGAAGCTCAATTTGAGTCATTTTTGGAAGCTTCTAGAAACATCCTGCAGTGGAAAGTCCGCTCTTTTCAGGTTCATGTATCCCATCCATTAAGTAGCTAACCCCTTGATGTAAGGAACTAATCCCTTTGAACGAGGATTCTATCCCTTCTTGTATGGAGCTGTAACTCCCTCTCTTTCACTATAAAAAGAGGCATAGGGCAGCCTCAGAGGGTTACAATTGATGAGTTGAAGTTTTAGTATTGTTGGAGGCGAAGTGCTATTGAAACTTAGACCCTTTTAGCTGAGATTTCATGTGGGAAAGATTACATACTTGTATGTATCTAGGTTGGAAGAGTGCAAGGCTGGTCAGAGTAAAGGAAACGCCTGTTTCGGACCCCAAGAAGGCCTGTACGAAATCAAGGCGGACATGGTTGTTAGGTTCTTCCTTATTTAAGTTAATACAAATAAATCCATTTTTCTCAATAAGCTGTAAATTGATTGGTTTATTTTATGGATTCCTTGATCACCATAATAGATATGATTTATGAATATATGCTATGAAGGTGATATTTGATGTTTGTTCGTTTGTGATTGCAGATCTTCGAAAGCAACTTTTTCGGGCGACTAAAGGACTACTACTACAAACAAGCATTGGATCAAAGGTAAGATTGTTAAACCTTTATAGAATTTAATTATGAATCGCAATATATCTACAGAAAGATAGTTTTGTTTGTCTATTTGTTCCTAGCTATCCGTAGGACACTTGGGAGGTCTGTCTTGTCCGCAAGAATGACTTATCCGTCCAACAAAATGGCGACTCCACTGGGGAAGGATTTTGAGCTTTGATTTCTTTTACTTTTGATTTATGAATTTATGTTTTCTGATTTTGATTGATTGATACTGGCTTGGGTAGTTTATCCCTCCAGAATCCCTGAGAAATGTTTGAGAATTTTTTGTTTTTTCTCTAGTTTTCTTGTGTCCGCTCTTTTATTTTAGAAACAATGCGGGCAGTTCTGCACTTTTCTTGTACCCACAGTGCGGGACCGCACTAGTTTGCACTGAATCCAACAGACCCTGTCAAAATTTTTGAAAAATATTAAAATCCTCTTTTCTGGATTAGTTTTTTAGATTCTCAGTGAATACCCAGACTTGTGTCATCTATCAGAAAGCCTTGGTTAAGAGTTTATTTCAGCATTTTTAGTTTTGAATGATTTTCTGAAATATCTGCATGTTATAATAGTTTTTGCTTTGTCTTATATCCCGCTCAAAGATTAGAAACCCTGGTATACCTCCAGATCACCGGTATTCCCTTGCTTTCTTGCTGAGTCTGACATCATAGAAGAAATTGCTTTATGAGATTTAGATCCCATTTTTATCATTTGCAAATATTTTAAAACTTTTGTTAATAAGTTTGAAATTTCACTTAAAAAACGAGAATTAGATGTTTTTTCAAGTTCTTTTTTATTCAAGCAAAGAATTTCTTAGTTAGATTACAAGTTAAGTAAGACATCCTCAAAATATTTGAAGTTTTAATTCAGATTTAGTCTTAGAATTTTTAGATCTCAATTAATTATTTTAGCTTTGTGTGTTTTTCTAGAAATTGTAGTGTCTTTTGAAGAAAAACTTGGTTTGTAGTTTCGATCTTTAATAAAAGGGATTTCTTATTGAGCATAGATAATTTTGAGTTCTCTTTGAAATTAGATTTCTTTTCATTTATTCTTGTTTGAAGGAAAGATTTGTTTTTAAAAGATTTCATTTCTCAACTCTTCCTTTAGCTAGAATTAATTGAAAGAAAACGAATTGTTTCTCATAATAGATGCATTTTTAGTATGTTTTGAGTCGGGTCACTACATATCATCAGTTTCACTTTCACACCTATTGTCCTAAGAAACAAATTTTTAAAATCAATGCTTAAATTAAAATTAATCTAGTAACTTTTATATTTCTAGGGCTCTTTTCACCAATATAGCTTAGGCTAGTGTCTTGGAGTAGGGAGTTATTAACTCTCCAAGATAGTTAAAATGAACAAGTAGTTGATCTTGCGGTAGGAAAAAAAATCCAATAGTCGCTTTTATGCTCTGGGAAGCTCCTCTTAAAGGATTCAAGCACGAGGTCATATCTAAACCAGTGGGATAATCAATTCTATCTCATTGAGAACGATAGAAGATATGCGCATATTAACTATGGTAAACCTTGGATAGACCATTGTTGAGGAGCCTGGGGTCACTTGTTGGTATACCTTGGATTATGTCAAGGAGCCTTCAAGGGGATTGAGATTTGTTACTCTACCCTTGCGCGTATGTCGGACCGTATACTGTTCCCCCAGGTATATTAGTTCCTGTTGGTAACCATAGTGACCATTATATTATGGTTTTTTCCTAAGGTGACGGTGGAGGAAAGATCCCACTGTACCTGGAGCAGATGTCGACTAGACTCACTTGGACTCTCCGGAGGGTTAGCTTCACTCGAGATGGTTTAAGTGGAGAAACTTTCACTAGTCTGTTTCATTAAGCAAGTTGTCAGGGTAACTGTTCCAACCGCCCTTTCTACATTAAATACTACGATGTTGGATTTCATCACCAACTAGTATTTTTAGTGTGGGAAGTTACTGTTTGTGTGTGGTTTGATCTCCTATATTTTTAGGCATGTGATTCATTTGTTTGTTTTCTTAGTGACTCTAGGAGTTTTCATTGAAATTTTCATTTGATTGCGTGTGATTAATAATTTTTAATCGTGGCTGAATTACCAAGACAATCGCGTAGACTTCAGGGGAAGCCCCCTGAGTATACAGCAAGCCAACTCGAAGGGCTGCGAGCTCTAGTATCACCTACTGACAGTAGAATTAGATAAAAAGAAGTAGGAGAGTTGTCTATAGTTGTTCATCCTGATTATCAACTACAAACAACAGAGCATATTCAAGAGCCGATTTCAGTTTCCAAACTTACTGGTAGTATTTCTCCTTCCATTGAATTAGCTAAAGAACCTGAAATTTATGAACCTGATACTGAACCTGCAGTTTGGAACCATCTTCAGGATTTGTTACTCCAACTTCTAGTGATACTGATTCACCTAGGGTAAGAAATATCATTACTGAAAATCTTCCTTTTGACCTCATTTCCATTGAAGAGCTTTTCAGTCCAGACAAAGAGGTAACTATTCCCGAAACCCAATAGAATTTAAATCTTAGGGAGCATGAATCTATATTATACAGTCCTTTTAGAAGTGATTCTTGGTATTTATCATTGAAAGATTTTTTAGAAAACCCGGGTCTTAGTTTTTCACCACCCCGAATTCCTTTTCATCCTACACCAAGAGGTTATTATGCTTCATCAATTATGTCAGGTGAGTCATCTATGTTTTCCCAATCACCGGAAACATTTTTATACGGTGGTCCTTATGTTCCTTCGGGGTACCAGTCACTCTCTAGTAATTTCTTAGGAGCAACTCCTCGACCAACTGAACAAGTCTTATCAACTGGTATTAATGGAACTAAAACTGAAATGTTGAACGCAGAGGAAATTTTTATGATGTTTGGTAATATTCCAAATCCGCAACCTTAAGGTAGTCGGTTACTGCCTAGGGGGCAACCTCAAGGTAGTCAGTTACTGCCTAGGGGGCAAACTCAAGGTATTCAGTTATTTCCTGGGGGGCAACCTCAAGGTAGTCTGTTACCACCTCGGGGGCAACCTCAAGGTAATTTTTTACCAAGAAAAACTATAGGAAAATATTATTTAGCTGGAGAAAAACCTCAAGGACAGTACATACCTCAAGGTTATCAACCTCAAGGACAGTACATACCCCAAGGTCAACCCCAGACTCAGTATATTCCTCAGTGTCCTTATCAACCCCAGATTCAGTACATGCCTCAAGGTTATCAACCTCAAGGTCAGTACCCAACTCAAGGTTTCCAACCACCTTCCGGTCAGTCATTTTTACAAGGAACTGGAAATGTACCACTTAATTATCAACCCTACGTTCAACCAAGTTATGGTCCTTCATATGCACAACCTTCTACAGTTCAATACCCCGGAATGAACATGGTGTGGAACCCACCACAAATTCAACAGACTATGCAACCTAATGTGCAGTTATCTAATCAACCTAGACATCCTTTATTTTCTGGTCCAACCCAGCAACCTGTCCAACCTACTGTTCAAATCCCTGCACCTTGTTCTATTCAGCAGCTCAGGCCTAGTACACCTCAAACTCCGCCTCAGACTTTTGCATCTACTGCAACTTCTGTTCAACCTACAACACTTATCTCTGGAGTATCTGTAGCTTCGGTTTCTTCTATCCCTACATCAATGAAAATTCCTCAAGCCTCTGTACCACAGTCAGGACCTACAATTCAGAATACAATCTAGATGCCTACAGGACAAGCTGGTACTAGTACGATTGTCTCTAGTCAACCATAGTTTACATATCAACTGTACCAGGGATAATATCAAATTGGTCAAGCTACACAAAACCCAGCATATTAGTATCAGCCATACCCTGGGCACACTTATAAATTAACTCAAAAACCCTAGTATGGTTCGGTTAATCCTGGTTACCAAGGAGGTTTCACGATTCCAAATGCACATCCGATTCCAGGATATCCTGGCTATCCTCCTCCTGGCATTGGTTTGATCACTCAAGGTTATCAATACCCTAGCCATTGGTTACCATTCATAGCAACTTTAGATTTACCGGATCTGTCACGCCTTATGAACGATCCCACTTTTTATCTTCTATATTGGCCTCCGATGCATAACAAGTTACCCAGTGATATTCTGAAATTTGAAGGTAAGTCAGGAGAGGACCCATCTAATCACGTTATGACTTATCACCTCTGGTGTGCATCCAATTCACTAGTCGATGATTCGATTCGATTACGTCTTTTTCAGAGAACTTTCATTGGTCTAGCTACCAAATGGTACATTGAGTTACCACGCGGCTCTGTTAATAATTTTAATGCGCTAGCTACTGCTTTCTTAACCCATTTTCAGTTGCCTGTCAGATATGACAATGGCACAGAATTTTTGACTTCATTAAAACAGTCTACGTCTACGTACATATCTGATCACATTCATGAATGGAGACGTAGAAGGCGTTTAGTGAAATTCTTTATTCCTGATCAAATTTTGGCTAAATGGTTTATTAAATCATTATTGCCCAAAATTACTTAAGATGTGGCCAAAGGAGGCGTTGTTACGGAAGAGCAAGTTATTTCTCAGGCTCAGTACCTTGACCTTGCGTATACTCAGTCAGGTACTTTGTACAATAAAATCCCCGATTTACCAAGACCTGGTCAGTTAACTGCAACTCCTTCTAGCTCTCATGCCGCTAATGGTGTAATTGGTTCTATTAGTACTGGTAAAAGTAAGAAGAAGTCTTCCAAGACTACTTCTCCTATTATCACTTTACCCGATTCACCCAAAGGAGATTCTTCCTTAGAAACTTCTTTCGATATCCATGTCGTAGAGACATCTACGACCAAATCTAAAACTGGTGGTAAGAAGAAAGGTAAGAATAAAAAGAAAAAATCTTCAAAAGAGAAAAACGATACAATTGAACCGACTGATGAAAAACGCAAACCTTGATATCCTTGTCTCATTTGTGACCATGATCATTTTACAAAAGAGTGCCTGCATAGAGCCGAGGTATCAAAATTCGTTAAGGGTTTTCCTATACCTGCTGTCTTGAAGGATCCCTTTCCCACTCAATATAGTAACATGGTTGGATCTTCCTCCAATCCGGTTGAGGATATTTTCATGGTTGCGACGCGATCGCAAGATTACAGTAGTAAAAATACTGGTAAAGAACCATAAACATCCAATTCTGCATCAAATACATCTCCCTCAGTTTCTGATCCATTACAGATCGAGAAATAAAATCCTGAATTAGTAATTAAACCACCTACAAAAGGTGTACTTCGTAAATTAGCTTTCAATCCACATGCAAGCGCTGCTCAGAATTACAATATTGTTGAAGATTTGGCAATTTCCCCTTCAGCAATGTCGGCTTTGGAAGTATTGCAATCATGCCCAGCCCAAAGAAAATTACTTTCGGCAGCCTTAGGAGATGTAGATCTCCAGGATTCGAACCTCATGATCTTCGATTTAGAGAATTTTACACCCCGCCTACCTCATCAAATGGCTTTTCAGATTCCGGTAATAGTAAAAAACAAGTGTATCTTTCATACTATTGTTGATGAAGGGGCTTCGATGTGTATAATGTCGTTAAAATGTTGGAAATCACTTGGTTCTCCGACTATTAACCAATCACCAACTACTCTCAAAGCTTTTGATGGAAGAGGTTTTCATCCATATGGTATTTTACAAGATCTACCAATAGAGGTTGAAGGCAAAATGGTTAATCTAGATGTGGAGGTGGTCAATGCCCCTCTAGATTACAACCTTCTCCTGGGTCGTAGTTAGTCTTACGCCATGACTATTGTTGTATCATCGATCTTTCATCTCATCATGTTTCCTCATAAAGGAAAGATCGTTAAGATAGATCAACTCTCATACTATTCATCCGACCCAGCCTCTACTGATAGCATCCAACATATCGGAAAATTGACTATCCCTTATAAGGATGTCGGAGTAGGTTTGATTAAAGATTCAGATTTACTGGGAACTTTTTCCTTGCCTCCTCCCAACGTACCAACTCCTATTGCTAATATCAATATGATTAAATCAAGTACTATTTCCTTTGATGATCCTTGGATAGTACCTTCAGAATCAGAATTGGATTCTTTCAATGGCCCAATGCCTTTGAGTCCTTTTGAGTTAGCATATCAGCATGTACAGTCATTTTCTGATACTCCTTCAACCGAGTCTGATCCAGTGAATGTGATCAATTAGGAGTCATTCTCAATATCGAGTTCAGCTTCGACACTAATTCCGGATTCTGCTCAACAAGTATTCAACACTGATGAACATATTCGTGAATTCTTGTTGGTAGATGAGTTACCATGGGAAGATCTTCATCATAGATCTTCGTTTTTACCTGATATCGATCATTTTGAGAATGATTTTTGCTCCATTTTTACCACTGATTACGTCAAAGAACCTCAGAATCCTCTCTCACATTCCGATTCTGAATTGAATTTAGAAAATATTTTTACGACGGTTCCTATTGACATTTTAGTAAAACCTGGAATTGTTGAAAACATTCACATAGGTGCTTCTTGTACGCCTGAAGAAATTCAAGCATATAAAGCCCTATTTCAGGAATTCCGTGACATTTTTACCTGGTCATATGAAGAAATGCCATGAATTGATCCGTTGATTGTTGTTCATGAAATTAAGACATACCCGGATGCTAAACCCGTCAGACAGAAATTACGTCAGATACATCCGAGAAAAGCTGCCGCTATCAAAGCAGAAGTTGAAAAATTACTTTGTGCAGGTTTTATTTCTCTGATCCCGTTAACAGAATGAGTATCTAATATTGTTCCGGTCAATAAAAAATAAGGAACAATCAGAGTATGTATCGATTATAGGGATATAAATCGAGCTTGTCCAAAAGACAATTATCCAACCCCTTACATCAATCAAATTATTGACGATTATGCTGGAAGTGAAATGTTCTCGTTCATGGATGGGTTTTCCGCCTACAATCAAATCAACATACTCCCTGCGGGTCAACCTAAAACAACTTTCATTTGTCCATGGGGGACTTTTTCTTATCGCAAATTACCTTTTGTTCTTAAGAACGCTGGCGCCACTTTTCAAAGGGCCATGTCTTATGCATTTCACGACATTAAGCACATTGTGCAACCCTACCTCGATGATTTGCTTGCTCATTCTTCAAGAAGAGCAGATCATATTACTCATTTATGAGCCATATTTATACGATGTAGGCACTTCGTTTGAATCCTCACAAATGTGTTTTCTGTGTAGAATCCGGATGATTATTGGGATTTATTGTCTCAAAGGTAGGCATTCGTGTTGACCCATCTAAGGTTGAGGAAATCATCAATTTACCTCCTCCTTCTACTCTTCGCCAACTCCAAAGTTTGCAAGGGAAAGAAAACTTTTTACGTCGATTCATTCCTAACTATGCCGAGTTAACGAAAGGTTTCACTAGGTCGTTGAAATAGAATATTCCTTTCTTTTGGGACGAGGTCGCTGATAGATCTTTTGATGCTTTGAAAAACGCATTGACCCATGCACTGTTACTGCATCCTCCCAACTACAACCAAGATTAATTTTTGTACCTCGCCGCTTCCGATTCCATGATAGGGATGGTCTTAGTTCAGGAAGATGAATTCCATAGTGAACATGTGATTTACTATCTTAGTCGAAATTTTCATCCGACTGAGATCAAACATTCACATGTGGAGAAATTGGCCTTGGCAGCTGTTCAAGTTGTCCAATGTTTTCGTCACTATATACTTTTACGCAAAAAGAAAGTGATATCTGATTGTAACCCTATGATGTACATCTTGACCAAACAATTGCTAGGGGGCAAATACTCTAAATGGATTGTTATCCTGCAGGAGTTTGAGTTGGAATTTGAAAAATACAAATCTAAGAAATCATTGATATTTGCTGAACTTATGTGTGATTTCCCACGTACTGATACAAAAACTGTGGTGGAACAACCAATCGCGGATGAATCCTTGTTCTTATTAGTACCATTGATCCTTGGTATGGAGATATTATTGTTTATCTTCAGACCCAATATTTTTGGCTTGAGATTTCACGGTCGCAGCGATGAAAAATTTGTTTCCAGTCTCAACAATATCATATTGTTGGTGACACGCTATACCGTCATGGTGCAGACTCAATTTTTCGACGTTGTCTAACTCATGATGAAGCCGAAAAGGTTCTAAATGACTGTCACTCCAGAGCATGTGGCGGTCATATGTCTAGATACACCACAGCACAAAAGATATTGCGCGCAGGTTATTTCTGGTTGTCCTTGTTTAAAGATTGTATTTACATGGTCCAAAAATGTAATAATTGTTAAATATTCGATCAAAAAATGTGTGCACCACCTGCTCCTCTTCACCCTATAATTGTTGTCGGTCCTTTTGCAAAATGGGGCATTGACTTCATTACATGTAACCCTCACTCGGCCGAGGGGCATGGGTACATTATTCTAGCAGTAGATTATTTTACCAAATGGGCCGAGGCGATGCCTACATTTGCGGAAGATGGAAAAAATGCAGCTACTTTCGTATTCAATCATGTGATTGTTCGTTTCGGTGTACCCCAAGCGATAATTACTGATCACGGGAGCCATTTTCGGAATATCATGATGACCGAGTTAACAGACCAACTTGGCCTGTGCCATGACAGTTCTACGCCATATTATCTGCAGGCCAATGGTTTAGTTGAGGAAATTAATAAATTTTTAGTCACCATGATCAAACGAATCATTGGAATTCATAAGTCGAATTGGCATACCATGCTCTTTTCAGCACTTTGGGCATATCGAACCTCAGTAAAAACATCGACAGGTTTTACCCCTTTTCAACTGGTTTACAGTTTAAAAGAGATATTACCCATTGAATGCGAGATACCGTCACTCCAATTAGCCATAGAGTTACTACCAGACACTTCTGAAGAGGAGAAACATTTTTTTATACTTGGCTCAATTAGATGAGAATCAACGCACCGTTGCATTAGCTATCGAGGCTCATGCGAAAAGAATGAAATCTCAATATGATAGAAGTGTTAACGCTCGTAATTTTTCAAAAGCAGACCTAGTTTTGATTTATGAACAAGCCAAAGATAAAATAGGGGCTGGGAAATTTGAACCCATGTGGCATGGTCCTTATATTGTCAAGCGACAGCTTGCAAAAGAGGCCTATGAATTGATTGATTTTGACGGGGTCTCTTTAGGTAAACCAAGAAATGGACTTTATCTGAAGAGATATTACGCTTGATTTTGTGTGGATATCTTCTCTATATATTAGTTACTTTTTAGCTGGTGCGTTGTAGATTAGAAACATGTGCCTAGCTTAAGTGTGCTCTTACTACTATTCTTGCTTATCTGGATACTTTTGATATCGCAGATGTCGACGTACTTTCAAACATATATTGGTTTTTCTGATGTCGCTTGTCGTAGTACATGGAACATATCTTCCACAACTTGGGTTATTTATTCGCCCATTGAAGAGTTAGTATCTATGCATGGGGTAAGCCTCGGTCAAACAACGAACAATATTGTTGAATATAGTGCAGTTATTGAATTATTATCGGAATCCATTTCATTTGGAATTCGGAGTTTGATCATTAGTTTAGATTCTGAGCTCGTTGTATTACATTTAAATCGAGTATATGCCATTAGAAATCCAGTATTATTAAGATTATTTTTAAGGGTTCATCTCTTGGAACGAGAGTTTGATTATATCAAGTATCAACACATTCCAAGAAATTTAAATACATTAGTAGATGCAATTGCTTCTAATGTTATAAATAGACATTTGCGATAACAAAGTAACAAATCAAAATTCCATAACATGATTGAACAGGTAACTAGAAATAATATTATATCGTAGTATAGATGTAGTGTTCAAAAAATAGTACATCATCTTGGATCATAGGCTCAAAACGCCTTATGATCGGAAAAAAGTAATACAAAATGAGTCTACAAGTCAATCATCCACTATCCGTGGTGATGATCACGATAATACACCGCTGCTCGTGCCACCCTAGTCAAAACCTCCTGAATGGTCCAGGAACACCAATGACATATCACTGTAGATGGAGTGGAATTTCATCTACGGTAGTCTCAAGAATATCTATAGTAAGCCGCTCCAAATGGTGCTCTAAATCAGTCAGGATCTTTGCAGTCTGATCATGTGGGGGTGGTGGTGTTGGTGTTGCATCCCTTTGCCTCTGGTCAAAGGGGTGGAGAATGGTTGGTCGACTCGGACCCACATCTGCATTTGGAATTTTTGTTATTAGTTTTGGACGATTTAAAAACAAAATAAAAATTAGAAATTAGAACATGTCAAAAGAGATTTTTTACTTGACTCGTCCCACTGAGCTCCTAGAAGAAGGGGCATTTCCCGGTCGCCACGAAAATCCATGCCAGCATAAGGAAAATCCTCTATCACAAAAAGTTGGCGTTCTAGCCAATGAAATTATGTCGAGGGAAATCGAACAATCTCCCCGCCCTCGTTGTGGCAGGCCATCAAAGAAACCCAAAAAACCATCCTAGACTCTCGAGGTTGACCAGCATCAACAAGAATGTGCTGCGGGGCTAACATGGGGATCCTCTCTAGAGCAAAGGTGACTACAATGGACCCATATCTGAAGTTTTTTAGCTTCCCATTCTTTGCCCTGGTAAGTTGGCCTTTCACATTTGCAAACATTGCCTCGCACTAGTTGAATATGGTGCCTCGAAAGCAATCTACTGCTATGCGCATCTGAGATCCAATGGCTACATGCAAAGCTGCCCTTCCGCAAAACTTGACAACTGTTAAAGCGATCACTTTTAGCTCGGGACGGATGATAGTTTTTATGTCAATCCATTTGTCTCAGGGATTGGCTTCATCATTACAGAACTCTAATTGTAGGCTGGCAACAGACTGGCCACCTGGCTTAGCCCCAAATAGAGATAGTGGTTCGCCTCTCCTGGACAAACCAGTTAAAAAATAGATGTGTTCCAACTCAATCTCGAGCCGGTGACCTCCGATCACAAAACACTCATCCTGAACATCCCATTTACTTACCAGCCAATTAAGAAGATCCACTTGAGCTCTCATGCCACTGATAGCCCAAAAATTGTAAAGCCCGCATACTCTTAAAGCTTGAAAATTTGGTTGATGAATTATTGCTGCTTCATCTACCTCTTCGTGCTTGTGTTCTCGCCAAATGAGCATTGTAGATATCCTACAACAAGTAAAATGAAGGATTAGAATCATTTTGAAGAAAAAAATTTGGGTAATTTAGGAAGAAAATATGTTTTTAAATTCATTACGGCGCCCCCCGCTGGCGCCTGAATCAGTCGTAGCCTCACTTTGTGGATCTGTGTTAAAAGTGCGGGGCCCCGACATTTTCCTTTGTGAGAAAACTAGAGTCATACCTAGTGTCTGCTGAAGGACTGAAGCGAATTTTCAACCTATTTTCCTCCCAAAAATAAATTTTGACCTAATTTTAAAAATTGAATGGATGAAAACAAGAAAATTAAGAATTGTGGATTACACACGAAGCAAAACGATTTTTGAATCCGACGGTCGGTTTTCCCAGAATATTCTCCGAAGCATTTTTCACCTAGAGTTCTAAAAACTTCACTCCAAATTCAAACAATAAAAATGAACTTGAAAAACTCCTTTTTATAAGTTTTTTCGAATAGATGAATTTTAAATTTGTTTATTTTTCACTTTAAAAATCAATTTTCCAAAATATTTTTATTATTGAAACATGTATGTTTAATTTTTCGAGTTATTGTGCAGAATATTGGACTTTTAAGGAAAAATGGTCATTTTTGACGAAGAGTAAACTTTTATCACTTTTTTGGGCTCTTTAAATTTTACGAAAAAGTGAAACCATGGAGTCCTCTTTTAAGCCCTTTTTAGACTCTCTAAAAATGAAAAGATCGTCGAGTACTTGACTATTCAAACTCGTTAAAGTAAATGAATAGTCGTCCCTTTAGTATAAGTTTACCCCTTTTCCGGACTAAAATGGAATATTTACGAAAAAGGTATACGTTGAGTAATCATGGTCAATAGAGTTTTCTCTTGCATTATTTTATCCTTTTTCGGGCCTAAGAGACTAAATTTACGAAAAAGTACACACATGGATTTTTCTTAAGTTTTTTCTTAAAGCTCCTAAATGAAAAGCTCAGTTTCTCTATCTTGGACTCTTTAAAATTTAACGATAAAACAGTAAAGGACCTGTAGATTACAAACAGGAATGAACCACTCCTTCTTAGGGTTCGATTTTAAACTAAGTTGGACTCATCCAAAGGATGAGCTTATAAACAAGCAAATGTTATCCTCCTCAAGCTTGTAAAAAATAAAGAGGTACTTGCGAGAAATGGTGGGGTAAAGAGAGAAAAACAAATTTGTTTTTTTCACTTTGATTTATAAAATCATTACACCACTCTTGAACACGACACTTTTTGTCACACTTCCACCTGGGTTGGGAAATCCTTTTCCTATCAGTTAATCAAACCACATTGAAAGTCTTCAGCTAGTTTCTGGGTATTAGCTTAGGGAAACTGTCACCAAACCATCTGCAGTGTCATTATGTGTTCAAGAGGTAAGTCAAATAAACCATTCATCTGCAAACATTTGTCTCCATTAGCGTTGACCATCCCTGAGTCAGTCCTTGCAAAAAATTTCTTTAAACTTGATCTATGGTTTCGTGTCGTGAGCTTGCTTACGATGGATCACTTTCTGTCGACAACAGTTCATCATCTAGGAAGATGATCTAGAATCCGTCAAGGGAATCTGCATGCCTTAATGGTAGGTTTCCCACCTTCTACGAAATTTTTCATCATTGACCTTCGATCGAACGATTCCGTGAAATGTTCAACTTTAGATCACTTATTCACATTTCATGGATTGTACTGAGTACTTTGAGAGACATTTTCATTATTGGTGGTTTCTCTTACACTTGTTAACATTTCACATCATTGACTGGTAATCAAGTGGTTTCTACCATGTTCGACTTCAACACATTTAATCACATGGATAGAATCGTACTAGTTCGAGAAGCAGAAATCAAGACCTTGGATCTAGTTTCCACCATCCAGGCTGCGAGGAGTTTTATTATTCATTATGTAGTAGACGATTCATTACAGATGGCTGCGTCCATGTTGTTTCTACACTATTGATGTAATATTAAAATAATTTCTATATCAGAACAAGTTTAGTTAGTTTTGATCTGAGTATGGGAATGCCTACCTCAGCGATGATATATATATATGTGTGTGTGTGTGTTGCGTTGAATGTTTTTACAGGGTTCTGATTGGGGTGTCCACAGGTTGATCCTTGAAATGATAAAGCACATCACTCTTTGAATATTCTCAGACTTCGCACTTTAGGGGGCAATTGGTTACACTGAAATTTGTCACCATGAAATTTTAGTCTCCCTTAGAAGTCTACAATATCAAAGTTCCTAAATTCAAGCCTTGAAATTAAGAGAAAAGATCATAAAAGTCTTAAAAACTTTGGTACCGCACTTTCTCTTAGATTTTCCTGTGGTGCTGCACCTTTTGGCTATAAATCCTGTGGAGCCAAATGCATTTCTTATTCATTAAGGGTGTGTACCCCTGTAAAATATTAAAAAGGCGCAAGTAAAATCTAGAAGCTCAGTTTGAGTCATTTTTGGAAGCTTCTAGAAACATCCTGCGGTGGAAAGTCCGCTCTTTTCAGGTTCATGTATCCCATCCATTAAGGAGCTAACCCCTTGATGTAAGGAACTAATCCCTTTGAAGGAGGATTCTATCCCTTCTTGTATGGGCTTTGTAACTCCTCTCTTTCACTATAAAAAGAGGCATAGGGCAGCCTCAAGGGGTTACAATTGATAGTTGAAGTTTTTATTATTGTTGGAGAGTAGTCTTTGTTGAAACTTAGATTGCTGTTTTGAGATTTCCATGTGGGAAAGAATTACATACCTATATATCTCAGTTGAAGAGTGCAAGGCTAGTCGAGTGAAACGCTGTTCCCGGACCCAGGTAAACTGTATGAAATCAGTTTTATGGTTGTAAAGTTCTTCCTTATTTAAGTTAATAAAAATAAATCCGTTTTTCTTAATAAGCTGTCAATTTATTGGTTTATTTTATGGATTCCTTGATCACCATAATAGATATGATTTATGAATATATGCTATGCAGGTGCTATTTGATGTTTTTTTGTTTGTGATTTCAGATCTTCGAAAGCAACTCTTTCAGGTGACTGAAGGACTACTACTACAAACAAGCGTTGGATCAAAGGTAAGATCGTTAAACCTTGATAGCATTTAATTATGAATCGCAATATATCTAGAGAAAGATAGTTTTTTTTGTCTGTTGGTTGCTAGCTGTCTTTAGGACACTTGGGAGGTCTGTCTTGTCCGCAAGAATGACTTATTCGTCCAACAATTCCCTCCTGTTTTCCGCTTATTTTAACTGTTGCACCCACCTTTTTTCCCTAAAAACACTTAAACCCTTCAGTCGCCTTATTCCTTTATTTCTATTGGTTACGGTTGCCTTAGTCGTTTTAAGGTAGAAACGTTGGAAAAAAAAACAAATTTGACCTTCGCCCTTCCTCCTCGAAATCCCCACTACTGTACTTCGCTCATTGTAGATTGCAGTTTTCATTCTGTTTCTTTTAAGACTTACCACTCTTTTTTCTGATTGCGATATTCCGATATCGCATCTCGCATATCTCAAAATTTTCCCCTTTTCACGATCGCATTGTTTTCCTCTTCCTTTCAAGACTTACCATTAACAATTACCATACCCTTCCTAACACAAAACACTTGAAAACCATCAGAATTAGACCTTCCACCCTTAATCCTAAAACTTCCCGCTACTATAAATTGCAAATCGCAAATCACAATGGTTATTTCATTCCGTTAACACTTACTGTTCCCATCTGTCGATTGTGATATTGTGATCGGGCTCCGCCACTAGTCCCATCGACATGTCACCCATTGCAATTGCAGTTCGCATATTTTATTTTGTTTTTCTTTTAGACTTACTGCTTTGAAATTCCAGTTACGATATTGCGATCGTGCTCCGCCATCGGTCCCATTGCCACGTCAATCAGCGCATTTCGCACATAGAAAATATTTCCTATTCGGATTTCACATTTTTCTTGTCGCAGTTGTTAACTCGTCGCACTTCACACTTCACAACTATTGCTCCATCACATCTCCGCCATCGCACTTTTTGAATTACTTCACTCCAAAGCCATTATTTCTCTATAATAAAGTTCAAACCCCCTCTTTCCACTTTTAGGCCCCATTTCATGTGTTAAGCCCTCCATTAGCACCTTTTACCCCTTTTCTTATCCAAACTGCAAATCAACATTTTTTCAATCAGAATTAAGTCATGGATAGTTTAGTTGCATGGATAGAAGCATGGTAGATAGAGAATAAGATAAGTAGGGTGTGTTTATCTGATTGGTCAAGTTAAGTGTGGTTTAAATTGGTTTTATGCAACTTAGTTTAGTTTCTTTCCAGTCATTTCCTTTCAAAAAATTAATTTAGTTTCTTTCTATCATTTTCTTTATGCATATTAAATTAGTTTCATTTCAGTCATTTCCTTTCTGCAATTTGAGTTATTTTCCTTTCTATCATTTCCTTTCATTAATTTACTTCTTAGTCTTTATCATAGTTTAAGAGATAACACCCTTTCGTAAAGCAGAAGAGGATGACATGAACAAAATGCATATACTATGTATATAGCACTGTCACCTCCAAGTTTGTATGAACCCCAGGTTGATAAAGTAAAGTAGGGCAGCCCCCTGGGAGTTGCATCACTCTTGGTGCAATACCAGGGATCACCATTTTTTGGCGTCGTTGCCGGGGAGGTGTCTAGTAGATATTTTGATTTTGTTTTAGCATTCTTTTATGCTTTCCTTTTTTTTCCTATCATTTCAGAAATATTGAAAAAATCCAAAAAGATTTGACTTTCATGCCTCATAGGAGTAGGAATACCCAAAAACAAACCTTTCCCAAATCCCGCACATCACCTCCTAGCCACCCTTAACTCTTCTTTAGTGGCAATGAGATTGAACCCCCTATAGGTGAGCCTTCTGAATACTTTGAGGATAATATTGGGGAAGAAGAAGAAGACCTTGTTTCAACTGGCCTTGCTTCACCTATCTTAACCATGGATAGGACCCAAAGATCCTTTCCCATATGAGAGGTAGATGGGGAAACTAAGATGAAAAATATTAGCCCCTCAGCGCTCCCACGCTTTCATGGACTCATCTCTGAGGACCTTGAAACATTCATGTTTGAATTTTTTGTTGTTTGTAGGACTTATGAATACACCTCTAATGATCAAAAGTTGAAGCTATTCCCATCCACCCTTAAGGATGTAGCCTTGCGTTGGTTCATGGGTCTGTTAGGGGATATCATCACTACTTGGGCACAGATGGAAGATACCTTCAGCAACAAATACAAAGACTACTTTAAGTCCAAGGAAACTAAGGATGAAATATTTAGGATGAATCTAGGACCTGATGAATCCCTAGAGAACTATGAACAGAGGTTTCCATTAAAATATAAGAGAGCCAACTGCACTCTTGATCCTGCATCACTTAAACTTATACTTCTTCCAGGGATCAGTGAAGAGATGATAGAAACCTTGAATATGCTATCAAGAGGAGGTATCTACCAAAAACACTATGAAGCAATCAAAACTATCTTCCAGAACCATTTTAGGGCATTTATGAAGAAGGGCAGAGCTAGCCAAAGTACATCTAATACCCCTTCCTCTTCCACCTTCATAAACATAGATTTGACATGTTGTAAGAACTTCCAGTGGCAATATTTACCCTTTTCTGCCAAATGGACACAGCTCTTTACAGTTAAAAGGAAGAATGAGGAGGCAGAGAGCCTTGCAAACAATGCTGTTGTCTAAATATTATACTTCCTGCACCCAAGAAGTAATTTATGTGCTTATAGAAGTTTTGTAGTTTTGTGAGAGAAGATGTATCAAGAAAGTGTCCTCTTACCTTGCTTACCTTACTTAGTTTTATATCAAAGTGGGGAAACTTCTTCTTCCAATAACTACAGCCATCCCCTCCACAAGCCTCTGAGCCTAAACCCCAATCAATAACAATGTATGCATGGGTGTGCACTTTACTCTTAATATCACAATAATTAGAATTTTTCATGACACAACAAATACCCCACTCCTCATCTTAGTATACACCTTCTATTTGTACTGAGCTTCTTCATATCTCAACCAATAAACTAGCCATTCCTGTTATTATATTTCCTGGCTTCTTAGTAGAAAAAATCGCTCCCAAAAGGAACAGGAGGTCCTCCAAAAAATCAACCACCTCTCTAATGCCTTCCATCCCAACCTCTAGCCTAGCATCCTGTATTGCTCCACTATACCTATACGCATCCCAATTCAACACAGAAAACGACAGCTTCGATAGTGGAAACATCTATCCAGCTATGTTGTGGGAAATTTAACAGTTAATCCCTAGGGTTTGGAAGAATAATCTGGAACATCCATCCACCTGTCCACATTTAGAGGTTGAGGAGGAAAGGAAGAGGCAACTTTTCAGATCAGCAACCTCCTTTTTAGTGGTGCTTGATCACCTAGTTCACTTACACATAGGCAAAATCTGGAAATTGAGAAAGTGTAATAAGAATACCACTTCTCCAAGCCATTTAGGATGTACCTATATAAAATAGGCTCATCAAATAAAAGTGCTTTAAGAAGCACGGGAAGGAATAAAGTCCCACTTCATCAATATGGTGACATGACTAATGTTTGGGAAGGGTGATATTTCCAATCCCACGGACACACGTGCGTCTAATTGTTGATGTGCATGTAAATGGTGTCATAGTCCCCAACACTCTAATTGATATATGGGCTACCATCAATGTCATGACCAAGGAAACTATGTTGAAACTTAATCTCCAAGGGAATTTCAAGAAAACCACAACAATTACACCAGTTGATTGATTCTGTTAATATCGGAAGAAGATTGTTGCAGAGGTAATGTTATAGTTACCATGACTTATGTTATTGTCTGAATTTCTTGGTCCTACAACCAAAACCAGTTCAATGGTTATCCTCATCACCAGGGGCCTTGTTGTATGTGAGATGCTTATATTTAGCTAGCGAGCGGGAAGCATGGCCCTATAAAGGCGTTTGTCTAGAAGCCGTCATATTATCCTACAACCCACCCTTCCATTGGTCATGATATCCCTATATGGCTGGAGGATGAAGAATATGAGTTATATAACACTGCCCCTATGTGTACTATAGATGTTATTCTTAGAGGGGGGTAACTTGATGAAGATGAACTCATTGACCATGCCATTAAAAACCAGTCCTCCACTAACATTCCTCTCAAAACCTTAGTCAAAGAGTGTGAAAGCCAACCTTGGATGGAAGTGCACTTAGTTGAGTCAACCTCTGAATCCATGAAGGCTATGGAGTTTGGCCCATCCAGATCTCTGAAAGTCAACCCAAAACTCTCGAATGAAGAAGAGAAGCAATTGTGCCAGCTTTTGAAAGAGAATCTAGATGCATTTTCTTGGGATTACAAAGACATGAAAGGGTTGCATCCTTCAGTGTGCAAACATCATATTTACATCAAAGAAGGATGCAAGCCCGTGAGACAACCCCAAAGAAGGATGAACCCGACTCTAAAGGACATAGTCAAAGAATAGTTGCAGAAACTATTGGATGCAGGGTTCATATATCCTATATTCGACAGTGAGTGGGTATCTCCTTTTGTATTAGTCCTAAAGAAGAATGGGAAGTGGTGAATTTGTGTTGATTATCGAGAATTTGACAAAGCCACCAAGAAAGACCATTTCCCTTTTCCCTTTATATACCAAGTCTTGGATGGCCTTGCGGGGAAGAAGTTCTTTTCCTTCTTAGATGGGTTCAGTGGGTACAATAAGATTCAAATCAACCTTGAAGACCAGGATAAGACTACTTTCACCTACCCTTGGTGTACCTTCACTTATAGAGTCTTACCCTTTGGGTTGTGCAATGCCCCATCTACCTTAGAAAGAGCTGTCCTGATCATATTTTTTGAATTAGTCCATGACTCTGGCGAAATATACATGGATGATTTCACACCATATGGGGATGAATTCCAGAAATATCTCTCCAATTTTGGTAAATTACTAAGAAGGTGCATTGAGATGCATCTCTCCTTAAGCCCAAAAAAGTGTGAGTTCCTAAAGGAAGAAGGGGTTGTATTAGGACACTCCATATCCCAAGTAGGAATACAGGTAGACCCGAACAAGATCATTATCATCAAAAGGGTACTTTCTCCTCAAAAGCAGAAAGATATCAGGAGTTTCTTAGGCTTAGCTAGTTACTATATAAGGTCCATCAAATATTTCAGCAAGATGGCTTCATCATTATTTGGGTTACTGGCCAAGGATTCTAAGTTTATTTGGTACGGTCCTTGTCAAGAGGCTTTCAAGCTCATTAAGGAACAGTTGACTATTGCCCCCATCCTACGAGGTCCAAATTGGACTCTGCCTTTCCACATCCACACTGATGCATCCGACAAAGATTTAGGGGCAGCATTAGGAAAATTAGAGGATAAAATCCCTATTTCATTTATATCATCAACAAGAATTTGTCAAAGGCTAAGCTGAATTATATTGTTACTGAGAAGGAGATGTTAGCCATTGTCCATGAATTGAACAAATTCAAGCATTATCTAACTGGATATCAAACCTTTGTTCACACTGACCATGCAACCATCAAGTATTTAATGAACAAACCAGATGTGAATGCTAGGATAATTAGATGGTTTTTAATTTTGTAGAAATTTGATTTGACTATTATCGATAAACCTGGAAAGGAAAAAAAAATTTCATATTTTTTGTCTAGGTTATCTCTTCCTATAGGAGAAGAAGGAATGGTGGATGACCAGCTGCTAGATGAGAACCTCTTTGCGATATCAACACTCGCACCATAGTTTTGCAGGGATAGAAACCCATGAGGATGAAGATACTGCCTCGGGCAGCTGATGATGTCATTTGTTGTGATGGGCTTTGGACTTTTATTGAGACTCTGATCCACCATCTGAACAAAAGAAGTATATCATAGTCTGCCCAGACACAAAAAGTGGGCTAAAATTAGTGATGAGTAAGCAGGGAAAAATGGCAAATTTCAAAGAAGGATGTGTGTTTTACAAGTTTGATTTTGGAAAATATTCATGACCGAGGGCACAATTCTCATCATTGAGAATATTTTGAAGGAATCACAGATTCAGCATATAGCTTCTACTTCTCTCACCTCGGTGATATCAAAGTAGAAGTAGCTAACAAGATTTAGCATCCTCACCCAAGATTGTGAACGACGACTGAAGAAAGTTGACGGGTGATAAGTGGTGGAAGATACTTGGGCCTACAACACTAATTGGAAGACAACAACAAGATTCACTCCCTATGAACTATTCTATGGTAAGGCTCTATTTTTAGTACAATTTGAGTTCAATACTTTAAGAATGGTAGCTGAATTAAATATAGATCTATAAAATGCCCAAAAATAGAGGTTGTTGTAACTAAATGGATTGGATGAGTTCAGAATGCAAGCACTTCTTCACACGGAGGTAGTTCAGCTGCAAAGGAAGGTCTGGCATAACAAGAACATCAAAGAAAAGACCTTCCAAGAAGGAGATCGGGAATTGCTGTATGATTCAAGGTTTAAATATTTCAAAGGCAAGTTGATGACAAGATGGTTGGGATCTTACATTGTGGAAAAATGTTTTGATAATGGCGCAGTTCAAATCAAACCATAGATGAGGAGGGAATCCCCTTGCTTGTCAATGGTCACAAATTGAAAATTTACAAGAAGCCTTTGTCAAGGGAAGAGTTCATAAATTCAATAAGTAGAGAGGTGTATGTGATGGGAAACTCCATCGTTTCCCACATCTCCTAGAGAAAAGAAGAAGAAGAAGAAAGAAATAAAAAACAAAAAAATTACATCTACATAGATTTTGTGTTTTCTTTGTTTGTTGTTTTGCAGGTCATTAATGATTTCTGGAAACACAGGGAAGCATTCATCTTCTTTTCCCTTCTTCTATTTTACCATCCATCCCATCATTCACTTCATTCATTTTCATAACTTCCTCCATCACCTCCATACACCATATTCCTCCATTCCTGAGCACAATGTAGCAAGGAAATAAAGACACAGACTGCTGCAAACATCAGGGAATTCCTACAGCTCAAACATTTGTTCTTGAATAGTAAGAAAAACAAGGGAGGGACTCATGAAGCAAACCCCAGCAAAGACAAGAGTGCCACCCATGGCATCTAGAGCACCCCCCATGCAACATATACAATGGGAAGGAACATCAAGTAAAGATCACCAGCTGACTCAGAGAGCTGCTCATTCAGCGAGCTTCTCACTCAGAGAGCAGAAAATAGTGAAGAACGCAGCATCTGAAAGGCTCGTCTCCTCAATCTAGCTCCTAAAAATGCCTTGGAAATGATAGGTAAACTTAGGTATAACTTCTCACCCCTCACTATGCATCCATAATAGCCAGAAATAATTAAATTTGCAAACTTAGAGTTTAAGGGACAAAAAGGTGGCTAGTTAGCTTGGCCACTGTCGTGAAGTATGACTAGGGAGAACTGCAAAGTCACACCACCTAGGCATGCAAAAGAAAAGAATTTAAATCATGTGGAGTAGAGTAGAACGAGGGGAGGAAACACGCAGTCCATCATAAATTAATAGGGAGAAGGAAACAATTGTCTACAACATAAACTAGTGCTGAGCAGAGTTACATAAGCGCTCCAAAACTAGTTGCGCAATATAATAAAAGGAGATCTCATCTCATCAAAACCAATAAATTAAGATTTTTTTAGGGAAAGAGACCAAAGGGAGCCACAACACAGTAGTACTGAGAGCGGGTTGCGTATTTGAACACTGCGCAACAACAAAAACAGAACAATGTCACCCTACCCATGGTTTGGTCCTCTCTCGTAAATATGAGCAGGGAAGCTTTTATAGCAACCCAAACAAGGCAATATTCCACTCCTAGCCTCAGAGAAGATGAAGAAGAACTAGTAGAAGAGGAAGAACCAAAATAAGAAGAAGATCCAGAAGAAGAACTAGAAGAGGAATAAGAAGAAGAAGAGGAAGAGACAAAGGACAAAGGAAAAATATAAGAGATGGCCATAAAATTCATAGAGATAGTAGAAAATGGGTAAGAATCAGACTCAAAACACAACACCACATCCCTTCAATACAAAGAGGTAGTTGCCACTGTAGCTCATCTAAGCACAAAGAGAAAAAGGCAGACCTCTATGTATTTCAGAGCTAACAAGAGTCAGAGAGAGCCAAAAACTCCTCCCATGAGCCCGATTATCATTGAAGAATTTCCAAGGGAGGAGGAAATAATCAAAGAAATAGCTCTGAAGGAGCAATTGCAGAAGGCACGGGTAGAGAATGTAGCACTGAAGTAGAAATTGCAGCAAAAAGGGGAGCAAGTAGCCACCATGGCAGACTTATGCATAGAAGCCCTTTAGCACAAATTCCCTTCTGACTCATATGTTGTGTACCTAAAGAAGCAATGGCTTCTATTTCAAAACAAAACTCTAGCCTCCCATGGATCCCTACCTTTCCAAGATTGTAGGCAATTCATGAATTTCTACAAGCAAGCTAACATGGATGATCAGGCAAAGATGGAATATTTTTACATGCATAACCTTATGTTGACAAATCTGGATATTTGGGACCCTAATCCTACAATGGGGGATATGCAGTTGATTTCTCTAGTATCTTGGATGGTGAATGAGGACACTAGAGCAAAAGAGATATGGAGGGTCATGGGAAGAAGAAATAGAGAACCCTTATATATCAGACTAGAATTTTTTAGGCCAAGAGGAGTCATCCTTCACCATCGAGAGATTGAAAGGGACCCTGCAGTGGTTGAAAGCTACCTTCAAAATCAAACCCAGGTAATAGGCCACTTTGATGATGTTTCCAGGTAGATAGAAGATGAGTGCATTATGTCCAACCAAAGGAGATGGGATAAACTCCCTCACGGCCTCAAGAACAGGGAGTACCATAATACAAAAGGACTAATGGGTGCATTAGAAAGGGCACCATTATACAAGAGGGCCATGCATGCCAAAAAGATCCAATGGTTGGGACTAAAGCTCAACCCACCTTTGCTGCCAGGGTTGAATGATGAAAAGGACACAGATGCACAAGATATAGAATGGGAGGATGTAGAAAATAATAATGGTTTTTACCCCCTTAGGGAAACTCCCAAACTTCTTCCTCAGGAAATCAAGGGGGCTGTCAAGGCCTTGAAGGAAATGCAGGAGGAGGATTAGTTTCTCAGAGGATGAGCAACCATTCAATAGGGGGGTGATGATGAGCTCCATCATTAGACATATTTGGAGGGGTTAATGGTCACCTTTTTTTCCTTCTTAGATGTCTTTTTCTTGAATTTTTATTATTATTGGTTTTATGATGCTAGTATAGGTGGTGATTAAGGCTAAAATACTCTAAGTGCCTAATATGAGGTTGAGTGTAGAAAATCATGAATTATTAAGATTTTTTATAAGGATTTTATCATTAAAACTTGGAGTTAAGTGGACTCAATCACCCCAACTATTCTCTCCAACAATTCAAGTGTAGAGGCAGCCAAGCAACTCCAAGAGGAGTGCACTCAATCTTTGTTGACTTGAAGTTAAGTGGACTCAATCAACCCAAATATTCTCTCTAGAAATTTGAGTTCCAGAGGTAGCCCAACAACTCAAAGAGGTGAGCACTCAATCTATGTTTACTGGGAGTCAAGTGGATTCAATCACCATTTTCAAGGGAGTTGTTGGTATTTTCCCTGTAGAATAAATATAAAAGAGCTAGAGCTAGGAAGGAGTTAGTTAGTCAGTGAGTCGATTCCATTCAGAACTATTGTTGCAAGCTATTGAGATTTTTATTTTACTCAGTAATGAAACTTTCAGAGATGTATGAGCTTATTCTTTTTACGAAATGAGTAGACTGATTTCCTTTTACTAATTTAAGTTTCAGAGAGTGAGGCTCGTGGGTTAGGGCCCAATCCATGTGCCTCAGCTTCTCTGTTTTTTTCATTCTTTCCTTTCTATCATTTAGCTAGTTTTTCTTCTACCATTTAGTTAGATCTGCTTCTGATAGTTTCATTGCTACTTAGTCTTTGCTTTCAGTTTGTTGTTGTAGTTTTCATATTCTTGTGAGTAGTAGAATAGAGGATAAAAATCTAAAATTCATGGATCTAGAATTCCCTTATCATCTCTGACAATAGAGCTCGAGGAGGGTAAGCCTTCCCACAAACCAAAAACATTGATTTTTGTTCACTATTTCCATCTCTGCGTTACGCCTCTAAACCTTGATTTTACACCTCCATTCCCTCCTGTTTTCTGCTTATTTTAACTGTTGCACCCACCTTTTTTCCCTAACAACACTTAAACCCTTCAACCACCTTATTCCTTTGTTTCTATTGGTTACAATCGCCTTACTTGTTTTAACGTAAAAACCCTGGAAAAACCATCAAAGATGACCTTCACCCTTCCTCCTTGAAATGCCCGCTACCGTACTTCGCTCATTGTAAATCGCAATTTTCATTTGGTTCCTTTTAAGACTTACCGTTATTTTTTCCGATTGCAATATTGTGATATCGCATATTGCATATCTCAACCTTTGCCCCTTTTTCGATCGCACATCGCTTCGTTTTCCTCTTCCCTTCAAGACTTATCATTCAAGGTTGTCTTACCCTTCCTAACGCAAAATGCTTGAAAACCATCAGAATTCAACCTTTCACCATTACTCCTCAAACTTCCCGCTACTATACATCGCAAATCAAAAATCGCAATGGTTAGTTCCTTTCGTTAACACTTACCGCTCCCATCTTCTGATTCCGATATTGCGATCACGCTCTGCCACCGGTCCCACCGCCACGTCACCCATCGCAATCACACTTCGCACATTTTCCTATTTTTTCTTTTAGACTTACCGCTTCCAAACACTTATTACGATATTGTGATTGTGCTCCGTCGCTGGTCCCACTGCCACGTCACTCAGCGCATTTCACACATCGCAAATCTTTCATGTTCACATTTCGCATTTCGATTTTCGCAGTTGTTAATCCGTCGCACTTCACACTTCACAATTTTTTCTCCATCACATCTCTGCCATTGCACTTTTCAAATTATTTTGATCCAAAGCCATTTTTGCGCTATAATAAATTTCAAAGCCTCTCTTTCCACTTCTAAGCCCCATTTCATGTGTTAAGCCCTCCATTAGCACCTTTTACCCCTTTTCTTCTCCAAACTACAAATCAACATTTTTTCAATCAAAATTAAGTCATGGATAGTTTAGCTATATGGATATAAGCGTGGTAGATAGAGAATAAGATAAGTAGGGTGTGTTTAGCTGATTGGCCAAGTTAAGTGTGGTTTAAATTAGTTTCCTTTCTGCAACTGACTTTAGTTTCTTTCTAGTGATTTCCTTTCAATAAATTAATTTAGTTTCTTTCTGTCATTCCCTTTCTGCATATTAAATTAGTTTCATTTCATTTATTTCCTTTCTGCAATTTGATTTAGTTTCCTTTCTGTCATTTACTTCTTAGTCTTTTTCATAGTTTAAGAGACAGCACCCTTTTGCAAAGAAGAAGAGGATGACATGAACAGAATGCATCTATTGTGTATATAGCAATGTCACCTCCAAGTTTGTACGAACCCTGGGTTGATAAAGTAAAGTAGGGAAAACTCTGGGAGTTGCAGCACTCTTGGTGCAATAGCAGGCTCACCATTGAGTGTGAATTATGTCTGCTTCCTTCTCATCCACAAAATCATAGCAGAGCCCAAACTAAATCAACCTTCATAGGTACTATTTTTGTCTTCATAAATTCCCGCCCAATTTGCATTGATATATCCCTGCAGTTATATATCATCGTTTTAGAGATATATCAAACCGTAATCAATTGTACCACAAAAATATCTCAATATATAATTTATTGCAATACAATGAGTATGTCCTGATTCCACCTAGAATCAACTCAAATTTTTCATTGCAAAGAAAGTGTATGGCTTGGTATTAACCAAATACATTAGTAAGCCAATCATATTTTTACATGGATGGATCTACCAAATTTAACTTGAAGTCTCTCAAATTTCTTAGAATTTTCACCATGGGAGTTTCCATTGATTTATACTCCATCATTCCAAACTTCTCCAGGATATTAATAATATATTTTCCTTGACCAATAAATATTTCTCCAAGTTTCTGCCATACTTCTAGTCCAAAAAATAATGCATCAACCCATTATCCATCATATGAAATTCAAAGGCTAACTCCCTATTACTTCAAATAATCAGATGCTCCACACTTGTCAAAAATGAGTCATCAACATAAAATAATAGAATCACTGGTGCATTCTTCTCGGCCTTGAATTAGAGGTTTGGATTAGAATCACTTTTGGAGAAACCAAATCTTGTTAGATAACTGCCAATTCATGTATATTAGGCTCTTGGTGCTTGCTTAAGTCCATAGAAGGCTTCCTTCAATCTGCAAGCATGAGACTAACTTCCATAGACCTCGAAAACTCTAGGTTGCTCTATGTCCACTTCTTCATCAATCACACCATTAAGAAATGTAGTATTTACATCCATTTGATGTAAATTCCAACTCACAGAATAAGCAATAGAAATAATTGATCTAATGGTAGTGTACCCAGTAACTAGAGAAAAAAATATCATTGTAATCCTCTCCCTCTTTCTGGAGAACCATCTAGGCACAAATATTGCCTTGTATTTTTCAATGTGTCCATCCACTGCATGCTTGATCTTGTATACCCATTTTGAGGTCACCACAAATTTCCTTTCAGGTCTAGGCACAATCTCCGATACATCATTATTCATAATCGATTGGTATTCTTCCAACATAGAATTCTTCCATACTTTCTGGCTAGCTACTTCTTAAAATGTGGAAGGTTTAGGATAAATAATATTTTTCATCAAATTTTCATGTCCAAAATACCTCTTAGGTCTCTTGCTTTCCCTGAAGGCACCACGTGGTTTTGCATGTCCTTCTGCATCCTGAAAGGTAGATCTAAGTTAAGATGGCCTCTTCCAAATTTCGGGAACAACGATTAGATCCACTAGTTTGCTATGCCCATATGGCTCTTATTTATTATCTAAGGGATGTTCTACAAGATTAAATGGCCCTGAATATTTTTCCTTGGGAGGTTCACATTCTTTTTCACCATTAGATTCCATGGATACTTATTTAGATTTCAAATGGGAAACATTTTCGTCAAATTTTGTGTCTTTGCTAACTTTAACCTATATTTGACTTGGAACATAGATTGTATAGGCCTTTGATAACTCATTGTAGCCAATGAATATTCCTTCCTATCTTGAAGGCTCTAACTTCATTCTCTTTTCTTTAGGTACATAGATATAAACAAGATAGCCAAATATTCTAAAATTACAAACCTATGGTTTATGTTCAGTGAATGCTTCCTCACGAGTCTTCTTTCCATAATTAAATGAGGACTTAAATTTTGAATGTAGATTGTTTTTATTGATGCTTCACTCCATAAAAACATAGGAAATTCATGATCTTGTATCACCTCCTTGACATATTATTCGATGGCTATGTTATTTCTTTTATAAACTCCATTTTTTTTTGGATTGTAAGGGACTATAAAATCCCTCTTAATCCCAGCTTCTTTCCAAAAGGAAATGATCTCCTTAGAAGTATATTATCCTCCATTATCATATATTAGGATCTTTATCTTCTTCCCCTTCAAGTTTTTCACTTCAGCTTTGAATTCCTGAAACATGTCAAAGACTTCATCCTTCGTCTTCATAAAGTAAATCCATGTCTTGTGAGAGACATCATCAATACAAGTTACATAATACAAGGAGTCTCCAACAAATTTCATTGACATCAGACCACACACATATGAATGGACTAGATCCAAAATTTTCTTGGATATACTTTCCATGCTTAGAAAATGCTTCTTGACATTCTTCCCAAATGCACAACCTTTACATACTTCTTCATGTTCTACCTAAAAATAGGGAACACCTAAAACCATAAGTTTTAAAGCAAGAAAATTTCTATATTGAATATGCGCATATCTTCAATGCCAAAGATCACATGGATTAATATCATTATGTACAAATGTGTAAGCAAGTTGTTTCAAGAGTATATACAACCTTCCCTCACGAATTCCAATTACTCTAGCAGAATCTATACTTGATCCCTTTGGCCATACAAGTACTTTACCATCAATAAATGTTACTCTATATCCCTTATCTTCCAAATATGAAATAGAAACCAAATTCTTTTTCAAACCTAGTAGATGCAGTATGTTTCTTAGATGAACGTTTTCACTCGATTCCAACTCATTAGAATTCTTTTCAATGCCTTTGAATGCATAATTTTGGTTGTGTCGAAGATCTACTTTTTGAGATAATATTGTTTGCATTAAGCCTGTGAGGTTATCACGATCTCCAATCACACACCTTGAAGCACCATTTTAAATTAGCCATAAATCATTGCTATCAGAAATAGAACCTGTAAAATCAAAGAAATAAAAGAAATATTTGTCACATGATTCTTCATTCTTGGGCCTCTTTACAAGTTATTCAAAATATTTTGTGTTGGCACATTTATTTCTCTTTCTCTTTCTATCATTCGATATTCAAGGAAAATCGTGTCTATAGTGACCAAATTTGTGACATTGATAACAATGAACCTTTGACATATATCTCTTTCTTTGAGGAGAAAGTCTTCTGTCTTCAGGTCTTCTTCCTTCATTTCTTCCTCCTCCATTTCTTCTTTGAAAGCAAAACTTCTCTCTTTCTCCACCCTTATTGAAATGTGTTATATATGCTTGAGAATCACCTTCTTTGGGTATATAATTCTTCTCTCTTGGCATGTGTTATCACTTGGATTGAACCTCAAGCTGAAGAAGGAAATTCTAAGGTAACCACAAACCACACTTAGCTAAGTAGCTAACCCTACTAGGCAAGGAGAGGGATCTCTCTGCAAAAATCACAGCCAAGATGACTGAGGAAAAATGAAATTAGGCTAGGTATAGTAGCTCAGGGTTTTTTATTTTGATTGTATAGGGTTGTGCTATATCAGAAGGAAAAAAGTAGTCGAGACAAGGAATTTAGGTCAAAATTTCTAGGGTGTTCTATGGGGCAAGGTAGGTACAGTGTTTAGAACTTTAGGATTTCAATGGGTGGGATGATCAAGACAAGTGAGGAGCTATTAAGAGCATGGTGAAATCATGTTTTCTTTTTAAATTGAAGAAATTACAGACTGTGAATATTTACCCAAAACAAAGCATAGAAATTATCGATTTTGTTCATCAAACTTGAAAACATTCACTTAATAGAAATGAAATGATGGATGAAATAAACAAAACATTATAAAAACTGAGCACAAAAGGAGAAACTAAAACTAAACACCATACCACATGGATCCCATAAAAATAGCTGCAAATTTGATTAATATTCCTACTCAGAACTGATACAAAATATTTCTCTTCAAAATCCCAGCATCCAACTGAGTCTAACCCTTACAAATGAGAAAGAAGAAGAGGATATAGACCTAAAAACCACTCTCCCTAGCCTCAGGGAGTCTAATCCATGAGATGAGAATCAGCTTCCATGAAATTCTGAACAATAATCTGAAGATTAGGAAGACCCAACTACTTGCCTCTAAAAGAGAGGAAACCGATTCATTTGACCTCTAGAGGACCCAAGCTAATGAATTTACCCATAGTAAACTAATACTCATCATAATTACAATAATATTGAAAATTTAAATCAGTAAAATTACATTTCCCAAAGTGAAAATTTAAACTGGAGAATATTTGTTGAAGATTGTAAAAAATTGCAATTTTATGGCAAACGCGCAGCATCCAAGCAGGAAACATAGCCTGTTTTGCAAGCTGGTTTTGAGTGCCTTCCCTGTGTCCAAATCAACTCCATGATAGCTCATTAAAAATATCTCTGTGTCTAGTCTATATATATCTTCATTTTTTAAAATGGTTTTTATTTTCCCTATCAAAAATCCAATCTCCCAAGACTGGTAAACGCGCAACGACCAGGTCAAAAAAGAGGCATAAACATGATTTTTAGGTGGTTTTTGCATGTTTGATGGACCAATTCTCCTCCAAATATTCTGAAACTTACTAGGGTTGATGTAATCATCATTATAAACCTTTTGGTGGTGTTCATTTGGAATTTAGAGGCCCCAAAAAAGAGCGCAACGTCTAGGTCACTGCGCCTTTAGCAAAATTTCTGAGTTGAAAATTATCAAAAATTGCATAAATTAACATGAGTGCAAAAATGTGCCAAAATTATTGGAGTACTTGCTCATTGGGTGATTGAGGCATGAATTAACACCTTGGCAAGTATTTCCAACTTTTCTTTCTCCCCTTTCTTGGACAAACTTTCAATTTTTTCATTAACTCTTTTGAGCTTGGCTAATGAAATTCTCTCTTTCCGTGCATGAAGTTTAACTCTTGCCCTCAACAATTCATTTTCCTTGTTGGCCTTCTTAAGTAACCTCTCCAAATTTATATTGGATCTATCAATCCATGGTACCCTATATTTTCTAATCTCTAGGGAAAGCAACTCACTTGGTGTGAGTTGCTCTGCTAGCTCAGCTTCTCTCTGTCTTTCTCGAGCTAAAGCTCTCTTCAGCCCTATAGTCTTTGGTTTTTGTCTTGGAGGCTGATCCTCCTCCTCATCAGTTTCACCAAATATTTCCAATGTATCCTCAAGAAAGGACTTAGCCTTTTCTACCTCTCTTTGTGCTTTGAAGCATATCACTTCATCAATGGTGTGTTTGGTGTCAAACCCTAGGGAGATGATGGAATGGAAGGTGAGTGTATGAAGTGAGGGTTGTTGTGATGAAATTGGAGGAGTTCGGGAATAGGGATTTTTAATATGAGGGAGGTGATAGGGGTAGTGATTATGAGGGGTTTTATGATAGGGTATTTAATTGTAGGTAGGGTGTAGGGACCCTAGGAAAATGAAAACCTAGGACTTAAGGTTTTGAAGGATATGATAGTTTAGGGAAAGGGGATATTAGTATAGGGATTTGAGAAAGTGATGTGTGATATTAGGAAAGTTATATAAAGCCTAAGGGACTAATATCAAAGTGTAAATTAGGTTTTAATGAAAACTAGGGTTTTTAAATAAAAGGAGACACCAAATTCCCTTAGGAAAACTTCACACATCAAAATGACATTTGATAAAATGTAGTGAATCAAATTTGTTACTTATTGGCTTGCCGGAGGCATGAAGAGTTGTTGTTGAAGGTTTATAAGTGAATTTGTGATATTTTAAGGTCTGTAAGAGAATTTTTTAAGCAATTGGGCAAATGTGCAGCGTCCTTGGCAAACGTGTAGTGTCGTTGATAAATACACTACAATTTCAATCAAACGTGCACCGTCCCTGTAGACTTTTTTCAGACCACATTTGGAGGCCTTCCCTGTGTCCAAATTGAGCCCATGATAGCTCGTTATAAATATTATCCTATATAATTTCCAGATATACCTTTGGTTTTCTGTTTGGAGTTGATTTTCCTTGTAAAAATTTGATTTTACCAAGACTAGTCAAAAAGTGTTGAATGAAGGTGCGGAAATGTAGAGTGATGTTGCAGACAACTTTTGGAGGCATTCCTCAACTCAAAATTGAGTTCATGATAGCTCATTGGAAATTTATCTCTATCTAGTTATCATTTGACTCATCAAGAAAGTCATTTCGACACTCCAACTATGAGAAAACTTGATTTCCCCAAGGTTACTCTATAAGTGCTGAAACTCTCCTGTGGCACCTATGTTTTTTGAAATTTATCTAAAAAAATGACACCTATGTAAAATATGAAGGATTTTTTTCTTTATTGACCTATGAGGGATGAAAACCTCTCTCAATTTTTTTAAATTCATCTTTTTTTTGTCAGAAACACAGTTTGAAGAAAAACTGACCCTATGAGTGGAAAATGACTTGACTCTTGGAATGACTTCTCAAAAAAATGATGGAGACATGATGATTATGAGCTGAAATGACCTCATACTTAATGGTATGACCTACCTTACGCCTCCTCTGCTCAAATGTCTCATTTCCATAATAAACCCTAGCTTAGTGGGACAGGAAATTAGGGTTTGGTGCTTGTGAACAATGATGACTTGGGCAACCTTGGCAAAAATGTTTAAGAAACGAAGCGATGTCAATGAAAATGACGAAGATGAGGTGAAAGTAGAGTAAAATAAGGAGGGATGGGTAGGATGCAAATATCAGTGCTAATAGCATGAACCTTGAGTCTTCTTGAGTACATGCAGTCCATAGTTCATCAAACTTTGGAGCTTCCTTTCTAGCACATATTCCTACTATAAATGAGTCCCATGATTCAGGTAAACCATTAAGTGTTGTAGTCACTAGTTCCTTTTCAGGAATGACTTCATTAATTGCATGAAGTTTATCTCTCAATTGAGAGATCCTCAAGAAATATGAGGCTATAGTCTCATTCCTTTTCATTATAACATCACAAAGCTCATTATTCAAACTCAATGGTTAACCAATATTGTTGAAAATGTATAGTCCAATTAGGGCATCATGAATTTTATTTGAAGAGTCAAGATTTGCAATATATGGGATTGATCTTGATTTATGCAGGAATGAAATGAAATAAAAAAAATTAAATAGAAATACAATGTTGCAAATGCGGCAAGAAATTCCTAATTTAATTTTTCCTTGAAGAAATTTGAAATTCCACATCAATAGTCAACTTGAATGAGTTAATTGAGGTGATATAGTTGTTATCACTCAGTTAGCTTAGTTAATTTTAGTTGGGGACATGAAATTGAGTTGTGCACAGTGATTCCTAAATTTTAGGAGTTTAGGTTGAGTTAATTTCAATTGTAGCAATTTAATTCAGTTAAATTGAGTTATGGTTAATTAAACTAGTTCCAAATGTTGGAGGAACTAATGGGAGGTCTAGTAGTGGCGTGTCATTACAGTGTTTAACCAGTTAACTAATAAAATAACCTAAATTAACTCATGAATTCATATAATTCAAGTTACCTTGTTGAGATTGGAGTTCAAGGGCAGTGTACTATCAGTTGCAAATTATTACAAGTTGTACAGGCGGTGCATGCAGTCAGAGAAGGGCCTAAAGGAATTATGGAATCCAGATTGAGGAATTTCCTAACTAATAGGGGCTAATTCCTTGAGGAAAAATGCAAGGAAATAGGAGCTTGGCATGATAAGAAATTGGTTAAGTATTAACCAGAGTCAGACAGTGAAGAAGTAGGATAGAAGATACATTTGCAGGTTGTGCTCTAGCTTGAGCAAGCATATTGTATTCATCTAAATTCTTTGATTAATGTAATATAGATAGTAAGGGTTTTTCAGTAGTTTTTTCCCCAAGATAAATCTGTTGGCTTCCATACCATCTATCTCACCTTCCATTTTTTTTTTTTGTTACTCTTTGCAAGAGTGAAATTTGTTGCATTTGGTCTCTTAATTCTGATATATCATGTTGCAATTCTCCCTCTTCATGTATCATAGTAGAGATTTATGAGGATTTAATGGGTATGGAATTATTTTTGAGACATTTTATAACTCAAACTGATATCAATGCTTCAATATTCCCTTAGAATCACTTCAAACAGATTTTTCAATCAAAAGTTATGCAATTTTTAAAAAACACACACCTTTTTCTTGCTTTTAAGGAGTTTGATATTGAAACTGGTGTATCTATGTGATTTCAGATCCCTAGGATTTTTATTTAGTCTTGTAGTAGCCCTCTGAGTCTTCTTTCAATGCCATAGGTCATGCCTAATTTGGATTCTTCAATATAAAGTTATGCCCTATCTCCCATAATGCCCTAATTATGGACTGGTTTAGTAGAGCTAACTTGTACGATGTGCCACATGTCACTGTTTCAGCCTTTGGCCCTGAAATTGATACATGATATTACAGTCCGTGAAATTTCAGCCACTTTTTATAGAATTCAAATCCGAAGGCTGAAACGAAAGTTATTATGATTTTCCCTCGGTCACCTGTTTGAGACTGAATTCTGGAGCCTGCAAAAAACCTAACTTCCTCAGATCATATATCCAAAAATATAGCGAACCAAGACCTGTAATTCCAACATGAATTTCACCAAGATTTTGAATCCATGTGGTTGTAATTTCAGCTTCTGAAGCTTCATAGAAAAAACATTATAACGAAAATCCCAAGGTAACTTGTTTTAAGAAGTGAAACCCTAGAATCAAAAGCTTTTATACCAAATGTTATGCAACTAGATCACAAAATAGAAGAAAAGATAGATCAAAGACTTAAAAATTATCTAATTCAAGGGGGGAACCTCCTTTACATTAGATAAATGAATAGTTCTTGGATGATTCAAATGGAAAAACATACTTTCTATATATAAGACTCTAAGGGGTCACAATATAATGAGAACCTACATAACAATAATAATGTAAGGGCACAACAATAAAAACTATGGGCTTCTATGGGGCACAATAATAAAAATATGGGGACTACATGGGCACAACAATAAAAATAAGGGGGCTACACTAAAAAATAACAATAAGGGGCAACACTAGTATTATAGGGATCTAACAAAATCTCTATGGATGTATGTTGAATCATGATGCATATTTTGGATATGTGTTCTCAATCGTGAATTTACTTCTGCATATTTGACTAGAGTAGATTTGAGTCTTATGTTTTATAAATTACATGAGAAGTTTTGAATCCACATTAAATTCTACATGGTATCAAAGCATGATTCAAAATATAGAAGAGAATTTGAAGTTGTCTTTGCAGGAGGATCGAACTTGCAGGATCAATTCTTCGGAGCTAGAAGGATGGATTTCTATTGTCCAGGGCTTGAGTATTCCCCTAAGGGTAGCTCGAACTTAAGGGCCACATGGAGGCGGTACTGGAGGAAAATTTGTTGAAGGAATTCACATATATTGACATTTCAAAACCAGGATCATCAGACCTCAAGGATATAGCACAATGGAGAAAGTGTGTAGCCAAGGCGAGGAGAATCATATTAGAAGGTGTGAAGGATCACATAGTATCCAATATACATCAGAAATATACCTCGTATGTAAGGTGGCAAGCACTAACATAGTTTTTCTAGAATAGTAGCGACCACAGGAAGTTGTTGCTCAAGGAAAAGCTTCAAAATATTGAGATGCAGAAGACTGAATCTATTCAACAATAATCCTAAGCCTTCTAGGCCTTCCCAAGAGATAGAAAAACTACCAAGATTTGGTAAATGGGAGCGAGAATCTACCAAATTTGGAATGCCTATGGTTTGATTTGGTATAGGAGGAGACAAGGCAGAATACCAGAGATGGGATCTCATCCAAAGAAGAGGAAGAGGACTTTTCATTAGTCATCAAAGGAAAGAAAGGAAAGGGAAAGAAGTCCCATGGTTAAGTTGATTCCAGCCAAGAGGGCAAGAAGAAATACTTTTCCAAAATCAAGTGCTTTCACTGACATGAATACGGGAACTATGCCACAAAGTGTCCATAGAAGAAGGTACGCAAGAAGGAGTTTGTAGTAGCAACAACAGGTGAATCTTTGGCTTCATAGTTTCAGCTTGACTTTACTCTCATCACATGCATGGTGAACACAGTGATGGGACTCATGTGGTATCTATATATTGGTGCCTTGTTCCAAATGACAAGGAACAAAGAATTTTTCAATGACTTGGAGGAGAAATATCTCTAGATGCACATCGAGATGGGAGACGATAGAAGGTATAGTGCGACCAAGATTGACACAGATACCTTTCAGAGGGAGTTGGGCTCCACTCTTAGGTTCAAGGATGTGATGTTTGTACTGGGTCTAAATAAGAATCTAGTTTTCATCGCGGTGTTAGAAGACCGTAGCTACAATGTGATATTCAACAAAGGAAAGGAATTTATGAGACACATTACCACTGGACAGGTCAAGCAGATCGACATTGGAGTCAAGAACTTGTATTAAATTGAGGTAGAAGATGCATGCAAAGCCTTGAGGAGTAAGTCAGAGACTAGAGATATGGTAGTTGAGAGGGATCATGTTAGACCTCTCAACATGCAGCCTTAGAAGAAGCCTCAGGAAATTGTGGAGCAACCAGAAATGGAGAGGTAGAGAGAAGGAAGTGTGGATACATCCATTCATCTAGAGACATTCAGTAGGGGGAGAGTTCTATCCAAGTGGGCAGAGGGAGCAGATGCAGTTATACCTCCAGGAGTGAGGTGGAGCGATGTATATCCTTAGTCCAGTACTTGCAGAAATTTGGGAAGGGTCCATTGAGGTATTCTCCACATGGATCATTACCTTTCTACAGGGGCCCACAATATTCAGTAGCAGGAGGATTAATATCAGTCAGATACAAAGGAGTGTAGAGGAGTGTTGACAACAAAGCAAGAGGCTCAATAGCAGAGTCAACAACTGCATAGTTTTCCCAGTAGAGAGTTGCATAGATAGTTGATTCAATATTTTTTTTAATTTTTTTATGCTTCTCAGTTGCAGATGTTGCAGCAGTAGTAGCAACAACAACAGTGAGAGATGTTGCATGCATTAAATTCCACAGGTGCATGATAGGGGTGGTTGATAATCCCTTTCTTACTCAGAGGGAGTGTTGAAAATGCAGGAAGAAATTTATAATTTAATTTTTCCTTGATTAAATTACGATAAATTCAAAATTCCACGTCAACAGACAACTTGAATGAATTATTTGAGGTGATATAGTTGCTATCACTCAATTATCTTAGTTAATTTGAGTTGGGGGCATGAACTTGAGTTTTGTACAATGATTCCTAAATTTTAGGAGTCTAAGTTGAGTTAATTTTAGTTGTAACAATTTAATTCAGTTAAATTGAGTTATGGTCAGTTAAACTAGTTCCAACTATTGGAGGAACTAGTGGGAGGTCTAGCAGCGGGATCCAACTTCAATGTTTAATTTGTTAACTGATCAAACAACCTAGATTAACTCATGCATGCATAAAATTTTAGTTACCCAGTTCATATTGGAGTTCAAGGGCAGTGTATTATTATTTGTAAACTATTCCAAGTTGTACAGGTGGTGCATGCAGTTAGAGAAGGGCCTAAAGGAATTGCGCAATCCAGATTGAGGAATTTACTAAATAATAGGGGTTAATTCCTTAAAGAACATCACAAGGAAATAGGAGCTTGGCAGGCTAATAAATTGGTTAAGTATTTGCCAGAGTTAGTCAATGAAGAATTAGGATAGAAGATACACTTGCAAGTTGTGCCCTAATTTGAGCAAGCATATTGTATTCATCTAGATTCTTTGATTAACGCAATACAAATAGGAAGGGGTTTTGAGTAGTTTCTTTCCCCTAGATAAATCTGTGTATGTGTGTTGAATCATGATGCATGTTTTTGATATGTGTTCTCGATCGTGAATTTTCTTCCACATATTTGAGTAGGGTATATTTGAGTCTTATGTTTTAGTAAATCACATGAGCAATTTTGAATCCACATTAATTTCTACATGGTATCCGAGCAGGATTCGCGATAGAGAAGAGAATTCGAAGTTATCTTTGCAGGAGGATCGAATTTGGAGGATCAATTCTTCAAAGCTAGCAGGATGGCTTCTATGGTCTAAGGCTTGAGTATGCCCTTGAGGGTAGCTCGAACTTTGTTGCTTGGAAGGACCACACAAAGGCAATACTGGAGGACAACAAGTTGAAGGAATACACATATATTGACATTCCAAAACCAATATCATTAGACCTCAAGCATCTAGTAGAATGAAGAAAGTGTGTAGCCAAGGTGAGGAGAATCATATTGGAAGGGGAATACCAGAGATGGAACCTCATCCAAAGAAAAGGAAGAGGACTTTGCATTAGTCAGCGAATGAAACAAATCCAAGGGAAAGAAGTCCCAAAGTAAGGTTGATTCCAGCCAAGAGGGCAAGAAGAAATACTTATCCAAAATCAAGTGCTTTCGTTGTCATGAATACGGGCAATGGCAGTAGCAGGGGAAGCTTTGGCTTCACAGTTCAAGCTTGACTTTATTGTCATTGCATGCATGGCAAGCATGGTGATGGGAAGCATGTGGTATTTGGATAGTGGTGCCTCGTTCCATGTGATGAGGAACACAAAAACTTTTAGTGACTTGGAGGAAAAATATCTCCAAATACACATTGAGATGGGAGATGATGGAAGGTACAATGCAATCGAAATTGACACAATCACCTTTCTGAAAGAGTCGAGCTCCCCTCTCAAGCTCAAAGATGTAATGTTTGTACCGAGTCTAAATAAAAATCTATTTTTTATTGCAATGTTGGAAGACCATGGCTACAATATGATGTTAAAAAAAAACGACATTCGTGAGACATTATTTTTCTACAATTTAATATAATTTTCTACCGTTGGTCTTTTTTTTAATACATGCGATGTTTTTATATTCTAGATTTGCTCTAGCTTAGTTTCCAAGCACTAAAGTCATTTCACTTTTAAGTTTCTTATTCATTAAACAATTCCCGGTGAATAACTTTTCACGTGTGCGTGTTTAATTTTGAAGGGACTCAATTTTGAGTGGCTTGGTGATACAAGACAGTGTATTGAAAAGATTTGAATGCCCCGATTTTCAAAATATTGAGAATTATTCGTTAAAATATGACAGGTTGAACAATATCTATTCAGTGAAGTCTCACATCACATTACATTATTGAGCAATGTCTCTTCTTCACTAAAGTCTACATTTAAGAGATTCATTTTCCACCCGCCTCTTTATGATTTCTTTCCTTTCTTATTCAATTATCATAGATTTTAATAATGATCCTAAAGTAAGGGTGTTCAAATATTTGAGTAATGTAATATTGAGGACCATTGGCTCAAATCTATCACATGGTCCAACAATATCTTTTCATTCAAGTGTACGAAATATTCGTTTTTCATGGAACCCTTTTTCTCATTTATTTAATTTTGCATAAGTTTTAATATTAATGTATAACTTGCATTATATTTAAAAACAATAATTCATAATAATATACCTATGTTAAACACTCTTTGTAGGCTTATTTGTTGAGCTAACAAAGAAGTGATTCATTCGAGTGAATCATACAAATATTCCTAGAAGATCAATAAAACTATATAGAAAAAAATTATGCGTATGTTAAAAATAAAAATAGTTAATAATTGATTATTATTTTAAAATAATACTTAATTCTTATTGAGATGTTCTCTTTCTTAAAAATATCATAAGATTATTAATTTATAAGTTAACAATAATATCAATATGTGTATATGTTACTCAATAATTTTTTTAGAACAATTATGTCTTACTTTTAGGATAGAGACTTCACTCATTATTAGGGACACATGAAATTTTAATAACAATATAGAATGATTTATTAATGTAAATTTGAAGAATTTCATTATAACTAGAAACATTGACATAAGTTGATATTAAAATTATTAGATGCAAATATGCAAAAGTTAGGATTTGACTCTAAATGAAAAGAATTAAAAGAAAGATTACACCAAATTAATAAAAGAGAATAATGTGTGTGTGTGTTAATATTTTGATTATTAATATGGTTAATAAATTAATATTTTTAACTAATTAGTTAAACTAATGGAATTCAAAAGAAAAAATCGAGAGATAATAATAATTTATAATATCAAAGTAATAATTTTATGATGATGTCAACATTAGAATTGTAACTAGTACAATCATATAAAATAAATGGCTAGTAAGTTACATTATATTTTTTAAAATTAGTTTATAATAATCATCTCACAAGTAGCTTGACAATTGGTGATCAAAGTGATCCCTTCCATTAGATCTGCAAGGTACATAGATTCCTTGGACATAATCGACACGATCTTCGAGTCAGTAAACCACATAGAAAAAAATATACACATGCTAAAAATAAAAATAATTAATAACTAATCGTTATTTTAAAATATTTAAAATGCTACTTAATTCTTAATGATATTTTATTTTTCTTAATAATATTAGAAGATTATTTAATTTACAAGTTAAATTAACAATAGTATCAACATTCGTATATATTGTTTAATGATTTTTTAGAAACAACCATGTCTCGCTTTTTGGGACACTTCAGTCATTATTAGAGACACATAAAACTTCCGTGTCAATATAGAATGATTTGTTAACATAAATTGAAAATATTCATTACAACTAAGAAGATTGGACCTAAATTAATATCAAAATTATTATATAAAAGTATCTAAAAGTTAGGATTAGACTAAAAATGAAAATAATTAGAACATAAGAGTGTACCAAATTAATAAAAGAGAATAAGATAAATTATATATATATATATATAATTTATATTATTAATATAATTAATATTGTTAATAAATTAATATTTTTAATTAATTAGTTAGTTCAATGGAATTCAAAAGAAAGAATAAGAGAGATAATAATAATTTATAATATCAAAGTAGTAATTTTATGATAATGTCAACATTAGAATTGTAACTAGAACGACCTTATAAATTTAATGGATATCCATGACAAGCATCAAGACACTTACTTCATGATACATCACATATTGCTAAGGTTAAAAAATCATAAAAATTAACTAAATTACAACTTTGTTATTATTAATATTAATTATAAAAAACATGAATATATGAGTTAAATATATGTACATTTAAAAAAGGATGTAACAAGATTCTTAACCATGGAGATTCACCCCCACTTTACCCTGGAGATTCTTAAAATTTGTCAAAAGTTATTAAAATTTTAATTTAGGTCACAGCTTCTTAATCGCACTGAATTCTTCAATTTACCATTAATCGACCATTCAATTTATTTTGGTCATATACTTTTTAATCTATTGAAAGCTTGATGTATCCCTGATGATAGGTGGAGTGTCCATCTGAAACATCGATTACTTTTTGTAATCAACACAGTTGTTTCTAGAAGAATTATTCAACAACACGATCTCCAAGTGTGAAAATATTCGTACTCTAAAACATGTGTATAGATATAATTATAATTTATAGTTTACAATTAAATTATTAATACCCAATAATATCCTATGTTAGATGATTGAACTTGTTGTAACAATCTATCACTATAAGTGTGACTAAATTGTAGTTTAGTAGTATTTTTGTAGGAGTCTTCTATCACTATTCTAGGTTCAATTCTTAGAGGGAGGGTGACTATTGTTGAGTTTTCAAGTGCAATATAGACAAGCACTAATTTATGAAATATTGATAATTACTTCAAATGATATAGATATTCTTTTAACAATTACAGTTTATCATTAAGAAATTACACTTCAAAAATTCAACCATAAAACCATAAAGATAGTAGATATCACAATACACAGAGAGAACACAAGATTTACCCAGGGAAAACCCACTTGGGGAAAAACCCAACGACCTTTTTCTTAGAGAAATTCTTCATTTCGACAAGAGATACATCTAATGAAAATAGTCAACTATGAGGTCAAACATACCAACAATGCTTATGGTCAAACCTGGTTAACATCCCTCAATTCAAGCCTCCTAATATACCTAGTACCTCGCTCTAATGTGATTTTACCTATGCCAAATTTTGACCTCTATAATATGCCTAGAAAACTTGGCCTTCCAAAATTTCGGCATGCCAAGAAACCGTTGCCTGGAATTTCGCCCTCCCAGAAACTGCTCAAAATTTCAGCTTATTCAAAACTACTGCCCAAAAAATGCCTAGAAACACGCATATGAGCTAAGAGAAAGAGATATGAGTTAGAGAGAGAGAGAAAGATGATCTTCTTCCTTTGTTTCATCCTTCTTGTACTTTGCTCGGATGCCCAGAAGCTGTGTTTCTTGTGTGAGGTTAAATTGTTTCTTTATGGAGGAAGTTGAATGTGTTTATATAGTGATCTTCCTATCCATAATGGGTGTGTCTCTTCACTGGGACGACTTGAATTGAGGGAGGGTAGTCAAATATCAAATTTCGAAATCTTCTCTTTTAAATCTGACATGAAGAACATATCTCACAATAATTCCTTCAAGGGCTAAATAATCAAAATGACATGAAGAACATGTCTTACAAATTCTTTATACATTACAAGGGCTAAAATATAAATTTAGAAGATTTACCATAGTTACAAAAATTCAACACTCCATCTTAGCTAAGGAGGTATTTATAATGACTAGACAAATGTTCTACTTGTGACACATGGTAATTTAATAACATCAACCATTTACCATATTTTTTGTTATCACTTCAGGCCTATGGTATATCCTCACCATAATTCGGTTCAATGCTTCAAACACATAGTAAATCAAATCCATCAACTAATCACCATCATTTAGCTTATAACTTTAGACATATGGTGTGTCCTCACCATAATTCTAGTAATTACTTTAGACACATGGGATATAATTTAGCATACAACTTGTCATCATAATTCGGTTCGGTACCTAACACATGGCTTCTTAACTAGTCTTGATTTACCATAATTTGGGTCAATGAAACATGGTGAATGTGGTTCATCCTCGGGACAAGGTGAAAAATTTAATCGACCTTAATGAATAAATAGTGTGGATCCATCATTGCCCAGATATAGCCGTTGAAAACTAGCCATTAAAAACTAGTCATTATTAGTTATTTTTTAAGGAATAATATTAAAATATTATCTGTTAAGACTTTTTAACAAAAGGGGTTAATGATTAATAATATAGAAATTATTAATAAATATGTTAATAAAATGGTTAAATTTTTTATGAATAATACAATAGGATAATAAAAGAATTTAATAATACATATTTAAATAAAAGGGGTTAATTTTTTTAATTTATTTTAATAAAATTTATTTATTTTTTATATATTATTATTATAATTATTAAGAAAATATAAAGAAATTATAACTAAAATAAAACAAATGAAGGTCCAAGACCCAAAAAAAAAGGGACCAAAAGAAAAAAAAAGGCGATTCAAGTCTCAACACAAGGGGCAGAAATCACCTAGAGAGAGCTGGAGTCCAACTCACTCTTAATTTCCTCCCATCATCCTTGTTGAGATTCTTAGCATGTCTCTCAATTTCAATAGTTTCCCTGAGCTTCCTATGGTGGAAGTGATCAACCTTAGCAATGACTTTGAAATCTTCAATGCATACATGGTGACATGATTTTTCTGCATGTTCAGCAAGAGCAAATGACCGATTATGCGTAATTAGGCATAATTGGTGCCACACATCTGCTCTTGTAGAACATACGAAAAAATTGTGTCACCATGTATGCATTGAAGATTTCAAAGTCATTGCTAAGGTTGATCACTTCCACCATAGGAAGCTTAGGGAATCTATTGAGATTGAGAGGCATGCTAAGAATCTCAACAAGGATGATGGGTGGAAATTGAGTAAGAGCTGGACTCCAACTCTCTCTAGGTGATTTCTCCCCCTTTGTGTTAAGACTCGAATCGCCTTTTTTTTTTCCTGGTCCTTTTTTTTTTGGGTTCTTAGACCTTCCTTTTATTTTTATTTTAGTTACAATTTATTTATATTTTCTTAAGAATTATAATAATAATATATAAAAAAAACTTTTATTAAAATAAATTAAAAAAATTTAACCCCTTTTATTTAAATATGTATTATTAAATTCTTTTATTACCCTATTATATTATTAATAAAAAAATTAACCATTTTATTAACATATTTATTAATAATTTCTATATTATTATTCATTAACCCCCTTTTATTAAAAAGTCTTAACATATAATATTTTAATATTATTCCCTAACAAATAATTAAAAATGGCTAGGTTTCAACGACTATATCCAGGCAATGATGCATCCACATTGTTTATTCATTAAGATCGATTATCTTTTCACCTTGTCCTAAGGATGAACCACATTAATTGATTCAAAACGTCAACCAAATCATAATGATGTGATTAATCCAAAAGACAATTTTCTAAACTATGAATATATTATTATTATCATTGTGATTACTCTCTTTCTAAATACATTTGAAAATTTTCTCTATATTTTCTTATGATTTATTGATGTGGGATTTGAGTGTTGAATTTTTGTAGATGAGTGTACCAAGAAAAGGTGGAGCCCCCCCCATTCTAGCTAAGTACAATATTTTGTTCATTGATGTGCATAATTGTGAATAAGTAGCATTTAATTTTTATTATATTTCTATTATAATTTCTTGTGAATATTTTTTGTATAAACTTGTTATTATGTCATGACGATTCAGATTTTGGAAGTGATCTCCTTCTAGTGACTAGTTTGGATAAGGAAGGACGACCTAGGTCTCTAGGTTGGAGTCTCTTTCTTGTGAACTAAGAATTGAATTGGAATTTCTATCCATGCATTCATCCTTCTTTCTTTCTTACATCAATTTCTTTCTTAAAACAGGTGTTATGCTTTATGGTGAACTTGGTTTTGTTGAAAAAGAAATCGATAGGAAGGACAACCGGGATATCTAAGTCAAGAGCCTCTTCCTTATTAACTATGTTTCAATCATTCACTTGTTCATGCTTATTTATTATAATTTCTATGTTTTTCATTATTTGTATATTTGCAATATGCATTTCCATCATATTCATCTAAAGAAATACTCCCTACACTAGCTTAAGCTAAGATCCATATACCTTGGTGTGCTTCTAAGTTTACCAACCTGGATTGTTAATTAAAACAGATGCTCTAATTCAACTCCATAAATTAGACGAACATTTTTGGTGCCATTTTCGGGGAAGCACTTATATATAGCTAATTATGAAGCTTGTTTATAAAAACATTAAAAAAAAAAAAAAAAAAAAAAAAAAAAAAGGATTTCTTTTCATTATGGTTATTTATACCTAGACATAAAGATGATAAGGGTAGATATACGGAAAACAAAAACCCAACCACTAAAATAATGGTGGGAGCAAGACCATCCACATTAACTAACACCATTTGCTAGGAAACAAACTTTAGAGGATCTAGAGGTAAAAAAAGAATTCAAGACAAATGTTAAATTTGATTGAAAGGTGAAATTTATTTTATTACGAGGTAAGGATGAAACAAACACAAGAAGAAGCACCTTCTATAGGCAAACTTACAAGGAAACCAATTGATCAACTAATTCTTGAACAACTTGAAAAAATTGAGGATATACAAGCTCAAATTTTAACTGAAACATTTGAAAAAGCTTAGAAAGAGATGACAAAAGAAGGACAAGGATCCACTATTCTAGGATTAACTCCAGAACGAAGGATAAAATATGAAAGAAAATGGAAATAATGGAAAAGAAAGAGGGAAGAAGAGAGGAAAACAGAAGAAGCCACTAAAAACATAGTTACCAATCAAACGGGAAAATTACTTAATACACATTTTTTTGAGGTAGTAAAAAAAGCACCTGATTTTGAAAAGTGGTGATGGAGAATCACCCTTTTCTTTGGAGCATAGTTTTGGCACTTTAAATTTACTTATGGTTTTTTTTTTTTTTAAATGTCATGATTTTCATGTCGATTCTAAAAAGTGGTGATGTAGAATAACCTGTTTTTTTTTCTTTGAGCATATTTTTGGAACTTTAATTTTATTTTTTTTTTTAATTTTTTTTTTAATGCCACGTTGATTTAGAAAAATGGTGAGTTTTTTGGCACTTTAAATTTTTTTATTTATCAAGTATGAACATTTGTTTTAAAGTTTTAGTGATTTCCATGCTAATTTTGAAAAGTGTTGATGCAACATCAATCCTTTTTGTTTAGAGTGTTGATTTTCATCTTGGTAATAAAACATAAAAATAAAATAAAATGAACGTGACAAAACAATCAAATCTAAAAGAATATGAAGAAAACTAATAAATCTCTAAAAAAAATACAAAAATAACTTGTAAAAATAAAAAATTTAAACAAAAAAATTCAAAAAATAAATAAATGAATAAACAAAAAAAATTCAAAAAATAAATAAAAGAAAGGGGAAAATTTGAAAAACTCACAATTTAAAGGAAAAAAAATAACAAATAAACATAATTAAAGAAAATGATAAAATAAAATAATTAAAATCTAAAATGATAAAAAAATTAAAATAATCAAATACAAAAATACAAATTAATTAAAAATAGAAAAAAAAATTAAAAAGAACATCAAAATAAAAATTTTAAAACAATAAAAAAAAAATAAAAAAATTAAAAAAAAACAACAAAAAACATTAAAATTTTAATTAAAAAATACATATATACACGAAAAATACATATTCAAAGAATTAAAAAAAAAAAAAAACATAATTCATTTTTTTTTTAATTAAAAAATAAAAAATAATAATAATAATAACACATTTTTTTAGATTAAAATTAAAAAAAAAAATCTAAAAAAAAAATTAAAAATGTAAATAAAAGGAATTTAGCTTCCGTGATTCATAAATTGTGTATAAGAATTTTCAGTGAAAATCAGATGTAAGAAAATTTTGTCGACGCGTTTCGAACTAGCGAGTGTGGTTCATCATCAGGACAAGATGATAAATCTAATCAAGAAACCTGTTTAAATAGATAAGGATAGCTCAAACTAGCCGTTGAAAAAAATGACTAGTTGGAGTTGTCCTTATCTATTTAAACAGGTTTCTTGATCAGATTTATCATCTTGTCCTGATGATTAACCACATTGGCTAGTTCGAAACATGTCGACAAAATTTTCTTACATGTGATTTTCACCGAAAATTCTTATACACAGTATAAATAAAATTTTAAAATTTTAAAAATTAAAACTTGAATTAAAAAAAAAATAATAAAAAAAATTAAATAATTTTGTTTCACGACCGCCCCGGGGGCCGTGGGGCTCGGCCAGTGGGCGGTGGGAGTGTTTAATTTATGTTTTAAAATCTCTTTGTATTTTTTTTTTTAATATTTTTTTTAATATTTTTTTTAAAGTTTTTTTTAAATTAATTTTTTTTAATTTAAATTTGTAATTTTTTTTAATTATGTTGTTTATTATTATTATTTTTTTTTATAACTTCAAAAAAAAATTGTTTTTGTTTTTGTTTTTGGGTTAAATTTTTTTCTTTAAATTGCGTGTTTTTTTGAATTTTTTTTTTTGTTTTTTTTTTAATTATTATTATTATTATTATTATTATTATTATTATTTACAAGTGATCTTTTATCTTTTCTATCATGCCTATAATTTATTGGAATTTTATTTTCATAAACATGATATTTCATCTTTAATGTCATCCTTGGATTTTTAAGGCTTTTCAGAGACACAATAATAGATTATCTTTAATACCATGCCTAAAATTTGTTAGAATTTTAAGACTTGGTATTCAATCTTTAATGCCATGTTTATTGTTGAAATTTTAAGGTTTTTCAGGGTCATGATATTTTATATTTAATGTCATTATTTAAAAATTGTTGACAATTTACCCCGAAAAGAAGAAGACGTTATTCCAATAGCACTTTTCATTTTCAAGGTGTTTTTTGCACACAAAAAATTGACGACATTATTCCAGCATAAACACTTTTTGTTTTCAAACTATTTTTTTTACACACAAAATTGGCGATGTTATTCCACCATCAACACTTTTTGTTTTGAGGAATTTTTTTCAATCCTTTTTTCAAGAAAAAAATTGGTTTTTAGCATAATTTTAAAAAATGTCGAAATTTTACCCTTAAAAAAAGTGCATTATGGAAGACACATTTTTCGTTTTTGGGTTTTTTTTTCATGTTTTTTGAGTTTTTTTGTGTTGGAGTTCTCGCTTTGAGGTAATAGTTCCCGTTTGATCACTAACTATGTTTAAAAGGGAAAATGACAGCAAAAGAAGGGAAGATGAAAGAGGAGACAATGACCAAGAAACTACTTTTGGATTCTCAATCATAGATAGTAGAGCAATTTTGGGAGAAGAGGTAAAAATGAAAAACATTCCACCCTCCATTTTTCCAAACTTTTATGGTATGTCTTTTGAAGATCCTAACTCATTCTTATTCTAATTTGATATCTTATGTCGAACCTATGGGTATACTAATGATACACATAAGCTTTATCTTTTCCCTACAACTCTTAAAGCATCTGCATTAAAGTGGTTTATAGGATTAGGTGAGCATACTATTACTAGTTGGGAAGACATGAGAAATATTTTTCTTAAGAAATATCAAGCATATTGTAGGCCTAGAGATTCAAAAGATGGCATTTTTAGAATGACTCAACAAGAAGATGAAAGTATAAAGGAATAATTAGAAATATTTCTCTACAACTTACAAAAATATAAACATCATTCTTTAAATTCAAATGTTATTCGAAAAATATTTTTAAAAGGAATATGAGATGAATATCTTGACATCCTTAATGTTATGGGTAAAGGAGATATTTCATATTTACCATTTGATAAGATTGCTAAGTTATGTAAAAAATACTCAAGTGGAAGAGAAAAAACTGGGATGAGAGATGCAAATTCCAAAGCTATTAAATCAACAACAGGAAGTATAACAAGAGATGAATTAGCAAACTTGTTTGAAGATTTCAAAACTGATATATTAAGCACATTAGGGACACAAGTTGATGTACTTAAAACACAAAAGAAACAAGAGGAGCAAGATCAAGTACTATCAATTTTCTTTCCTAAACGTAGGAAGAAGCATCCATAATTAAGAGAATTTCCTTTAGACAATATTCATGTTTGTTGAATTTGCACTGAAAATCATGCAACTGATAATTTTCCAAGGCTAAAGGAATTGCAGACAAATAAAATAGAGGAAAACCAAGGGATGGAATCTCTTTATTATTTAGCACCAAGAAGACCTTGGAAGCCTCAATTTGTAGGTATGTCTGAAAATCCTCCTCAACATTTTACTCAAAAATTTCCTCAAAGATATCAATATCCTTTTCAAAACCCATGTAATGCTCCTATGCCTTGGCAGGCTTGGCCTCCTCAGTAAACTCAAAATCAACCTTCTCAAGGTTGGAGAGGGTATGCCTATGGATCCTAACCTCCTCAACAATACTATCCCTAATCATTTCAATCTTATCCTCAACAACCATATCAATCATTTCCTCAACAATCCTTTCCATATGAACAATTTCAACAACCTCAAAAACCAAATCCATCATCATCACCTGCACCACAATAGCTTCAACTGCCATCTAACCAACACCACCCAAACCAACTCTATTACCAACCCAACTAGTGGCAAATCCGAGTAATAATTCAATATATAATGTGGAAGAAGGAACTTCATTTCCTACATATTCAATTCTTCATGTTCAAGATGTTCATTTAAGGTCTAGGAAAGTACTGCAAAAAGACTCCCCCAACATTATAAAAGAACAAATAGAAGAAAAAGGGAGTCCTAAAAAATCCAAAAACAAGCATGCAATAGAAGATAATCAAATTAAAAAAGGTAAGGCAATAATGACTCAAACACCTCCTTATCGTGAAATATTTGTTGGTCAAAAATCTTTTATTACTCTTCCCTAATTTGATATCTTAGATGAATTAAAGAATTCTTATGTAAAAATTCATTTATTGCAAGCAATAAAATATATCCCAATATATACAAAGGAAATTAAGGAATTATGCTTAAAGAAAATTAGAAAAATAAAAAAAGACCCGCCAACAATCCATGTGATTGGAATATTAGTTAGCCTCATGTCAACAAGTAGTGTAATTGAAAAATATGTTGATCTGGGAATCCCAGTGGCTACAATGTCAATTAATTTTTTTTTCCTAGAACTTTAATTGAATTAGGGGTTACTATTAATGTGATGACAATAGAAACGATGAAATACCTCAATTTCCAAACATTCGACTGACGACTATGATTTTAGAACTAGCTAACAGATCTAAAGTAGTGATAGAAGGTGTACTTAAAGATATCATAATTTCATTAGACTCTTGGGAATATCCAGTAGAATTTTTAGTTCTACATCTAAAGACAAATCTTGGAGGGTACCCATTAATTCTTGGCAAACCTTGGTTAGCCACAGTTGATGCCTTCATCGGTTGTATATCGGGAAGTATGATTATCTCACACGAGAATGAAAGAAAACACATAACACTCTATCCTCCTGCTCAATCTCATTCTTTTTTATCATGACCTGATGAAACAGAACAAGAAAAGGAAGAAATTAAATATATTCTAAGTATTAATCAAGATTTTTATTTTAGAGAGGAAGATAATAAGGATTTAATTGATTTCTTCATTTCAGAACAGTTGAGAACTATGCAATATCTTGTTGCAAGTCAAATATTAGAGAAACTCTTTCAAGAAAATTGTATAATGAATTCTTTTCAAACATCATTTGATGCTATTTTTCTAGCTAATTCAATTACACATTCACAAATAAAAACAATTGAACTTAACCCTGAAAAACCTCTTAACATTGGAAATAATTTTCAACCAACACAGGAAATAAATTGGTTGAATTATTAAGGAAATATTCAAAATAATTTGCTTGGAATTACACTGATATGCAGGGAATTCATCCTGAAACATGTATTCATCATATCCACACATATGACAATATTAAACCTATAAAGGAACCACAAAGGAGAATGAACCCAATGATGAAAGAGATAGTCAAAGAAGAATTGCATAAATTACTACAGGTAGGATTTATCCACCCTATCTCAGATAGTCAATGGGTTTCTCCTTTAGTGGTTGTTACAAATAAAAATGGGAAGTGGAAAGTCTGTGTAGATTATAGGGAACTAAACAAAGCAACACTTAAATATCATTTTCCCTTACCATTCATTGATCAATTCCTAGATTCACTAGGTGGGAAAAAATAAATCTCCTTTTTAGATGGATTTAGTGGCTATAACCAAATTAAAATAGCATTGGAGGATTGTGACAAAACTACTTTCACATGTCCTTGGGGTACATATTCTTACAATGTGTTACCATTTGGATTATGTAATGCACCAGCTACTTTTCAAAGAGTAGTTTTGGCCATCTTTGTTGATTTAATACATGAGTGTGTAGAGGTTTACATGAATGATTTCATTGTATATGGGAATAATTTTGATGAATGTTTGGAAAACGTGGAAAACGTTCTACAAAGATGCATTGAAATTAATTAATCTCTCAGCAATGAAAAATGTTTATGATGTTAATTTAAGGGATAGTGTGTTGGTGGATTTGGTGCACGAATGTAGAAATCCACACTTTCTTAAGAGGAGTGGTTGTTTCCTCTTAAGTTTCTGGTCACAGGAAGATAAATAAAAGAGTTAGAAGGTTAGTGAACATGCCATAAAACAAAACACACTAGATAATGAAATAGTATGCATATGTAGAGAGAAAACAAAAGCTAAACTAAAAAAATAACACGAAATATCATATAGAGTCAAACAACACAATAATACCAATGGTGGCATCTATATCCCCTCTTATTGTGTGCTGGTAGGAATAAAAGATAGAATGTTTACACACTTTCCAAGGGGCCCTTAGAACTAGGGAGTTCTAAGACCCGATGCAAGGAAATTTTTACCTCCGAGCTGCCTTGGTGCAAGGTCCCTCTCTCTACTCCAAAGGATTGGAGTTGTTGGGTGGCCAACAACTAAATCCCCTCTCTTCTTCTGCTCTATATAACATGTTGCTAGATTTCTTGAAGCAATTTTTGCCAACATAACAATGTGCTCTCCCTTTTTTCATCTCTTGGTGGCGTTTTATAGATGAACTCAAACTCTCCTTCCCTATCTTGGTACAGTGGTGGATGGTGACCCAAGAGAGGGGGATGATTCCATTGTGTGCCACATGACCCCATTGTGTGCTCCCTTGAGGTCCCAAGGAGGCTTAGGCAGTTGTCTTTGGGATGCCTCAAGTGTGGGATCAATTTCCTAGAGTGTGCCTTGTGGTCCCAGAAAGTGACTTCTGCCACTCTGAGGTCTGTACAGATTTTTGAGGGAAAGCCGTGCAAGGGTGCACCTATCAAAGAAAAATGTGCATGGAGGTGCATTATGCTAGTTTCTTGAGTGCACAATTTGATTTTTCTTCTAGACCTTTGATATTTTTAAAAAAATTCAGATTCTCTAATGTGCCTCAGCCCTGTAAATCCTTCTGTCTCACATTTAATAATGTCATATTTGCTTGTCTTATTTTCTAGTGATAACAATTTCCCCCTAATGTGTGAGGTCTATGAAGAACTATATAGCCAAAATAAATTATATATATATTTATTTTTTTCTGTGTACTGTGTGGAGAGAGAGAGTGACCTATTTGTAGCAAGGATTTGGAAATGCCTTACATCAGGTTGAAGAGTGTAATATCCCAAAAGGGAGAATGTAGTAATCTTGAAACACAATATAAGAACCGCAACTAAGTAAACACTAAATCTAAAGACAACATTAGAATATACAGAGAATCTGAGCCTTTTTATTATGTGGAGAGGATTATAGTTACAACAATTTAAAAATAGAGGTATTCTAGCCAAAGAAGTGGCCTAGAATGACCCTGCAAACATGCTACAACTAGCACTGCGTAACTAGTGAGCTACATGAAGCAATACTGTGTTGTCCCTTTTGTTGATGATGTACATATAGCTGCTACAAATGGAAATGCAGATTTATGGATCTCAGGAGCTCTGATGATGCCAAGATTCAAGATCTGGCCAATGTGATGGGAACCCAAGATAACCAAGAAAGGATTTTCCAGATCTATGAGTTTGGAAAATCACCCTCCTAGGGTTTGATCCTTTGACTGCTAGGTTATGCAGATCTGAAGCTTGATTTGATCCAAATATGGCTGCAATATGTTGTACAACATGTCTAAGCTTTGAGGGTTGATCCCTCCTTCAGATCTCTAAGCTAGGATCTTGAGATCTTGTCTCTTCTTCCTCCTCCTTTAGTATGCAGCAGCTGATAATGCAGTTTCTAGGAAAAATTCATTATACAAGAGGGAGAGACTCAATGCCTTCTGAAATGTGCTTCAATAAGCTCCAAGCCAATGGAAATAGTGATGGCAAGGTGATGGGATGATCCCTCACATGATTACTAGTTGGAATGCTAGCAACTTCCTTCCTCGTCTAGATTTACAATGATGGACTGCACAGTAGTTGATGGGACTACTACTGATAGGAGGTAAATAAATTTTAGCCTGATGTCAGATCTGAAATGAAGCCCTGGGAATACTAATCTTCAATCCCAAGGTGATAGGAATCATCCTTCACCAGTTCTCCAGCTGAAATATTGAAGACAACCTCCACCTCCCAAACTGATCGTCAGAATTTGCATAATTCCTAAAGGTAGGTGTTCAGTAGAGAATGGAAAGAGTGTGGCACCAATGCCTAATAATGAATGGAAACTCATAATAACCTTCTTAAAGTAGGCACACAAGTCTTCTATGGGTAAGGGTGGTATTCCTGCTCGAGAACACCCTATGCTAAATAGCACTGCAAACTTAGCTAAACAACATAAGAATGCATGGAGATGTCACCTGACAAATCCTGATCTAAAAAGATCTTCAAATCACAAACTCAAGCATACTTCCAATGTTGCCTTCATCTCCTTTATATACAAAGTGAGCCTTCCCAAGCCATGGCCTACCTCTAAATTGTGTTGTTCATCTGGACACAATCCTCCATGGTTGATTGCACTGTCTTTCCAAGTCCTCCATTATGTCTACATGCAATGTGCACCATATCCATCATGTGTTCATTAAATGCACTACTTCCTACATCACTTCATCATGAATTCTCTATGATCTTTCGTTAGATTCCCTCCATGATCTCAATTGACTGCTTCAACCTCCACGATCTATCTCATTAATGAGACATGATCTCCACTCCATTCACATTAGTAGTTGCTCCACTACTCCATTATGTAGATCTATGCTTAATTAATCCACATTCACACATAAACAGTGGATCTTTATTCATATTGAGGATTATGGGTCCCTCCACCCTTTTATTTACTTAATTAATTAAGAGAATTAAGAACTCCAATATTCCAAATATCATGTGAAAATTTGGGAATATTACAAAGAGTGACCATGTCCTGTGGGAACCCTGCAAGAAATGGTATAATACAGTACATAAAATTTTTCTACGAGGCGGGCATGTCCCATGCTCATGATGCTTTGGCTAGCTAAACAAATATATTTGATAGATACAGATTTTGTCTGTCACTAGTATGGTAGTGATCTGCTGGTTGATGAAGACGATTGCTGACGACCGCAGGGGTGTTTTTTCTTTGAAAATAGGTGGAATGTGGTACCCACATGCGTAAGCTTGGTATGGCATATAAATTTTCATTGTATGCATGGGTGTATGATTGGGACCTTCCTGTGGAAGCATTGCTGAAACATATGCTTATAATGGCAGGAGCGTTCGACGAATTTGATCAAAGTGCAATGGTTGTAAGGTAAGATACCATCTTGACATGAAAGCTTTTGTCGTAGTTGAATTTTAGGAGGATCGATAACATCTGTGGGCGATGATGTTTCCCACATTGCCACCCAGGGATGTCCCTTTTGTGGTGAGGAGTGATCCAAGGTATCGCTTCCTTTTTCGAAAATAGGTGTTGATGTCGACAAAGAGGAAGCCTCAACCAAACAAGAGAGTCACTGATGCTGGGGATCAGGATCTTGGATGTGTTAGGTTTAACATAGGCATGATGGCGAGGGGTGACTGAAAATTAATGATGGGGATTCAGTGGCCCAAGCTCGGAGGATAAAAATCAGCTTGGTGACAGTCATGACAATTTTTGATAGGGAAATCCCTGGAGTCGGTAGGAAGTCCAGGGTGGGTATATTTGGTTATGAATTTCATGGTGGCTTATGCGTGAAGGGTGTGATACTCCGACCAAGGGTAACCAGGGCTACTGCCATGGGAGAAAAAATGGATGGATGAGTGGGGGACATGGTTCACCATTTTCGGTCTTTGTACACTTACCAAAAGAATGAAATAATGGGATTTGGATTGTACAAAACACAGAGACAGGTACCCCAAAACATGAAAAGTGCTCGCTCACTGATGATGTGAGGAGGGTGTTTTTTGTTGAGGGTGGGGGCCCCATTGGTTGGTCTCATGTGTAGGGTCTGATGAAGCAGATGGAAAATGTTGCAGATGGGTTATGCTAATGGAGGCATGGTAGGCCAAATGCGAGGCGCGATGGTACTCTTTCGATCTACTTGCAAAACTTGGTAGTCCAAGAAAAGGGGTTTTATTCTAATATGGTAAAACTTGACTTGATGCATGGTGGGTAAGTGGACATGAAGTGCTTCCTGGACTAAAGTGGTATGGCCATGGTATCATGATTTTTCTGATATATGATCTACTTTGAGTGACGGGTGCCATGGAGGGGAGGCTCTACTGACCAATGAGGATGCTTATCATGTGCAAGGTGGGGATATGATAAACATGGTCGGGTGCTTGGAACCTATGGTTAATTTCTTGTGGAGAAATGATGTCGGGATATGCAGAGTTTTTCTGGGACTCTATCATGCTGAGGGTACAATGATACTTGCTCTGGTGCTTTCAGTGAATGGAGCAATGGATGGTTTTCACAATACCTGCAAAAAAATACCCCAAGTGAAAGCATATTCTTCATTCAAATAGTATTGAAATACATGCCGTAAATGAAAAGAAGATGAGACAGGGCATACCTATCGGCACTAAAAATTTATTTTTTCAGAAGTGTGAACATGAGGCACCTCCTTTGGGAGTTATGAAGTGTTCATCATTGTGTTTCTTTCGGTCCTGCAATTGGGCCTTCTGAGCTCTCGTTATGGCCCACCAAACATTCTGAAAAGGGTGAAATATAGGCCAATATGGGGCCAATATGGCTCATTTAAGTTCATTTGTGACATTTGAGTGTTTGAGGTTTTGAGAGGTCAAAGGATTTTGCAGAGTTTTTCTTGCTATTGTGGTCAGCCTGAGTACCTAGGAATCAATTTTTTAGCCAGCTAGGCCCCATAACGTTCTGCCTTCTAATTTTTTTAGTATGTATGTGCCAGGGTTCGTATAGAATAGGTTTGTACGGATTCCAGGCCAGTTTTTTCCTTGACCGAGCAGGCGATCAAGGCACAGGAGTGCAATTTTTGCTCAAAACCGAGGGTTTTGGGCGAAATTATCGCGCCTATATTTCCATTGAGCACATCTTTTCCGCGCCTATGGTAAAAATAGACATGCCTCCCTCGCGCCTCTTTGAGGAATAGGGGCGCGAGAGCCAAAGAAATTTTTTTGAAATTTTTTTGGAAACTTTGTCGAGTTTTTTGTGCTTTTAGTGTCATTGACGTGTGCCTGCTTTGATGACATGATGTTGTGGAGGGAGAGGGATTGGCCTAACCTCCTGGTTTCTTTGGAATTTTTTTCTCATGGGTGCCAGCAATTGGTGCACTGGGGTCTTCTCAAATTCATGGAGAATGACCTCTTATGATCATAGGATCATCTTTTGCATCACCTGATCAGATGCTGGAATAGGCGACGCAAGGTCATGGTGCTACAAGGGTGCGACCTTACTATCCATCCCGAGACGGATATCTATTTTGTGACCAGGTTTCTACCTGAGGGTGAGGCACTTCCTTATCCACTTCCCCCTGGGAGAGTGGATCTTGAGCGGTTCTCAGCGGACCATTGTAGCGGGGCACCCTTTACAGAAGGGGTGCATTGTGATAACTTCAATGACTAACCTAGTCGAGAAGTGTGGTCTGGAAGCTATTGTGCGACTGTCAATTTTTTTTTCCCCATTGGGCACCGAGCCCACAGATTTGTGTTTTGCGCCAGCTGAGGGCCAGACACTTTTTTTATTTTTCCCGTTTTTCCTACGACAGGATGATGGCTCATCTTTCCAAGGTCTAGGATGGATCAAAGCTATTTACATATGCTAGTATTCTGTGTAGCATAATGTATGAGCAAGTGATGTTGTTGAGGCCTATGGTGGTTGTGCCTGCTGGGGGGCCTCGAGAGCCTCACATAAGGAGTGTAATATTCCAAAATGGGGAAAGAAAAAATATAGCACATAAAAGTGGAAATGGCAGAAAATTTTAACACATTACATATGAGCCAAATGATATATCCATGGTATTATGTATAACAACAATAAATAAGTACAATATCTTGGGGATCAAGTCCCTCAAAGTAGGCAAAAGAAACCTCCAATGCCTAAAATCACCCAAATCATGGAATACACTGCTACACAAAATACTGAAGCAAACACAATGTAGTTTTAATGACTAATACTGCATCTAGGAAATATATATAGATGGATCTAATGATGCCATTCTCATACAAGGCTGAAAATGGAGAACTATTCTCCCATACACATTTCCTAGATAACCCAAGAAGGGTTTCCAGAAATACACAAAATACAAATGGTGAATCTAAATCCCTAGGGCTGAAGAATCACTACAACTGAAGCACAAAGAGGAGGTGGCTGAAACTGATGTAGATCTGAATGACACTCCTCCAATAGACTCTTTCAATGAAGGTTTTATCCCTTCAATGGAAATAAAACACTCCAAATGGAGCATTGAACTCACCCTTGCAAGAGATCTCTAAAATAATGTAGTCATGGAATGGAACTATGCTGTAGGTGATGATGAAGACATGGCCTGATGCCAAAATATGAAATGAATCCCAAGGACCTTCCTTACTAATCCTCCAATGGAAAGAAACCTTCCCCCACTGAAACACAAGCTCAAAAATGATCCAAAGAAACCCTCCACTGCTGCACCCTGCAACTCAACACATATCTAAATAGAATATGTGTTGTAGAATAAATATTTAGAATAGCCAAATCCTGGAATGTGGAAATAATGCTCAAGAACTTCTCTTTAGTAGGCACTCAAAGTCCCCCGAGGATGAAGGCGGGATTTCCGCTCGGAAACACCCTTGTGCTAAACAACACTGCAATCTTAGCTAAACAGCTGAAGAAAGCCCAAAGTCATAACATACCGCAATCAAATAATAATCTAAAACATGTTCACGATGGTTTCCTTCCCCTTCCTTATATTCTTGGCGAGATTCTTCACCCTTGGCCCCACTCATTAAAGGCACTACTTCCATGCAAAGTATTTCCCTCCAAAACTGCGATGTCCCTCATTGAATGTCCACTACTTCCATATCAGCATTGTTGATTTGGTCAAAGTTGACACAATCCACATGCTTCATCCCTTGTTCAGACATAGGGGAGCCTTATCCAACTCTTTTGATTCCCTCCATTCATATTTGGAGTGGTTTTATTCCTACTAAGGAGATTTATGGGTCTCCCGACCCTCTTATTCTGCTAACTAATAAGAAAAAACAAAATTTAATATTCCAATTAGCTGTATGCTAATTTAGGAATATTATAATCCTCCCCTCTCAAATGTTGCTTGTCCTCAAGCAGCTGCAAGGATAGATCTAAAAAATGTAGGGAACCTTCATTCCCATGTGAAGCTTCAATTTCCAAGCTATCATCCATATAAAATGAATCACCCTCCAGAATGTTCATTCATAGAAAAATTCCTCCCACATATTCATGAGAGGTTCCTCCCAAAGGCTCAAGTCAACCATATGGCTCACCTCATAAGGAAACACATGATATAATTTAGAAACCATATAATGTCCCATTCTCCTCCTGAATCATGAAGAAGTGTGGGAAGTTTCATTCCAAATGGACACATCCAACCAATGTTTCATCCCTCCAATCATGTTCCCAACAAAAATAAGAACATCATCAACATATGGGATCAAAATCAAAGTCATGCTAGCTGCCATATGTATTAATGGAGAAGGAAAATGGTCCCTCAAGTGCAATCAACGTATTTTTACTCCTAACTGCATCAGAATATGGTATGATGTGTGGTTTCCCAACCTCTTGTTTTCTACCCCAATATTCTCACATGCTTGGAGAAGTTGTATGATTTATGGTGCAAATTGAGCACACCCTGAATAAGATATCATCTCCCTAATATCTCCTAGGGAGTGGCCATCATCAATACTTCTTATGGCCTTAAGTATACCATGAAGTCTAGAAGAAATATTTCCCCCTCTTGGAGCAATTCCCTGCACATGAACGGTAAGGAAATGCAAATACATAGTAAATGAATCATGATGTACAAAAATACAATCTTTACCATGTACTTGGTTCAAGCTAGTAAGGTGCCTCATAGATGGGCCTCTTCTCACTCCCAATGAGTAAGGAAATGGATGTGATAACTCTACTGAAGATTTATGTCTCTCCTCATCCTCCAAACAATCCATGCATCTCCTCATATGATGGTGCATCTCCTCTTTGAAGCCTTCCCAAATGAATCCTTCTAGGATAGTATGGTATGCTCTTATAAAACCAATGCGTTTGGAGAGAAAACCCTCATATGTTGCATGTAGTAGTTTCTCCTTGAGCTTAGAATCTCTATTCAAGAATATTCTACTCTAAAAATAGATGACCCCATCTGTCACTGCATATCTCCCATCTGATAATTGGCCATCAAGAACTCTATATGAAAAGAGATCCTTGGAGTATTCCACTAATAGCTGAGATCTCCAATATGGGTCAATACTGAATAATGATAGCGCTGCTGATCTATCATGTAAAGCACCTGTCATGTTGTTGCTCTCTTCTTTGACGTCTCATATGCCAAAGTCATACACTGGGATGCTGCAATCTTGCCTCTGTTTCTCCTCCTGCAGTTGGTAATTCTCTAGTGAAGGTGGAAGTTTTTGGAGGCTAGCCTTCCATGAAAAGCTATCACCCATCAAAAAATTTCCGAGTTTTGCCAATGTAAGCATGATTGGCCACCAATCTCTACCATATGTGGAAGATCCTTCCAAATGTGGAAGTATCTTCTGAGTCTTAAAAGCCATGGAGTGGTCTCCTTACACCATGATGGTGCCATCCATCCCTAAAACCTCCTCTCTCAGCGCAAGATGTTTGGTGTGAGTGGGTAATACTGATATTGGGAGAATGTCTCCCTCCTCCTTGAGCCTACCCCAGACTCTCTACGTTGTGTCAAGTCCTCCCAAGGTTTTCACCTCTATGGGATCTATGAGTGGTGCCACATGATGTGAGGCATATCTCATCAACTCTTGATCTGGTGGTCTCCCAGGTGGAATGCCTCCATGTAATGAGACATCAATATCAAGAGTAGACTGCATATATGAGTGGACTGCTTTTTCCTTGCTCTCAGTGTGAAAATCAGTCTACCTCTTTTGTGCATCAAATTTCTAAAATAGATAGGCGTGTGTGCTCCTAATCATATGATGTTGTCCATCCTCCCTAACTTCTCCTTTCATCTGCAAGGTCTCACAATCTATCAATAATGACACATGCTTCTCATGGATTGTGCCCTGATCTCCACATGTTAGAACTTTTGGAAATTCTTGCAAGGATACAAGAACTCCTCCCATTGGAGAAATTGCTCCATCTCCGTCTCCATGAGGTACTAGATCTTCTCCTGATGTGACATCGATGTTACCTCCTGCCTTCTCTTCCTCTTCATCATTAATGGAGGATACCTCATCTTCATTAAGAGGCCCTTTGTCTTGACCCTCTTTTGAAAAGGAGATCTCCATATCTTCCTTTTGAGAAGAGAGCTCTTCCTAAAGTGGGGATATTGCCTCTAGCAAGGTTTTCTGCAATCTTCAACCCCCTCAATATCATTTTGGAATGGATTCAGTTTTATGGATCCTTCCAACTCATGCAAAGGTTTTTTTTTTTAGGTTTGGCTAGCTCAATCAAGGATGTTTCAGAATGTTTTACATCAAATATTTTCACTAACCTCTTAATGAACTTCGCATAAGTAGATACATTTACATGATTCAAGGAATAAGTCTCATAAAACCACTAGGCATAAGCCTTACCTTCAAGATGCAATGTTGCTAATCTAATGGCTTCATCTTCTAAGACTTGGTGCTGCTACAAATAGGTGTCTAGCTCCTTCACCCAAGCCCTAGCGGTACATTTAGGTGACCCATAAAAAGTTGGTAGAAATCATCTACCCAAGTCATGTTGCTTGCACCTCTTGCTTCTATTGTGATTATTAGGTCTTCTATTCTCCTTGATCTTGCAAAAAAATTGTAAGTTTAGATGACATTTGAACCTCTGAGATTGAGATTCATACTCTTGAAGATAGCCACCAAGAGTCTCCTCCTTTGGTGCATCTCCTTCCTCCATCTCTCTTGCTATGAATGTAGGAATGGTAGAGCATTGTAGAACTAATTGTGTGGCCAAATGTCCACACCCATAATATGAAGAACTGGAGCTTTCTTCACATGCAAGCCTTTTTTATGGATCTTCATGTCTTTCCCTCCTCATTCTCTTGATTTCTCTGTTAAGCTCATGCATAGTTTGGAGAAGAAGTTTTGAGAACTTCCTTCCCTCCATTTCTCCAAATAATGGATTCTTTCCTTTATCTCTTCTATGAGTCTTCTCCTTTCTGTGAAAATCTTCTTCTTCTTTTGATAACATAGATGCAATGTCTTCACAGGCTAAGCCAAGATTATGCTCTGATACCACTGTAGTATTCCCAAATGGGGAAAGCAGCAGTATAGCACATAAAAGCGGAAATGGTAGGAAATGTTAACACATTACATATGAGCCAAATGATAGATCCATGGTGTTATGTATAACATCAATAAATAAGTACAAGATCTTGGGGATCAAGTCCCTCAAGGTAGGAAAAATAAGCCTCCAATGCCCAAAAGCAACCAAATCATGGAATACACTGCTACACAAAATATTGAAGCAAGCACAATGCAATTTTAATGACTAAAACTACAGATATAAAATATATATATATATATATAATGATGCCATGCTCATACAAGGTTGAAAACGAAGAATTATGCTCCCATACGCATTTCCTAGATAACCCAGGAAGGGTTTCTGGAAAGACACAAAATACAAATGGTGAATCTAAATCCCTAGGGCTGAAGAATCACTACAATTGAAGAACAAAGAGGAGGTTTATGAAACTGATGTAGATCTGAATGGAACTCCTCCAATAGAATCTTTTAATTAAGGTTCAATCCCTTCAATGGAAATAAAACACTCCAAATGGAGCATTGAACTCACCGCTGCAACGGATCTCTAAAATAATGTAGTCATGGTCTAGAACTACGCTATAAGTGATGATGAAGACTTGGCCTGATGCCAAAATATGAAATGAAGCCTAGGGACCTACCTTACTAATCCTCCAATGGAAAGAAACCTTCCCTCACTGAAATACAAGCTTATAAATGATCCAAAGAAACCCTCCACTGTTACACCCTGCAACTCAGCACATATCTAAATAGAATCTGCGTTGTAGAAGAAATATGTAGCTAGGCCAAATGCTGGAATGTGGACATAATTCTCAAGAACTTCTCCTAAGTAGGCACTCAAAGTCCCCCGAGGATGAAGGCGATATTTCCTCTCAGAAACACCATTGTGCTTAGCAGCATTGCAATATTAGCTAAATAGCCGAAGAAAGCCCAAAGTCATAATAGACCACAACCAAATAATAATTTAAAACATGATCACAATGGCTGCAATCCCCTTCCTTATATTCTTGGTGAGCTTCCTCACCCTTGGCCCCACTCATCAAAGGAACTACTTCCATGCAAAAGATCTCCCTCCAAAACTGTGTTGTCCCTCATTGAATGTCCACTACTTCCATACCAACGTTGTTTATTTGGTCAAAGTTGACCCAGTCCACATGCTTCATCCCTTGTTCACACATAGGGGAGCCTTATACAACTATTTTGATGCCCTTCATTCATATTTGGAGTGGTTTTATTCCTACTATGGAGATTTATGGGTCTCCCTACCCTCTTATTCTGCTAAGTAACAAGAAAAATCAAAATTTAATATTCCAATTAGCTGTATGCTAATTTAGGAATATTACAAGGAGGTGGACCCTTGTGATGCCTCATGGAGGTGGAGGTAGGGTGGGGTGTTATTGGAATGCCACCATGGAGGATTGGTTTTAGGACAATCCTTAGATGTTTCTGTCGTTCTCTCATGCGGGGATGTACTTCCGTGGGGACTCAGACATGGGCCTTCCTGCTGGGTACACATGGGGGCCATCAAGTATTTTTTTGTGTTTTATTCTACATTTACTTGAGTATTTATGTTTTTTATGTGTATTATTATGACAGTGACATAGTTTTGTTACTCTTGCAGATGTTGGTGAGGTCGGGCGTCCTGTGGCTAGGTTGGTGGGACATGATCCGATTTGGTGGCCTTGTCGTGTTCCTCATGTAGGCGGGGGACATGGAGGAGCTCTGGTATAGCTAAAGGGTGGAGCACCTCACGGGGAGGGTAGCAGTTCGACTACTGCCGAGATTGTTGCTGAGCGTGCTCATGCCGAGGCAGCAGAGACTCACGTTGGTGAGTTGACAGAGCAGGTGGTTGCTCTGGAGGTCAAATCTCGAGTTCTAGAGGGTGCATGGGGTCGAGTGGACTGCTTGACCCAGAGGATTCCTACTCAAGGTTTTCTGGATGACCTCAATGATGCATGGTTATAGACTTTTATGGCCCACGAGAGGGGTTATCGACTGACTTTGCACCGGGTGGCAATCTCTGTTTTGAAGGTGGCTCCATTTTTGGTACCGAGAGCGGCTGTGGGTCCAGGTGCCCCTCCTGGGGGAGCACCGCCCTAGATTCTTTATTGTACATAGGGAAGGCACCCATTATGAGGATGCTTCCTTTTTTTTTGTCTTGTATATTTATATCTTTGGGCTAACTTACGGGTCAAAGACACGATATTTTTTGTACTCAAACACATATATTTTGGTATGTATGAGAAAGATATTTTTTGTGGCTCTACATGGTGTGTCCCTTTCTTATGGATTACGTGTTGTGCTGATGGATATCTATGTTTTATATGTTTTTTGTTTTTTTATGTATGATTGTTTATCGTAAATGCATTCCATTTTAGGATATTTTTAGCTATGTGATCAACTCTTTGGTTTTGATTTCTTGGTACATGTGTGAATGTAATGTGATCAAATTTCCGGCTTAATCTTTTTGCACACAAATATTTTCTAAACATATGTGAATCTTGTATCTTAAATTTTTGGTTTAACTGTGACACCACTAACTGTGAATCGAGGTAGATATGCATATGGCGTATGCCTTGATTGAGGGCGTCACACATAAGTCCGATGACAGTGTCATATTCTGCTTGATTATTTTTCTTTAAGCCGATGCAAACACCGTTGGTAAAAAATGGTGATCAGTCAGGGTGGTAAATGACCCAAGTGGTTGCTGCTAAACTTTGAGACCATCGCGATGCCCCATCGGTGAATGCAAACTAATGTTCGGGTTGAGAATTTATTGTGACACTAGAGCATATTTTTTGACAAGTCTTTTGGTCAAAGATTTAAAGTTTTTGTTCTGTGTACTTTGACTCTGGGGGGGGCTTTCTTGGCCCTTATTGGTAAAATTTCTTGAGGTAAAGGTCGTTGACGAGGTTGCTGAGGCATGTTCCATCCAGCTCTGTCAAGATGTATGCCCCCTTGAGGAGACAATGTTTTATGATGTCGAGTCCTTTCCACAAAGTTTCGATCTTTCCTGGCCCTAGGGCTTCTTTTGTGACATCATAGAGGAGGATTAACTCTCCCTCAGGGAATGAACGAAGGTTGGTGCACTACAAGGAAAAGTGTCTTTAGCGGATTATTTTGAGGAACCCCTTATAAAAATACCCCAAACATCTGTTTCTAGCGAAGGTTACTAGAGGAGGTTGTCGGGCGGAGGTTTTTGTGGATGTTTTTTGTCTGGTGCGCTTATCATCCTAAACCGCACCGGTGTGTTCAACAAGAGAAAGCACCGGTGCCCACAAAAAATTGGCACACCGGACATAGTGTGCTTCGTACACACCTACCCGGTGCATCTTATTACTGTAGCGCACTGGTGCTTTACAACTATTCCACACCGTTGTGTCATAAAACACCGCGCCAAAACAGAAACCGCCTGGTGTGGTCATAATCAACCGCACCGGTGCGCCTATAAAACCTCACGCACTGGAACAAGGTTAGATATAAAAAAATTACGGCCAAAAAACCACTTTTTTCACTTTTCTCAATGCTCCAAAGCTCTCAAGCACTGGTGCAATTTATCCTTGTCTGAGATGCCCTGACATCGGTGCTCCCATTGCACCCATTGCACACACTGCTGATGTGCATTTCCCACCAATATCCATCTTGAATTTTGCAAAACAATGGGAAAATTTTATTTTTCAAATTCTACATCCAATATGCCTCCTCGACGGCCAAATGTTTAGTTATTTTTCTTGTTTTTCCATAATTAAGCCTTTTAGCATATTAGAATTTCAAATAACCTTAAAATTAACCATTTGAAATATAAAAAAAATTGTCGCGAGGTGTGCTTGATCCGTTCAGCTCGCACTGGTAAGCGGTGCTGCCTATAAATTTACAGGATGCACCACAATCGGTGCTAATGGTAACCGCATCGGTTCCAGGGCGGTACCGAACGACGCACCATGTTATTTTAATTTTTTTTAAAAGTGCGGTGCGGTTGTTTACCCGGCCGCACCGTTGACCATGTGGAATAGCGGCAACGCGGTGCATTGACTTAAATATCCACCCCGGGGTGGGTATTTTTGTCAGTGCACCACATTCCACATTTCGACAGGGTCAACGATGCGGCCCGGTAAAAGACTACACCGTTGACTATGTAATGATATTAGGAGGTCAGTGCGCTAACCCAACTATACGCCCCGGGGCATAGATTTTAGTCAGCGCACCGTACTCCTAACACCATACATAGTCAACGGTGCTCTGCAAATTTTCAGTTGCACCGCCTCCGATGCGTTGAATATCATCTAGTGCACCGCCGCTGGTGCGCAACAAAAAAAATACACACCGAAACCGGTGCATGACTGTTTTTTGTGGCGCACCAACTGTTTTTTCTTTTTTTTTTCCAAAAATATTTATACATGTATATTCCTAAATACATGTCTCATTTAATAAAAAAAATGTATTTAATATGTCAATCATTTAGATATGTGAAAAGAGAGAAGAGGGGGGACAACAACAACAACAGGTGGAGCAGTATGACATGGTTTGCCTGTGGGTGGCATGAGAGAGGGAGAGAGATGCGTACCCTCGCCCTATTACAGCAGCTACATGGGGGCTCCTAAGGCAGGTAAGCCTCCTCAATTTCTATGAGGAGGCTACTTCCCTAAAAGGCCATGGTGTGTTTTTGAGACATCTTATCCACAGGTGGAATGCCCACCGATAGGCTTTCCGAATTGATCCTAACTAGTGGAACACACCCATTGAGTAGGAAATATATTTCATTACAGGGCTATCGAGGAGAGGGGTGGATTTTGCCTCGTTCCCAGAGGTTCCAGTTGGCTATTTAGTAGGGAGTCACTTGGTGTACTCCCAGAGATACATTAGCGTAGATATACCATCTCCTTCAGATTTTCAGGTCTCCGGAGGTCAGTTACGTATTGGTGCATTTGGTAGTGAGGAGGTGAGGTGCCTCTCACTTCTGATTTTGACCATTTCACATAACACCATTGACGGGCAACGCATTAGTTGCTCGCTTCTATATTATGTTGATTCTTTAGTACAGGAGCCATGACTTGTCAGGTGGTTTGCCATTTTTTTATGGCAGTTTTGTACAGCCTTAGATAGATGTCATGCTCATGCAAAAGGGAAGGTCAACTTCCCTTTTTCTTCATAGCTGTTTTGTTTATTTTTTGAGAGTTTTCCAGAAACGAGGCCTACTTTTGTTCGGCACCCTCGTAGGTCGATGTTTGAGGCACATATGCACATGTGGGGGCAGATGATGCCAAAGAGGGGCGAGATTGTGTTTCGAGTGAGGATATCACATGATGCACTGGAGTTGCTAGCCAATGTTGACGAAATGCATCCCTTCATTATGGTCCCCTATCCTTATGCTGGATTGGATTGGCGAGGGTGTGCCAACATCCTCTTCACATATGATGAGTCGTCGGATGATAGAGGTAATATTATTGTTTTATTTAAATTTATTCTAACATGTTCTTTAACTTGTTTTTATTAAATTGTGTAATTAAATTGTCTAATTATTGTTGTGTACTTGTATATATTTTGCAGACATTGGGTCTTTTGATGGCGAGGACATGTCGGAACCACCACATAATCTAGGTGTGGATCCTGATGACAATCAGGGTATGACATATGCCGAGGATCATTAGGAGGCCAGTGCAGAGAGTCCTCCTCCTGCTGGTGCGCTGGTACCGCCTTTTGCTAGGTGCGGTCGACCTTATAGCAAATACAGGATGGAGTTGGGTGACCAACTCACTGCATTGATTGTTGAGGTGGGCATCAGGCCCACTAATATGAGAGACATACAGGCCGATGGTAGGTTTTTACATATGTGGAGAGGCATGCCACGTGACATGTACAACCCGATGTGACATGTCATAGGAGTTACGACCTTAGTTACGCGGCTAAGGAGGACTGTTGCACATTATAGGCATGGTCAAGACACAACATGTGATCGATAGTCTGCAAGCAGCGACTCATCATTTGATGATCGTTAACCTCGCGTTGCGCCAGATGAGCAGCCTCCACTAGCATCTAGTAGCAGTCATCATGGAGAGCAGGCTGGACCATCAGCCACGTCCAGTCAGCGGCCTGCAGCATCTAGTAGTACTCATGATTATGAGCAAGTTGGACCATCAACTGTTGAGGCTGCACCATTGACTGAGCAGGCCTCGAATTAGTACTACTATTGATTTTGTAACACCAGTTGATCCTTGACATTTATATTAAAGTTGTATATTTTTTACATTATTCAGTTATATATATATGGTCCATGTATTTTATGTTCATGTTGCAGTTGTACTTAATTTACATATTGGTGATCATCATGATGTGTATTTTGTTAGGCCATGTTAGATATGTTCATTTAATGTGAAGCTTGCAGATAGATGTGTATGTGGTATCATGATTTATTTGACATGAGATGTATATTTGATGTTTGTGTTGTGATGATGTTATACAATGCTAATTGTGTTTTATTAGATGATCATGATCATGACAATGTTAGCAAATTTGAATGTCTTTTTTAGTCGAATATGATGTTTGTACAATGGTTATCATGATCATCATGTTTATTAATTAATTTAATATTAAATGACCATGATATTTATTAAATATTATGTTCTGATTATAATTGAAATTTTAATTTTAATTGTATGTAAAATTTTAATTGTAATTATAATATTTAATTTATTGTGAAATGATTGTAATTGTATATATGACAAATTGTAAAATTGTAATTGTAATTATAACTCTAATTCTAATTGTATGTAAAATATTTGTAAAATTTTAATTGTATTAATGTGAAATTATTTTATTAAAATTTTTAAATTTGTAAAATTGTAAATAATTGTAATTGTAATTGTAATTGTAACTATATATGAGAAATTGTAAAATTGTAATTCTAATTGTAATTCTAATTCTAATTCTAATTATAAATTGTAATTTTAATTGTAAATTATATGTAAAATATTTGTAAAATTTTAATTGTATCAATGTAATTTTAATTGTATTAATGTGAAATTATTTTATTAAAATTTTTAAATTTGTAAAATTGTAAATAATTGTAAAATAATAAATCTAGAATAATATGAATTTTTGTAATATAATAAAGTTTAGAAAATAATGCAAATAAATTCATGTACTTTAGAATTATCATTATTTTATTATGATCTTACATACCAAAAAAAAATTCTTTATACAGTATGCCATTTTTATTTAGATCAGCATAATTGCAAATTATCAAGTGAAATATTGATTTTAACATTAATTCAAAATACATATTATAATGTTTCGAAAAAAAGAGTCTTATAAGGTATAAGGTAATTAAGTCCTCTTCTTTATAAAAACCCATTTTAAAAAGTATAAATATTGATGAATTAATAACACATGTACCATTTCACATGTACTAATTCCATTGAACAGATTTTAGAAGAATTCGAGTATATTACCATTACGTTGCCTCTTATGGATGGTAATTCCATGAATAGATTTTAGAAGAATTTGAGTGTTAAGAATGCAATAGACAAATATATATATATATATATATATATATATATATATATATATATATAGACTTTTTTCATTTTATTAAAAGGTTTTTGAGATTTTTTGTGCATTTTATGGGTTCATGGGACAATAGACAGTACCGACCCTGCCATATTGATATTTCAGTTGAATTTTTCCTAGCAGTGATATGACCGAATCTTGTAGCTATGCATTTAAAAAAGAACCCATATATTTTGAGAATATGATTGAAGATTGTTTTCATATACTTGAGCACTATTCCATTTATTTATTGTATTAGCCCAAAATATAAAGAATAATTTCTTTCACCATAATAACACAAAAATTTCAAAAAAAAAACACTCCATTCCGTGTTTCGAGGAATTTTACGCAAATGATAGGCATTTCTATGGAGTTTTATCCATATTTTGCAATTTAATGAGAGTTGGAGGGAGCTTACAATCTTGTATCTGTTAGTAACTTCACCCTTTAATAGAACCAAAGAAAATTCAGGAAGATTCCTCAGTGAAGTAGACTGACCATAATCAATTCCTTCGAGACCTAAATAGAAGAAATAGATATGCATGTCAGAGGCTCCTGTTGGCACCTTTTCTTGTTGCAGGTTGTGGAAAGGTTCAAGTTTCTTTTTTTGAAAGAAGAAGAGGTGTAGTTTTGAAAATAAATGGCCCAAATATTTTCAAAGAAAAATGTACATTTCTAACATGTCTAAAAACTAAAATATCTCCAACTTCAATAGACTGCTCAGAAACAAAAATTTCCCAACCATTTGTGAAAACTACCCACGTCTTTGCATAGCACAAGTTCACATGCCACAATTGCCCACTTGGGCCCTGTAGTATTGCATCTTCACACGCCCACATTGCATTCTCTCCACATAATGAGTGGGGACCTCCTGCAATAAACAAAATGCATTGGAAGAATAGTTATTTCCATCAAGAATTAATCCAATTCTAATTCTAATTTAATTCTCAAGAATAAACAAAATTCTAATGCTAATTTCATATTTCCATCAAGAATAAACAAAATTCTAATTCTCAATTTCTATGGTTAGAGTTCACTAAATTTTGGTGTACACACCTAAAAGTAATTTCAGAGCCTTAACTGCAAATCGGTGCTAATGTACAGATAACCACACCGGTGCATTTTAGTTACTGTGCATCGGTGTCGTGTTATCAATGGACACACCAGTGTGGTTCTATTAAGTGATGCACTGGTGATGAATAACCGCAAATAAAAAAAGTGCAACTCTATTTTCTTTAAGTGAAAAAAATGTGGTAAATTGAAAAATGGGCGGGAAAATATTTTCTAAAATCTAATTCCATAAAAAAATTCTTTAAATACTAAACACTTTTCATTATTTCACTATTTTTGCAAAAAAAATTAGCTAGAGAGTTGTAAGAGACATACCTAGAGCAAGAGAGAACGAGAGGACTGTGGAGTAGCAAAATACGGTCGAACAGAAGTACTCAAACAATCAGAATTCCAAACCTCTAGTTATTCAAACCTTGTAGCATAGAATTTCAAACAATCTCATGATTAAATTTGATTATTTTTTACTTTTTCTGCAGTTTTTTTACGAAGTAAGAAAAAAATTTCAATTTGTTTTTCATTTTCAAAAAAAAAAAAAAACCATTTTTACCCTAAGGCCTTCATTATTTTTGTTTCTTCCCTTTCTTCTCCTTGTCTCTGTGATTTCAGAATTAGGTCTTTTCATTTTAGATTGACATCCAACGCACGGGACGACTTGCATAGTCGGATCCCAATCCAAGTCGGCCCTTGCGTGAAATTTTGGAAAAAAAGGGTTTTTTTTTTTTTTTTAATCGGTGCGCTCTGAGTAACCTAGAGCACCGGTGCACTGTATTATCCCAGCGTGCTGCGCAAGTACTATGTAATAGAAATTTTAAGAACATTTTTTTTTAATAAGTGTGCCATATCCAAAATAGGGCACCGGTGTGTTAGGTTACGAGAGGTGCAGCGATAATGTGTTATTTCATTATGGCGCATCGCGAACGTGTTGTTTTTCAAAAAAATGTTTTATTGTGTTAATCAGTGCAATGTTTTATTGTGTTAATCAGTGCACCATGTAACATATAACTCACCACACTGGGTCTCCTAGTTGACAGAGAGCACCGTATGGTGGTCCCTTGTTTGCACAGGACGTTTATGCTACAAAAACTAACACTAGATGATTTTTATTATTTTCTCTGTGTTAATCGGTGCGGTGGTTAACATGTAACGCACCGGTGCTCCTTGCTGACATAGAGAACTGTACAGTCTATTATAATGTTTGTGTGGTGTGTTTATACGAACCCTACGCACCGACATCGGTGTGTACATCATTAAAGGCGAATCGGTTTCTTGAGATTTCTTTTTTACCTGAAAAGTTGACAATTTATTTATAAATATATTAATGAATGACATGGTACAGGTTTTAGATTGATAAATAAATGACTGACAAGAGATCAAGTAACAAAAATACTGATAACACATCAAGAAAAGAAAAAAGGCAAATTCTTTGTAACTTCTTTACAAAAAATATTATTTTTGAACTATATGTAAGTTTAACTAATATGTATTTTTTACTGTGTATCATGCAAAGCCAAAAAATGACGAAGCTTGATAAGATTATTTCTGATATAGGACCGAAAGGGCATAAAATCTTGATGGAAAAATTGCAAAATGATGAATCAGGTGAATGAAAAAATACTATCGATCCAATATGAGTTTCTTTTTTTAATTTTCATTAATAATATACTTAAAATTATTAGATAACATGTGTCAAATAGTCTATTAATTCACATATGTTTAATGTTCCACAAGGACCAACAACTCAGAAAATGAATGTTTTCCAAGAAAAGAAAAAAATAGAGCATGCAAATGAAAATGAATTACTTCTTAGCTCATCTGGAGTGGTGCTGGATGTTATCGAAAGGGGGAAAATATTTTACAAAAGTTTGAGGGATTTAGTGGAACATATGTATAGATGTTCTTTCCACTTACAATACAAAAAAAAAAATCCAATGATTCCAAGAACCAAATTTTATCTAAACTACAGGAAGAGTTTCCAGAGAATTGGTCAATGAGACATGTCAGAATTTTAATAGAAAAAATGTACAACAACAAAAAAGAAGAAATGAAAAAGTAATATTCCTTTAAATTTTTGTCTAGAATTATTTATAAATATCACTTTTGTTTTATTTACTTCTCATATATCAATATAAAAATTAAATAGTTTATTGTCATGTTACATTTTCTGGAAGATTATGAAAATATCAAAAGATGAACGCGCTGATATCAGAAATATGCCAGTAGGAACGTCCAAAAAGGTGTACAAGGAGATGGTCAAAGAAATGGAAAAAAAATGCATCGCAGGAGGAGCCATCTCAACAACAATGTGCTTCAAATGTAATATGTAATCATTGAATTTTTTGATCATTACGTACAATAAATAAACAATTTAGAATTAAATATTAATTTTCAAGTATTTTCTTGCAGAAAATAAAAGAAAATGGAACCCATTTAGCACATAAAACATGACGACAAGGAAGAAAAGGGTTGATATCTAAGTTTGTGAGTAATTTTTACTTCCTTATAACAACTTAACTAGATTTCATTTTTTTTATTTTTTTAATTGTTTTACAAAAATCATCATTGGATGTCTTCAAATAGGTGCTAACATACAAAGAAGAACCATCAGACGAATTGATTGACATTGGGTTAAATATGGGTTGTGAGTATATGTTGGCATATCAGAAATTAATTGTGAAATTTCTAAGCATCGATCGATCTTGTTTTACTTAGCTCCGTCTATAATTAATAGAACAAAAAAATATTTTATATTAAATATATGATTTTTTTATGGGGTATAAAACTTGCAGGAAACAAAGTATGGAACTACGCCAACAGATGAAGTTTTGAAAGATGGCATGGTACATGGTTTTGAAAGAATGTGTATAGCTTATGACTCAATTGTGGCTATGGTACGTCATTTATTTTCAATTTACATTGATGTAATATATTATTTAATATTGCAATTTTCATTATTCTCACCAATGTATATACACTCATTACAGTTTATTTTTATGTTTGTAGATGGAAGGGGAAGAAGAAGAAAATAATCAACATCGTGAACAAAACATTCCTGAAAATAACCCAAGTCAAGGAAGTAGCTCTAGTAGTGACAGTAGTTCAAGTGAATAATAATGATCACTATGTTTGGATATCAAAGCGAGGCGTTGTATTTTTTGAAATATTTTTCTGTGAAATCAGACATTTTGTTTAATGTAATGGACATAGTGTCCCAATTGAAAGACAAAGGGATACCAATAATTGTCCCATTTTGTATGACAAAGACTGTCTTATTCATATATATATATAATAAAATATATTTTAATTTATTCTATTGTGTTCTCCATTGTCGTTATTTCATTCTCCATTGTCGTTCTCAAATGCACTAATAAAAATTTAATTCATATGAATATTGTTATAAGATATATATGTGTCGACTTTTGATGAATAATGAATTTTTAAAAATCATAATAATTATGATCTGATATAACAAATTAATCCAAACATCACATTCAAATGAATTAATAAAAAATTAATTAATATGAATATTGTTATAAGATGTGTCGACTTTTGATGAATAATGAATTTAGAAAAATCACAATAATTGCACTGTCACAGGTCGATGTTTCTAAAAAATACAAAACGAACACCGGTGTGTGTTAGTGTAGTATACCTAGGGGGGATAATATAGGGTACAGAGGGAGGTACCCAAAAGAATAATATGATATAATAATATAAGAATGATAAATAATTGGGCCATAGTTAATAAATAAAGTGGTTAACCCACATTATGTAAGGGACCACATGTAGCTATGGAATAAAGTGATAAGCCCATTGTATTGGATGTATGGTATTGAACCCATGGGGTTCAATACCATACATCCAATACAATGGGCTTATCACTTTATTCCATAGCTGCATGTTTTCCCTTACATAATGTGGGTTAACCACTTTATTTATTAACTATGGCCCAATTATTTATCATTCTTATATTATTACATCATATTATTCCCTTGGGTACCTCCCTCTGTACACTATATTATCCCCCCTAGGTATACTACATTTGTTAGTTACTGTACACTGGTGCGTTTGTATTGTGCAGCACACAGGTACGTTTCTACGACCTATGAGCACCATACAAATATCAAAACCAATTAAAAATCTTGGTGTGTTTGTGCGATACTGCGCATCGATGCTTTTATGTGAGAGTACGCACCGGTGCATTTGTACGACGTATGGGCACCGCACAAATACCAATACCAATTATAAATATCGATGTGTTTGTCTGATACGGCACACCGGTGCGTTTCTATAAGTCTACGTACCAGTGCGTTGAGACGACCTATGGGCACTGCACAAATCCCAAGACCAATTAGAACGGCCCCATGTGTTGTATCACCAACACTGCGCTCGATGCGGTTTTATACCTTGATGGCCTGGTGCAGGAACCTTCGACTGACCTGGGGCCACAGACTAGATGACATGCACCGGTGCATTCAAACCTTAGTAGTGCACCAGTGAAAAAAACATCCGAAATAACCTCCGGCCGCCCTATTTTTTTAGTTGTGTTGAATTTCCGTTAAAATCTCTGCCAAAACCTCCATAACCATAAACGAATGTTGTAGATAAAGTTTTTTTTGACAATTTTTGCCAATTGTATAACACTAAAAACCTCCTTTATAGCCTCTGCTAAGGGGTCTTTTCCTTGTAGTGATGTGGCGGTCAAACGATGCTTTTACTCACTTCTTGTGGGCCTTGTTGTGTTGTAGCGACTGTCATTGTCTTTCGTCGAAAAACTCTAGTTGTATAGACATTGTTCCAGAGGCTGGGTATCATCGAGAAGTTCGATGGTGGCATGTAAATTTTGGATCTTGAATTCTATGGGAATCACAGCTTCGACCCTGTATACCAAGTGAAAGGGAGTGAAACAAGTGAATTTTTTCACGACCGTGCGATATGCCCACAGGGCGGAGAAAAGCTTGTGGTTCCAGTTGGTTTTGTGGTTATTCACCATACACTGTAATATAGTTTTAAGGACTTTGTTCACAAATTCTACCTATCCATTGGATTAGGGGTAGTATTGTGATGTGAATTCATATGTGAATTCGAGATGGTGGGATAGCTCCTAGAAAACTTCATTTTTGAAGTGTGTCCCAAGGTCGGAGACTAACTCCTTAGGAACACTGAACCGGGAAATGACATGGTTAAATAGAAATCGTGCGGCGATTTCTACGATGTTGTCGTATGTGAGCATAGCCTCGTCCACTTGGTGAAATAATCGACAGCCACAATGATGTATTTGTGATTTCCCGAGGATGCAGGGTTGCAAATCATGAAGTCGACCCCCCATTTACAAAAATGACCAGCGATGATGACAGGGTGTGGAGGAGCGGAAGCAGCTCTTTCATTATGAGTGAAGCACTGACATCACTCACACCTCTTGACTGCTGTAATGCAGTCCCGAAATAAAGTGGGCCAGAAATATCATGCTTGTAAGACTTTTTGGGCGGTGGCCATTCTGGAAAGGTGGCCATTGCAGGCTCTATCGTGGTAATCATTAAGGGCTTGTTCCACTTGGTCGTGGGTAAGGCATCGACGTAAAATGGTGTTGATGCCTTGTCGGTATAAGACATCTCCCATGAGGAGGTATTGGGGGGCCTGATGGCGAATGCACCGACGATCGTCTCAAGTGATGTGGGGTATGAACTTTTGTGTTCGTAAGAAGAGAAGGATATCTCCATACCAAGGGTCGTTGGTTGCTATGAAGAAGAGGTGTTCATCTGGTAGCAAATCGTCTACTAGTGATCCTTTGATATGATTTGGGAGGTCCGTAATGAACTCTTCTAATATTAACACCTTTTTTTCTCTTGGGGGAGTGAAACTGTAAGTCGTATTCTTGGAGAATGACTATCTAGTAGGCATATTTGTGGTTCATTAGGCAGTGTATGAGTAGATATTTGATGGTATTAATATCTGCGATGATCGTTGTGGTTTTTAAGATGATGTAGTGGAAAATATTTTGGAGTGCATGAATTAGTGCTAAGGCAGTCTTTTCTTCGGGTTCATATCTTAATGCTGAGCCTGCTGAGGTTTTGTTGGCATAGTAGATTACATTCTCCTTCCCATATGGGCCCTCCTAGATCAGTACTCCGACCAAAGAGGTCTCAGATGCTGATAGATACAGGATGTAATATTTTTTATAGTTTAGGGGACTGATGAGCGGTGTTGAAGACAATGTGTCTTTCAGTGTGTCGAATGCTTGTTGGGTGTGGTCATCCCATTTGAATGGTATGTCCTGGCGAAGGAGGTGCAGGAACCCTTGAGCGCAAGTGGTGTAATATGGGATGAAACATCTGAGAAAATTGGCCTTCCCCTGCAAGCTTTATAGTTGCCTGAGGGTTCGAGGTGGAGATACCTCTTTGATGGCTTGGACCTTGAGGGGGTCCACTCGAATTCCTTGCTAGGACACGATAAAACCTAAAATTATTCATGTTGTGACACAAAAGACACACTTGAGGGGGTTCAAGTATAGGTTGTATTTCTGGAATCGTTGGAATACCAGTCACAGATCCTTGAGATGGTCTGAGCGCTTCCTAGATCAGACAGATAGGTCATCCAAGTAGGCGAGGATAAGGTGTGACAAGTCATGAAAGAAGTAAATCATGGCCCTCTGGAAGATGGCTCCTGCATTTTTTAAGCTAAATTGAATTACCTTATATTCGAATGTGCCCCAGGTGGTCGTGAACGCGGTTTTGTACCAGTCTGTGTGGCAGATTTGAATTTGATTTTACCTAGAGAATCCATCCATGAAGGAGAGGGCCTCGTGACCCGCACAATTATCGATGACTTGGTCGATGAATGGGGTAGGTTAATTTTCCTTGGGACATGCTTTGTTCAAATTGAGAAAATCGATGCAAACACGTATGGTGCCCTCTTTTTTCATGACGGGAACAGGGTTGGAAACCCAAGATGGGGTAGATAAACCCGGCTTTGTGAAGCTTGCCGATTTCTCATTTTATTGCTTCTACCTTTGGTGGGTGCAATTGACGCAGTTTTTGGCATATTGGAGGTACGTTAGGCCAGGTGTCAATATGGTGCTCTACGATAGTGGGACTAAGCCTAGGCATCTCTAAGTAGTCCCACGCAAATAAATCTCTATACTCCTTTAGAGATTGGGTATAAGAGGTTATTTCTTCTAGTGAACATGTTGACCCCAATGATATTTCTCTGACCTTTTCAGGATTTTGAGATATGTTAACCTTGATGGTAGGTGAAATGTTTGACTGTTAGGTCCCTATATTACTAGTATAGTCCCTTATTGTTGATATTGTAACCCCATTATTGTTATTATTGTACCCCTGTAACCCCCATATTTTTATTATTGTGCCCTTAAATTATTATTGTTAGGTCGGCTAGGATTACATTATGGCCCCACTAGGATTACATTGTGGCCCCATGGAATCCTATATATAGAAAGGAGGTTTTGTAATTTGTATCATCCAAGAATTGTTCATTCATGTAATGTATTGGAGGTTTCCTCCTCAAAGTGGCTTATTTATAAGGCTTTGATATCTCTTTTCTTCTATTTTTGGAGCTGGTTTCAAAACATTTGGTATCAGAGCTTTGGATTCTAGGGTTTCGCTGCTCTAAACAGGTCATCATGGAATTTTCATTGTAACTTTTTTTCTACAAAGGTTTAGAAGCTGAAAATTTTAGAGTGTGAAGCCGAAATATTGAGGAAAATCTTCGCAAAATTTTAGATCTTGGTTCACAATAGTTTCGGAGATATGAGCTGTGAAATTTAGGTCTTTTTGCAGGCTCCTGAATTTCACTTAAAAAGGTCATCGCAGAATTTTTGCTATACATTTTTTTCTATGAAGGTTCAGAAGCTAAAATTTTTAGAGCACGAAGCTAAAAGCCAGAGGAACATCTTCACAAAATTTCAAAGCTTGGTTCGCAATATTTTTGGAGATATGATCTATGGAATTTAGGTCTTTTTCAGGCTCCCGAATTTCATCTCAAAGAGGTGATTGTGGGAAAATATTCATAACTCTCTCTCTGAGCATCAAATTGGAATTCGGTAAAAAGTGACTGGAAGTACATGAACTGTAGTTTCCTATCTATAAATTTCATAGCCAAAGAAGTAAACAGTGACACATGGCTAGTCGTACAAGTTCGCTCTACTCAACTAGTCCATAATTGGGCCATTGTGGAAGATTGGACATAACTTTTCCTTGAAGAATCCAAATAAAGTCAGACCTATGGCATTTGAAAGAAGCTTCAGAGGACTACTATAGGGCCTAATTTCAGATATTGAGGATCTGCAAGTATATAGATAAGTCAATTTCAATATCAAGCTCCTCAAAATAAAGTAAAAGGTATGTATTTTTTTTTTCCAAATTGCATAAGTCTTGTTTTAAGAATCAAGTTGAATTGATTCCAAGGGAATATTATAGAATAGATATCAGTATTGGATTCTCAAATGGCCTCTAAAAAGAATTCAACACCCATTAAGCCTTTATAAGGCTCTACTATGACTCATGAAGATGAAGAATGGCAACATGACATATCAAAATTACAAGAGCAAGTACAACAAATTTCTCTCTCGCAAAGGGCAACAAAAAATGACATGGAAGTTTTGATTGAAAGACGTGGAAACTAAGATGGAAGGTTTGAAGAAAGGCATGGATGGTTTGAAGAATGGCATGGAAGCTAAGATGGATGGCATGGAAGTTGGCATGGAATCTAAGATGGATGACATGGAAGCTAAGATGGAAGGTTTGACAAAGTTGATACAAGAAATGTTTCCTAATGGTGAAAAGATAGTAGAGGAAACTCATGATGAGAACAAAATAAATGTTAATCGTGATTTCATAAAATCTAATGTTGGAGGGAAGAACCACCATATTCCAAAAATGGATATGAGGAAGTTTGATGGAAAGGATCCTATAACATGGATACTACATATGGGGCAATATTTTGATCTCAGCAATGTGCAAAACACACAAAAGGTACGCATTGCAACTTTACATTTAGAACAAAATACATTTGTATGGTATCAGTGGCTTTTCTCCAGTAAAAAAATTGTCACTTGGTCAATTTTTACGGAGGAAATGATAGCACATTATGAGGATACAAAGAGCAACACTTTCTTTAGCCAATTGATAAATCTCAAACAGAAGTGTTCAGTGGGGGAGCACATTGAGGACTTCCAAAAATTGAATATAAGGGTAACTGATATTTCAAAGGAACACGGGATTGATCTCTTCATAGGTACTTTAAAGGATAACATCCAACATGAAGTTCACGTTTTGGGACCTGATTCATTGGAGAAGGCATTCAAGTTGGCAAGAAAATTTGAATGTAAAGTTATGGCGACAAGGAAGCCTACCACTTACTTCTATAAAGATGGAAGTGTTGCTACTCCTAGATTTCCACAACCCACAAGGTTGACACCACAGCAATTGGAAGAAAAAAGAGCAAAAGGGCGTTGATACAGTTGTGATAGAAAATACACTAAAGGTCATAAGTGTGCTGAGAAGAAATTATTTTACATAGATTGTGAAGAGGAAGAAGAAAATGAACAAGAAGAGGATATACACTAGGAACCAACCCTAGAAGAGAAGAAATGAGTCCGACCATATCGTGTAATGCATTGGCAGGAATTACCACTTCTCAAAATCTCAAGATAGAAGGACATATAAAGAAGAAAAAGGTAATAGTGTTGATTGATTCAGGTAGCACCCGTAATTTTATTCATTGTAAGGTAGCCAAGGAAATGAATTATTTCCTATACCCAACACCAGAATGTCAAGTGATGGTTGCAAATGGAGGAACTATAAATTGCTCTGGAAAATGCCATAATATCAAGCTAACCATGGGGGAATATGTATTGAATAGTCCAATGCTTTCCATTCCTATGGGAGGTGTTGATGTTGTACTAGAAGTACAATGGTTACAATCTTTGGGGACGGTAGCTTTTAATTTTCAAGAACTTTTCTTGAAATTTTTTTCAGAAGGAAAGGAAGTTGAATTACGAGGTATTGTAGGGAAGCCAGGAAGGATAATAAGCTCTAATGTCACTCACTAGCTCAATGTCACTTAACAAAGCTACTAAAGAAAGAACAGGCAGTGTGGTGCTGAGTCGCAATAACTAAGTTCCAACTTTTATCAAAATCATCTGTTGTATAGATCTCAAAAAGTCTTGAATGGAGAGTCATTCAGGTGTTGTTTGGAAACTCCCAAAGGGCTCTTACCTATTCATGATCACAATCATGCTATTCATTCAAATTCCCGAGATTTTCCTCAAAACATCGGGCCTTATAAGATATCCTTGTATGTCAAAGAGCGAAATTGAACGTATGATTGCAGAAATGTTAGAGGCTGGTATAATTCAACCTAGTCAAATTTATTTCTCTGCTCTTGTAGTATTGGTACACAAGAAGGATGGATCATGGCGCATGTGTCCAGATTATAGGGAGCTCAATAAGCTCACCATTAAAGATAAATTTCCCATTCCTGTGATTGATGAATTATTGGATGAATTACATGGAGCAATTTATTTTACCAAGTTTGATCTTCATTCAGGATATCATCAAATTAGAATGAAGACTGAAGATATTCCAAAAACAGCATTTCGAACTCATGAGGGTCATTATGAATTTTTGGTCATGCCTTTTTGGCCTTACCAATGCACCTTCTACATTTCAAGGGTTGATGAATTCCATTTTCAAACCCTTCCTTAGAAAATTTGTGCTAGTATTTTTTGATGATATACTAATCTACAGCAGGTCTTGGAAGGATCATGTTGAACATGTTGACAGGGTGCTCAAACTATTGCAGGAGAAACAATTATATGCAAAAAGATCCAAATGCTTCTTTGGAGTACAAGAGGTGGAATATTTGGGTCATATTGTATCTCACGAGGGTGTTAAAGTAGACCCTAACAAAATTCAAGCCATTAAGGAATGGAAAGTCCCCACAACCATAAAGAAGTTGCGAGGATTTCTCGGGTTAACAGGGTATTATCGCAAGTTTGTTAAGAATTATGGGAGAATAGCAGCACCTCTAACAACATTATTGAAGAAAGATGCATTTTCATGGACTCCTGAAGCAACTAAGGCCTTTGAACATCTTAAAGAGGCAATGTGCCTAGCACCGGTCTTAGCTACGCCAGACTTCACAAAAACCTTTATTGTGGAATGTGATGCCTCAGGAAATGGAATTGGTGCAGTTTTAATGCAGGAAGGAAGACCCATTTTTTTTGAAAGTCGTCCAATCAAAGGAAAGTATTTACAGAAACCTATTTATGAGAAGGAAATGTTAGCAATACTGCATGCACTAAAGAAATGGAGAACTTACCTAATGGGAAGACACTTCAAGGTAAAAACTGATCATGATAGTCTTAAACACTTTTGGAACAAAGACTATCTTCAGAAGAGCAGCAAAAATGGGTCACAAAGATGTTGGGTTATGAATTTGAAATAATCTACAAAAAAGGAAAGCTTAATGTTGTTGCAGATGCACTCTCAAGAAAGAATGAAGAGGTGAAGCATTGCTTTGTGCCATTTCTATTATCCAACCAGATTGGATAACCGAAGCAAGAGATGAATGGAAGAAGGACAAAGATGTATGGACACTCATTCAAAAGTTGCAGCAAGATCCTAGTACATATGATACATTTAGTTGGAAAAATGACTCCTTATGGTACAAAGATCGCTTATATCTTTGTAAGAATTCCCAACTAAAACAAAAGATTCTTCTGGAATTGCACACTTCTCCTTTAGGAGGACACTCAGGGTTTTTAAAAACTTACCACAGGGTGAAGAAAGAATTTTTTTGGGATGGCCTTAAATCTGATATTCAAAATTTTGTGGCGGAATGTTTGGTTTGCCAGCAGAATAAAGTGGAAACAATTAAGACCCCAGGACTTCTACAACCTTTATCCATTCCAAATCAACGTTGGGAGGAGATTTCAATGGATTTTATCACAGGTTTACCTAAGTCCGAAGGAAAGAGTGTCATCATGGTGGTAGTTGATAGACTTACCAAGTATGCACACTTTTGTGCATTATCCCATCCATTTAAAGAAAGTACGGTTGCTACTACATTTATGGACAGAATTCAAAAGCTACATGGAAGCCCAAGGGTTATTGTGAGCGACAGAGATCCCATTTTTACTGGAAATTTTTGGACGGAGTTATTTTCTTGTTTGGTACTCAATTAGCTCATAGCTCATCTTATCATCCTCAATCTGATGGTCAAACTGAGATAGTAAATAAATGTTTGGAAGGATATCTTCGTTGTTTTGTATCTGATAAACAAACACAGTGGGTCAAGTGGTTACCTCTTGCTGAATGGTGGTATAACACTTCCTTCCATACTGCAGCAAAAATGACCCCATTTATGGCACTTTATGGATATCATCCACCATCCATCACATCATCTTTAAGAGAAAATTCGAAGTTTCAAGCAGTGGAAGATCACATCGAGCATCAACAATAATTTCTCCAACTCTTAAAGGATAACCTGAATTTGGCACAAAATCGAATGAAACAACAGGCAGATCAACATCGCAGCGAGAGAAGTTTTGATGTAGGAGATTGGGTATTTTTACGGCTACAACCATACAAACAAATGTCCCTCAAGCAAACTAAGAAGGATAATAAATTATCACCAAAGTACTATGGTCCTTACAAGGTGTTGCAAAATATTGGTACTATGGCATACAAATTGGAGCTTCCTGCTTCTTCGCGAGTACATCTAGTTTTCCATGTTTCATGCTTAAAGAAGGTTATAGGTGAAAATATTCCAATTCAAACAATATTTCCAGAACTTGATGAGGAAGGAAAAATCATATTGGAACCTGAAGTGGTCATGGAAACAAGAACTCGATAGCTACGGAATCGATCAATTTCACAATATCTCATCAAGTGGAAGAACTTACCCACTGAAGATTCTACATGGGAGGATGATAATTTTATACAGAATCACCCAGAACTGCTCAAGCATTGAGGACAACATTTTTTTGAAGCAAAGGGGCATGTTAGGTCCCTATATTACTAGTATAGTCCCTTATTGTTGTTGTTGTAACCCCTTATTGTTATTATTGTACCCCTATAACCCTCATATTGTTATTATTGTGACCTTAAATTATTATTGTTAGGTTGGCTAGGATTACATTGTGGCCCCATGGACCCCTATATATAGAAAGGAGGTTTTTTAATTTGTATCATCTAAGAATTTTTCATTCATGTAATGTATTGGAGGTTTCCCCCTCGAAGTGGCTTATTTCTAAGGCATTGATATCTATTTTCTTCTATTTTTGGAGATGGTTTCACAACATTGACATGTTTCCTTCCTCGAACGCATCGTGGGTCGGGATCAGGTTCTTGAACCAATCGACTTTTCCTGATGGGAGGAAATATTTTGATTCAATCGCATAAATCTCTTGTGCGCATGTCTTGTCAGGGCTGAACGCTTTTCTTGGGAGAAAGAGTGTCAGCGGTGATGTATTTCATCCCATGGGTAATCCGGCTCCATCATAGCCTCCAGGATGTCCTCATCTGAATGAAATAGGGATCCTAAGGGGGATTGATCCTGCCCCTGGCCATGTGGAAACGATTCAGTCTGAACGCAGTTGGTTGAAAAACATGAAAAGGATTCCATCGTTGATGTGGTGGAACCAAATGCGGTTGAAAAAGTGAATATGGATTGGGATTGCACTGTCGTTCATACAACTACTATTGTAGTTTTAGCTGAATCGACATCTATGGCAGAAGATAAGACAACCCGAGTCATGGTTCTGATACATGATGATATGAATCATATATGGTGTATCATGTCGTCGGCGTTTGGTGGGGGAGGAATTTCCGTGATGGGAGCTTGCGTGAGCGCAAGGCTAGATTCCTCGTTAGGATGGGCACTTTACGGCTGGTGGAAGTTGTGCCTAGTATAGCGGTGTCAGAATGTCTCCATTAGTGGGCATACCTTTGGTTCATGGTTATGTCCGGTGCAAACGGTGCACAGTACCACTGTTCCAACTGAGTAGATTGTGTGGGAATCAACACTACTCTTCATCCCAGAAGTGGATGCTTGGAAGCAATCAGACGTAGAGGAGGGGGTTCTCTGCTACCATTTCCAAGTTTTTGGCTTGGGTATGTCTAACTCTCTCTGGGAGTGTAGACTTAATGCCACTCTTGCCGCTCTAATCTTTGGGAGATGATCACATCTTATTGTATGATGAAAGTTTGAGAAAATCCGATAATATTTGTGCTTGAGTTTCTCTTGGTTAGAGATATGTATCTGCGGGAGGGAAGAGACTATGTGAAATCTGTTTGCAAGGTGCTTCAATTCTTTTCACTGATTGACCCGGTGGCCAATCTTGTCGCATAGCCTGCATGTTATCCTTGGTTGAACCTGGGTCATGCTTGGTTGGCGCACCTTCCTAACTTGCCCAATATGCCAAAATCAATACAGAGTAGATTGCCTAGGGGTGTTTTGCCTTCCATGTTGGTTGTTCGATTCTGGATTGATAAGGTCCCGATGTTTCGTCTCTAATTGATGTATCATGCCCATTACAGAACGTACATGCAAGATATAGGTGCATCATTTTTCATGGTGATTTCTCTGACACACTAGACAAAACATCCTAGAAATGGGGTTCCTGTCTTGTCCGTTTAATGAAGTGAATAGGTTTCAGCAACGTAGCGCTTCTAAGTCAGGGCAAGTGGCAACCACATGATTGTGCATGTTACATAACGCACATGTTGGTCTTCACTGTGAAGGGTGGTTGGGGGTAACTAGGGGTTCCTTGACTGAACGCTTTTCAGCTGACAGAAGATGATGGATCTACTCGTCACATCTTCTTGGGTTGTCGAGTTGTTCATGGACTCAGTGTCCGAGCCGTCTTCTAGGGTGAGGCGAACTATGGGTGAGCACAAACTAGCTAATGCTAAGCGAAATCGGGGGATGCAATGGCACTGTTCTAAAGTTTGGTTGTCAGCACATAAAGGACATGTAAATTTTGTTGCTTGCAAACCAACATATTATACACGCACTACTGGATTCCACCTGAGGATGAGTTCTAGGGTTGCACACTCATCTATGAAGTGGTCACATTCTTTGCATAGTGTGCAATGTATGATGGGAGGGGGGAAGATGAACGGGAGTCTTTCAGGTGACTAGCATTCCTCCTGCAGGTATAAAATGACGCAATGTTCATCTCCAACAGACTGAATGTAGGGATTCTCCTGATATGATTGCTCAATGGAATGTAAGGTGTCCTTATATCACGGAATTTATGGTAAATGATGGGTATAGTTCCCATAATGGCCGCATATAGAGCATGTGTGATTTGTACGAAATGCCTTGCCCTGGTTTTTGGTGGCTGGTTCCTTTTTATGGGAACGTGTTGTCACGATATCTACCGTAGATCTAAGCAGTAGTTTCGACTCATCCAGCTCTGGGAAGATGTGGGTAGGGTGACCTACTATGTCGCATATGGCACAAGGTTGTAACTCTCGTTTCATGGTGGGATTCTGCACCTTCTTCCCTCCTTTATTGGTGTTATTGGTTGTAACTATCAGTTTTGTGATGGGAAATTCCTTCACAGGGATGTTTGCGACAGTCTCCTGAATAGTTGGGGCCTGCTCAAGGTTGAGAGGGATTAACCCTGTAGAGGTGATGTGCGTGACTCCCATTGTTGTAGGTGGGACTAAGTACCAAACTAGGATTTTAAATGACAAGTTTGGTAGGACCATTGTGGCCATAACCTGCTGCGACACAAAACTAGCTGGGGGGAAGAGGAAAGGAGTTTGGGAAGCGACGTAGGCTAGAGAGATTGTCACAGCTGAGGAATCGGTGTCATTACTAATTGTCTCCATGTCTTGGCTGGCTTTGGTGCTTGATGAGGACATAATGCACACTAGAGCCTTTGTGACATCAGATGATGACTCTGGTATAACAGGGGGATATCCTAGGAATGACCCCAGGATGGACGATGGTTTGAATTGGCCGGGGACATATTCTTGGTACCGTGTAAGCATCTTGGCAGATGTGTCTACATAGGGCAGAATGAAATAAATATTTTTTAGGGGTCACTTTTCATTGTATGTCAATTGGTCGACAGTAATGATGCGATCCTTATGGGGGAACATCATAGTTTGGAAGAAGGAGGAAGCTATGGCTGACATGGCATACATATAACTTCGTCCAAGGAGTATATTATAATCTAATTTGGCATCCAAGACTTCAATGTTTATAAGGCCCGTCTTTCCATCTAAGTAGACCGGGGCATTTCGGTACAGACAGACGGGAGCTTAAGGGCACCCATCATATGCTCTAAGCGTGATGTCTGAAGGCTTTAGTTCGGGAGACCCTAACTTCTGCCAAGCGTTCTTAGACATGATTCATGTGTATGCACCCTCGTCAATGATACATCAATGAATGGTGATGTTTTGAACTGGCACCAGTATTTGGAAGGTGACCATCGCAGGAAGCCTAGGGGTGGCTTTATCTAAATCGAAATCCTTTAGGCATGAATCGGCAGGGTCGATGGCACCTAATGCGGAAAGTAAGGCTTTCCTTTGTTTTGGGCATGATTGTAATACCTCCAAATCTGACATATTGAAATGGGAGATTAGGCTAAATATTCCACAATGCTATAGTCATGGGCTGCTTTGGAATGGTTTCCTACCCTCCTAGTTGGTCCTTTAGCCATCTTTGGAAAAGGTTCAATAGGTTTCTTTGATATGGTCAAAATTATTTTTGGATCACTTGTACTAGCCCCTGATGAATTGGTGTCTGGTGGGGTATCGTAATTTCAGTTCCATGTCTGAAAAAACATTTCTTCCCCAGTCATGTAGATTTCATGGCTATTTTTTCTGGAATCATTGGGATTTGTTTGTTGTTGTTGGGTGCTAAATATCCCTTGATGGGGGAAAGGCTCCTACATGAATGTTGTCTTCTGTGAGGATCCCCCTTGTCCATGGTTACCTTGAAGCTTCTTCAGCTGAGGGAGGTCGGGACAATGGTGACTGTAATGGTCATACTCACCACAGATTGAACAAGAGTGGTTGGGCCTAAGATTCACCCTCTTATTCTACCCTTGGGAATTGTTAGGCTCCTGGTTTTTATTTCGGTTGGAGTTGCCTCCAACTTGAGATCACGGAGGGCGTTGTTGATTGTTGCCCCCCTGTCTAGGATTTCCCTTTGGCTTGTTTTTTCCTTTTTTCTTTGTCACTTTAGGAGGATAGTTTGGATTCTCTTATATGGTTGGCACGGTTGTGCTTGGGAAGGTTGCATAAAGTTAACCTGTGCATTATTCTGCATGGGTGGGTTTTTTGATGGGGAATGGGAGTATTGTGGTCCTTGTCCCTAGTTTATGAATGGTTGTTGGGGGGGAGCTCTTCTGTCACCATTTCTAGCTGTGTACAGGGTCCCTTGAGCCTGAGGATATGGACATCCTTATTGATGGTGGTACGTCGATGCCCTATTGGTCATGTTTTCTGAAGGTGCATGATGATACTCGTAGCCGGGTTGCAGGATGTTTTGGTTAGAATCATATGCATAACTGGGGTACTGAACATTGTTTCTTAGGTTATTTTGGGTCAATGACCCAATCAAACCATCTATGGAGTTCGACGCGCCTGGAAATTATTTGTAATTTTGCAGGCGCAGGGTGTTAGGCGGGATATTGTAAATATATCCTGACTACATATAGATCAGCTCAAGCTGTTGGGCCTTGCTGATGGTATCCTCTTCGGATATGGGATTTTTTGTTGCCACATCCTTTGAAATATCCACAGTGATGTTTTTCAAGAACAGGTCTAACAAAACTCGATCGTTGAGTTTTTCTTTGCACAAACTACGATGTCGTCGTCATTCATGGAGATGGTCTGAGATGTGGACGACGGGTGTTTGCCTAAAGTGGGTCAGTAATTCCATTCCGAAATCGTGGTGGATGGGTAACTAGAAATAGGTAAGGAATGTAGTAGCAAGGGAATTAAAAGTTCCATATGTAGCAGATGGTTTCTCCACATACCATTTCACAGCTATTCCAATTAGGGTGCATTGAAATAGTCTTGGTCGAATAGCATCGTCAATGATGTCGTTCGATGAACACCATAGGTGGAAAGTCATGACATGATTTAGAAGGTCTTCCGCTTGCTTCCCTTCAAACTTTGGAATGTCTGAAGGGAGCTTCGTGGGCATGGGTGGCCATGTAGGGTTGTGTGCAATAGGGTCATTTGTTAGCTTGGTTAAATCGGGTAGATTTAATGAAGCTAAGAATGGTGACTATGAGTTGAGATCCATTTCACACTATGAAGACACAGTTTTCTGGTTAGGTATAGGGTTCGTCTGCGACATACCCAACTGTGAGTTCACTTGGGTTCCTGAATGGGTAGCGCTCCTCTTCCCCCTAGGGGTTGTGGGAGGAGTGGAATGTGGTGACCCTGTGGGGGTGCCCACTAGTGTGGCATTGGGTGACCAACGAGGGTTCCCAACTAAAAATTCCCCCTATAAAGGATGAACCAATAATGGTGGTAGTATTCCATCTTTGACGCCTAAATGGAGAAAGACCTGAAACCCCTCCCGGTAATGGGGGGAGGTCCAAAAGACGTCTAAATCAACGAGGTCCTATTGGGTCCATTCTGGTGTCGACTAGGTATGTTTTGGAAATATTTGAGAGGATATAGATTATAATCAAAGAAAAAATCTGATCACATACATAAAACAAAGCGAAAAATGAAAGGTAAGTTTTCCCTTTAAATTAATCCTATGTGACTAGTCAATCAAAAAATATGGCTTTTGTTGTTTTCACGTATGATACTCAAATCCTGGAAGACTTAATTGTCCTCACACTCACAAATGTAATTGGGCCTTGAGAAGATATATTTTGAACGTTGTCACAACATCCCGAAAGAGCTAGCAACGCCCCTAGTCAACTGAAAAAATCAACCAAGGTAAAGGTAGAGGATCTAGTGCTGCCTGCACCGTCACCTACAGGGAAGGATGCCCTAGTTTTGGCCACTAAGTACCATCATCCCATGTGAGCGTTTGAGTCTTGAGATTCTTGGTAATTCAGCTACCAGTACCGAGTATTAGACGGGTTAGGTAGCCCCGAATAATACTGTACACACTGGGCCTAAACTTAACCCACTCTAAATCAGGTCTCTGTGGCACTCGGGTTTTCTTTTCCGTGGGCGGATAGATGGATTTAAAAGTTCACTAAAAATTCAATATCTATGTTTCAAAATGTTAACTGACCAAGGTGTCTTATTGTATGCCTACCCCCTTGGTCCTATGATCAGATTTGGATCATGGACCTAAGTGATAGCTCAAATTTCAAAGTGTTCGGAAGTGTATTGAGCCTGAGAAATTGGATAGATCTCGTCTTCTTGATTCTAGTGTCGTGAACAGATAGAAAAACCGACATCGTATGAAGAAGTTATCACAGTTTGAAAATTTCAGTAAACTGTAATTTTTAGACTCTGACCAAGTTTGACTGGTTATGGAAAAATTCAAAAAAAAAATATTCTAGGGAATATTCCTCAAAATATTCCTTTTGAACCAACCAATGATGGAAAAGTGGTAGTGTGTAATTCGTTGAGGGTTGCACATGATTTTTTTAAGGGCTAATGAATGGGTGACACGTGGCCAACCCTAAGGCCGCCATGTGTCCCTGAGACTGTTCATTAATATTTTTTGGGTGCCGACGGGAGTCGATCATGCGACTTCACAGACACAGTGCCCACGCCTTGACCGCCCAGGCTGTGGTGGTTCTTAACAACATATGGCTCACAGTTCAATTTAAACTTTATTGGTTTCATATTTGGGGTTTTGGAGGGGCCAGCCCCTCCCCACATGACCGCGACCCGTGAATAGACCCCAGGGCATAACTGCCGACACACAAAATGTTTACCCCGATGGTTCCACTGCTGGTTAAAACCTGTCACATAGGAGTTATGTTAAACGGCTAATTTGCCGACCTTTATGGCTATTGCCAACCGTGAGCAGTTTTAGGTCATGTGCCCACACAACGGTTTAAAAAATGTATTTACATGGTTTAACTGGCGGCGTTTATGGTGGGCGCACCAATTTTCGCATAATGCCGAATTTACTAGAGTTAAACTTTAGTTCTCCACATTTAGTGGAGGAATTTTAGGGGCCATTGGGCAAATTAAGTTCAGGGTCTATCTTGCGGTAAATTCGACCAATTTTGGAGTGTGAATAGTCAATTTCAACTATCTCAGATATTCCAAACTCATTGGTGAGGTTTGAAGAGCCATCAGAGGAATTTTGAGTAGGTTTTTGTTTTAGAAAACGTCTAGGGGTCACTAGGGCCACCATGGGCAAGCAACAGGTTGAGGCTTAGCCAGGGCAGCAGGAATCCTTATTCAGAAATCCAATAGTCAATTTTGGATGTTTCAGGTGTTCTAGAACTAAAGTGTGGTTTTTAGAGCCTTTATAGGACTTTTGAAGGGCCACTAGGGACAGCAAGTGCCAGCAGCAGTTCGGGGCCTAACCAAGGCAGCTAGAGGCCTTATGCAGAAAACCAATGGTCATTTATGACTGTAATGAGAATTATGAATCCAATGGATGAGTTTCTAGAATATTTTTAGGGCTTCTAGAGGTCGAGAACCCACATAGAAGTTTTCTTTGACCCCAGAGCCAAGGGGTGCCATCAAGTGTTGGAGGCGAAACCGGAGTAGCCTGAGGCCAGTCTCAACGAACCAATAGTCTATTCTGAATATTTTTGGAATTTTGAATCCATTGAAAGGATTTTCAGAGCCATTTGAATACTTTTGAAGGTCGGAGAGCCACAAGGAAGTTTTGGGTAGCCTAGGGCCAACCGTGGAGGGAGGCCTAGATTGGGGAGCCAGTGCTCGTTTTGAGCAAATGATCAGTCCATTTTGGAGATATGATATATGCTGGATATAGTAGGTGAGGTTTCAGGGACAAAAAAATCATTTTAAAGGAGTTAGTGCCATAGAGTAGCTCAATGTAGCTCAAGAGCACTGACAAAAGGAATCAAGTCTAAGGGAGCCTAGATCTATTTTCAGAGTGAATACAGCCATGACAGGGATATATATGGTATTACAACCCATTGGTTCAGTTCAATTATCATTGGAGTTCAGTTTATAACTAGTAAAAGAAACTTTTCCATAATCCCAAAGAGCCAAGTCAAGATGACAAGAGCTCAAGGAGACATAGCCCATGATATTCGGGTGAAATCCTAGATTAAATTTGTTTTTATCTATTGGTGTTTATTTGCTGCATTATATGGCTGTTACACATGTTTAATTTCAGTAAAAAAAATGGACTTAAAGCACTTAAACAGTTAAAAATCATACACTTGTTTCAAGTAAAAAATTATGCAAAAGTCAAGTACAAGCTAGATATTTTATTTGTTTAACTAAGTGGAAGGTTCTTGAAACTAATAACAATTTATCCAACCCATTTTCAGATCAGGTTGGTATCAGAGCACTTGGCTACTTGATTGACATATCAATAGCTTGCTTTTTTTACTTGAAAGGTGTTTAAACAATGCAAAGAATTTTACTATTTGAAAACTAACTGTTGCGTACAAGTTTGATTTTGCTAGAGGTGAAGGGAAATATATTGATAGCTAATTCCAAAAGAGGACAAGAAGGAAGAAAGGGCTAAAGGAATCTTCCTTACCCAAAGGACCTCAAGGAAACCCTTGAAGCACAAGAAGGGTTTGTTTGCAAAAGGTTACTTGAAGAAGTGCTTGACTCTACAGCCATTTTGTTCAAAAGATTTGTCAATTGTTTTGAAAGATTTGTGAATTTTTTTTGAAGTTCTTTAGTTCATTTTCATAATGAAAAATTCTTCAAGTGAGGTTTCAAAATCCTCCTCCTTCATAAGATTCTGCGATGAAGACATGAAGCGAGACTTCTTCGGGATGAAGGATATGGTGCAAATTTTTCTTGAAGATAGAAGAGAAAGCACTAGACTTAATGAGAAATTGATTGCTATGAAGCAAGAGAAAGAAGAAATTCTTCTAAGAATGCATGAGATGGAGATGCAACTCCATCAAGCCCAAGATGCCTTAACCAAGAACATGCATGAAGCATAGGTAATTCACTCAAATTTGTCTTCAGTTTCCTGTTCAGATAGATGTGTTAGTTCATTTGAAAAGCACACTAGAGGTATAGGGTCCAAGTTAATGTTTAAAATGGGCTATGAAGGCAAGGGTTTAGGAAAAAATTCACAAGGCATGATTGATCCTATTTTTGTTGAGGAACAACCTAAGAAATTTGGTCTTGGTTATGTTCAATCTAATGGCGAAAACTCCAAAGCCATGAAGGCATATGAGGCAACTTCAAAAATAAATTTTGTTCCAAGTTCTAAACCACAAACATGTCAAGTTTGTTTTCAAGTTTATTTCCATTGTTTGAAGCCTACGTTCCAGCAAGAAGATTGTAGACATGCAGCTTATGGTGAGCATGAGAGTTGAGACAATTTTCAAGACATGAACACTAGTGTTAGCCTGCAAAAGAAAGTTGGAACATCTACTAGTTCATCTCCTCAAGAAGGCAAAAAGGATGACATGCAAGGTAGCATATGAGGTATAATTATTCCCATAGTCAAGTTGATTATGTTTCTACAAGGCATGGCAATTATGCATGCTTGAATGGAAGAAAGAGTTGTTATGCATATTGTGGTCTGTGTAACCATGTTGTTTTGAAATGTTGGAAGAGGAAGAAGGCATACAGGAATCAGTTGAGGAAAAGGAAACTTGCAAAGAAGGTGCACAAGACTTTCACACATTGCCAGAAGAGGGGAAATTTTGTTTCTCCATGTTGGACATTGCATCCAACTAATCATCCCAAGCACATGAGGCAAGAGGATAAAAATACTGGCGAAATTGGAACCAAGGATTCCATCATTGGTGTGAGAACAGATATTTCACATGAAGAATATTTGCAGCAGCAACAGTCGTCGTGGAAGTGGCTTGGTAAGAAGTGGTTTGATTCTTGAAATAGTAAGACATACACATTTGTACATATGAAAATTTCAGTTATGTATGCATTTTTTATGTTGTAATCTCACGTTTGTTTGAGCCACCTTGGATCGATGATCATGGAAGTGATTTTCAGCTACCTTCTGTAAATTTCTTGCTAGAAATTTCTAAGTGAGTGCAAGGAAGACAATTCTTGATAGGAGGACAAGCGCATCCAAAAAGGAAAGTGTTGACTACCTTTGAGTTGTGGTTCAAAGGCACTAGCCATGCAAGGAAAGTGTATGGAGGTTGAAAAGAAGAGGGTGTCGTACTCTCATATACTGTACAGATTAGTATATCAGTCTTTTGGGGTCTAAAAGATTCCGAATGGGGAGGTGTGACCAAATTTGGATCATGGACCTAAGTGATAGCTCAAATTTCACAGTGTTCAAAAGTGTGCCAAACCTGAGCGACCAGATGGATCTCATCTTCCTGATTTCGGCGCCATGAACGATTCGAAAAATCGACACTGTATGAAGAAGTTATCGCAGTTTGAAAAGTCTAGTAAACTGCAATTTTTGGACTCTGACCAAGTTTGACTGGCTATGGAAAAATTCAATAAAAATAATATTCCTTGGAATATTCCCTAGAATATTCCTTCCATACCAACCAGTGATGGACAAGTGGGAACGTGTAATTCGTTGAGGGCTGCACGTGCCTTTTTTTAAGGGCGAATGAATGGGTGACACATGGCCAACCCTGAGGCCACCATGTGTCCCCGGGACTGTGCATTAATTTTTTTTGGGTTCTGACGGGCTTCGATCACGTAAGATCATGGATTCAATTCCCATGCCTTAACCGCCCGGGGTCTGGTGGTTCTTAACAATATATGGCTAGCGATTTAATTTAAACTTTATTGGTTTCATATTTGGGGTTTTGGATGGGCCAGCCCCTCCCCACACGACTGGGACCCGTGACCAAACCCTAGGGCCCTAACCGCCGACACACAAAATGTTTACCCCGACGATTCCGCTGCTGGTTAAAACTTGTCACATGGGAGTTATGTTAAACGGTTAATCCGCCAACCTTTATGGCTACTGCCAACCGTGATTGCGTAGTTTTAGGTCATGTGCCCATGCAGGGATTTAAAAAATTTATTTCCACATTTTAACTGGGGGTTTTTATTGCATGTGTGCCAATTTTTGCATAGTGCCGAATTTAACTGGAGTTAAACTTCAGTTCTCCACATTTAGTGGAGGATTTTTAGGGTTCATTGAGAAAATTGAGTTCATGCTCTACCTTGAGGTAGATTCGACCAATTTTGGACTGTGAATAGTCAATTTAGACTATCTCAGACATTCTAGACTCAGTCGTGAGGGTTGCAGAGCCATCAGAGAAATTTTGAGCAAGTTTTTTCTTCAGATAATTTCTAGGGGCCACAAGGGCCACCATGGCCAACAACGGTTTGAGGCTTAGCTAGGGTAGCTAGAAGCTTTATTCAGAAATCCAATAGTAAATTTTGGATGTTTCAGGTGTTTTGGAACTAATGGTGTGGTTTTTAGAGCATGTAGAGGAATTTTGAAGGCCGAGATGCTTCAGTGAAGTTCCAGGGGCCACTACGGCCAGCAAGTGTCAGCAGCAGTTTGAGGCCTAGCTAGGGAAGTTAGAGGCCTTATACAACAAACCAATATTCATTTATGACTGTAATGAGCATTATGAATCCAATGGGGGAGTTTTCAAATATTTTGAGGACTTCTAGAGGTTGAGAACCCACAAAGAATTTGGAGGCGAAACAGAAGTAGCCAGAGGCCAATCTCAGTGAACCAATAGTCTATTATGACTATTTTTGGAATTTTGAATCCATTGAATGGATTTTTAGAGCCATTTGAATACTTCGGAAGGTCAAAGAGCCACAGGGAAGTTTTGTGTAGCCTAGGGCCAACCGTGGAGGGAGGCCTAGATTGGGGAGCCAATGCTCGTTTTGAACAAATGATCAGTCCATTTTGGAGGTTTGATATGTGCTGGAGACAGTAGGTGATGTTTCAGGGGCAAAAAAATAATTCTGAAGGAGTTAGTGCCATAGAGAAGCTCAGTGTAGCTCAAGAGCACCGACAGAAGGAATCAATTCTAAGGGAGCCTAGATTTATTTTTAGAGTGAAGACAGCCATGAAAGGGATATAGATGGTATTATAAACCCTTTGGTTCAGTTCAATAACCATTGGAGTTTAGTTTATAACTTGTAAAAGAAAATTTTTCATAATCCCAAAGAGCCAAGTCAAGATGACAAGAGCTCAAGGAGACGTAGCCCACGATATTCGGGTGAACTCCTACATTAAATTTGTTGTTATGTGTTGATTTTTATTTGTTGAATTATATGGTTGTTACAAATTTTTATTTTCAGCAAAAAAAAATGGACTTAAAGCACTTAAACAGTTAAAAATCATACACCTGTTTCAAGTAAAAATTTCCGCAAAAGTCAAGTACAAGCTAGATATTTTATTTGTTTAACTGAGTGGGAGGTTCTTGAAAACCATAAAAATTTATCCAACCCATTTTCAGATCATCCTAACTTAAACTATAAATTCTCTTGTGGCCCCTATGGGGAGAGTTTAATGAGTTTAGTTAATTAGTTTTAAGGTGGCTTTGATTCACTTATGGTATGAAAGTGTGTGAGAAAGAGGCGAACAATCGCATAGTTTTAACATGTGGATATGCGGTGATACTTTTCAAATCACCTATTAAGCTATGTTTGGTTCTTCCTTGCTCAAAATCAAAACATTTGTGGATATGGGTCGCTTACAATATTTCTTAGTAAATCTAAATGATCAACTAAAGGGATATGGAAAATTATTCGCAGAGAGTGTTCATATGCTTGCCTAGGCTCACCCAAGGGTGAAAAGGCAACATATATTACTTGCTCTCTAAGGATAATTAAATCCTAGTCTCGAATCCTAGTGCCAAAAATTAAACTAAAATTAATGACTTTAAACTAGGAAAAATGAAAAAATTTAGCTAAGAATGTGTGGACTAGGGCCACTTACTTTGGATAATTACCTATGTGTTTTTGGTGTCTAATTTCGCAAAACATAAACTATTTCAGAATGCAAGTTAATTTCCCCCTACTTAAAATATTTGTTCACTTTGCAAAAATAAACTTTGAAATTTTAAAACTAACACCTAAAACTGCTGAAATGCAACCAAGAGTGAGTTTTAACAAGTCATGGGACACCTCACACAGTGCTGGAAGATTTCTTATGGGCTAATAGTCACTTTAAAAACAAGAAAAGAAGGTAAATAGCAGAAATTTTCTGCCTCTGGTTTCCGCGTGCAAAAGTCTCAGATAGGCGCACAGTCTTCACGCAGGTCACTGCTGAACGCACGCAGTTGGGCGCGTCTGTCTGTGTAAAATCTGCGCGAATTTCCTGTAACAAATTTTTGGAGCTTTTTAGCTTCGGCCTCTCACTGAGGTTGAACAGGCAAGGAAGAAGAGAAGAGGGGATGTTCAAGCCAAACTCCAGAGCAAAGAAAGAGGTCTCTACAAAAGGCACAACCACATTAACTAGGAATTAAAATCAGTGGAATTGCCAATCCTGTGTTGGTGGATTTGGTGCACGAGTGTACCAATTCACACTTGCTTAAGAGGAGTGGTTGTTTCCTCTTAAGTTTCTGGTAACAGACAGATAAACAAAAGAGTTACCATGTTGGAACTCCCCTCTTATTGTGTGTTGGTAGGAATAAAATATAGAACATTTACACACTTGCCAAGGGTCCCTTAGAACTAGGGAGTTCTAAGACATGATGCAAGGACGTTTTTACCTCTGAGCTACCTTGGTGCAAGGTCCCTCTATCTACTCCAAAGGATTGGATTTGTTGGGGGGCCAAAAACTGAATCCCCTCTCTACTTCTACTCCAGATCACACACTGTTGGATTGCTTGAAGCAATTTTGGCCGGCATAACAATGTGCTCTCCCTTTTTTCATCTCTTGGTGGCCTTCTATAGATGAATTCAAACTCTCCTTCCCTCTTTTGGTACATTGGTGGATGGTGACCCAAGAGAGAGGGATGATTCCATTATGTGCTCCCTTGAGGTCCCAAGGATGCTTAGGCGGCTATCCTTGGGCGGCCTCAAGTGTGGGATAAATTTCCTAGAGTGTGCCTTGTGGTCCCGAAAGTGACTTTCGCCACTCTCAGGTCTGCGTGGATTTTTGAGTGAAAGTCGTGCAAGGGTGCACCTATCGAAGAAAAATGCGCACGAAGGCACATTCTGCTAGTTTCTTGAGTGCACAATTTGATTTTTCTTCTACACCTTAGAGATTTTTAAAAAAAAATTAGATTCTCTAATGTGCCTCAGCCCTGTAAATTCTTCTGCCTAAAATTTAATAATTTCATGTTTTCTTGTCCGGTTTTCCAGTGATAACAGATAGTATTAGGAAACCATATTTCTTCTTCATGAATAAAAGTAGATCCATCAAAAATTAAAATCGTTGTGAATTTTTTACCACCAACGAATCAAAAATAGGGAAGAAATTTTCTAGGATATGGAGGCTATTATCGAAGGTTTATTGAAAACTTTAGTAAAATGGCATTTCCCTTAATTAAACTACTTACAAAGGACCTAGAGTTTCAATGGAAAATTGATTGTCAAAATGCATTTGAGAAACTGAAACAAAAATTGTCCACAACACCAATTCTTAGAGGACCAAATTGGTCATTTCCATTTCACATATCTACATATGCATCAGAAATTACAGTAGGGGCTTCATTAGGAAAAAAAGAGAATCAAATATTCTATGATATCTATTTAATTAGAAATAATTTAACTCCAGCTGAGTTGAATTACACAGTTACTGAAAAAGAGATGCTTGATGTAGTACATGCAGTAAATAAATTCAGACATTACATAACATTATATGAATTATTTATTCATATTGATCATTCAACCATTAAGTATCTAATGAATAAACCCATTACTAATGGCAGGATTACTTAATGGTTGTTGTTAATGCAGGAATTTAACATTACTGTATTAAACCGACTGGGAAAAGAGAATCGAGTGGCATAATTCCTTTCAAGACTTCATCTTCCTGGTGAGATTGTTCCAGTTTCTAATAACTTTCCAGATGAAAATTTATTTTCTATAGAAATTAAAACTCCATGGTTTGCTGACATAGCTAATTATTTATCATCTGAAAATTTACCTTCTCAGTTCACAAATAAACAAAAAAATAAAATAATGATATATATAGTTTGGTTAATGGATACCTTTTCTATACTTGACCCGATCTATTAATTAGAAAAATTGTAAGAGAAGATGAAATTTTGGATATTTTGAAGGCATGTCATGATGAACCATGTGGTGGTCATTTTCTAGACAAAAGGAAAACATACAAAGTGTTGAATCTAGGCTATTATTGGCCATCATTATTCAAATATTCAAAGACTTATGTCAACAAATGTGATAGTTGTCAAAGAATAGGGAGACCTGTACATTCTGATGAAATTCCTTTGAAGACACAAGTACTTGTAGAGCCATTTGAACAACTAGCTCTTTATTTTTTGGGTCATTAATCCACCATACAATGGAAAAAGGTACATATTAGTATGTACTAATTATGTGACAAAATGGGTGGAGGAAAAAGAAATGGAAAAGGTAACAGAAAATGCAATGGTATCATTTTTTTTTAGATATATTTGTCATATTTGGAGTACCAAGATATATTTTCACTGACCAAGGAGCACAATTCACTTCAAAGCTGGTCAGAGATCTTACAGAAAAAATATAAAATCAAGCTCAGAAAGTCAACTACATATCAACCACAAGCAAATGGACAGGTAGAATCAACAACTAAAGTTCTCGAAACATCATGACAAAGATAGTAAAGATTCACATGAAGGATTGTTCAAAAAAAATTAATGAAGCATTATGGGCATATAGAATAACATGGAAGAATAATACTAGGTTCAGCCCTTATCAACTGGTCTATGGAAAAAATTTCTTTTACCAATTGAATTTAGAGTCCACACATATAGACTTGCAGTTGAACTTGGATTGGAACTATCAAAGGAACAACAACAAAGGATCATGAAAATAAATCAATTGGATGAAATCACAAAAGAATCAGTAACACATACATCATTGGTACAACAAAAAAGTGCAAAATGGCATGACAGATTCGTTAGATGAGGCAGAAACATCATTTCTAGTCAGTGGGCACAGATTGAAAATCTACAACAAGCCTATGAATAAAGAAGATTTCCTCAATAAAATATCAACAAAAGAAGACATGCAATATTTGGAAAAGAATAGTCATGTTCCTTCCTTACATTCAGAATAAAAAAATAAGTGAAAAAAAGGTCAAAAATAATAAAGATATTTGACTGTGAAAGTCCAGATTTCTGGCACAGTACAAATCTGAATTCATCTTAGAAAACCAAGTTAGTTGGCTAATATGAATTTTTTTTTTTAAATCTATTTTCTTAATTCATTTTATGTTTCAGGTTGGCACTAAGCTAGGACATTCTATTCTCTAATTTCTAGACTTGAGGTCAAGTCTCAAAATAAGCAAGGGGGGAGAGAGAATGAAACAAGTGCATTTGTTTTTTCCGTGTTAAAAATCTTAGCAACTCAACATATTGTTCAACTCAATATGGAAGAAACTCGAAATGCAAGGTAATTTCACTTCAATAAATAGATTCAGAAGGGACCTGAACATAAGGAAATTTTACTTCAATAAGGACCTAAAAATTCAAGATCAAAATCTATCACAAATGAAAACAACATCAAAATCTATCACAAAGGGACCTGAAATCAACATCAAAATATGTCACAAACTGACCTGAAACTTAACATCAAAAATATGTCAAAGAGACCTGCATACAAAGGGAAACTAATTAGAAGAGCTATTTGAAGATCAGTGGATCTATATACAAAGTGCAACCAATTAGAAGAGCTATTCGAAGAGAATTTCATCTCAAAACAACTAAGGGAGCTATTGGAAAGACACTTCTTTTCAAGCATCAACTAAGGAAAGTAATGTAAATATTGTAAGTTACAAATTTATTTTTAATGCCTTTTTTTATTTTGAAAGAAATTATTGAATTAGGAGACTAATTAAACCTTGGTGCATAAGAGTGTCAACTTTCATTCCCTACACATACCTAAAACCTTTCTCTTTTCATAAAGCCTTTACCCTACCATCCACTAAAATAAAAACTTCTTTGTCCACAAGGCAATTCATTTTTTAACAAAAAATCACATGTCTCTTTGTCTACCACATAAATTATTTTCTACATGGGTTAGTGTCACAAAAATGGAAACAAGATATGTTTGAAATAAGGAGTTATACTGCTATGAAGGACTATGGAATCATAATGAATTTACATGATCTAAAATTAAAACATTACTCTATTTTCTTTTGGTCTTGAAATGACCTTGAAATGGTCATTTCAAAAGATGTTTCAAGAGTAATTATTAAAAGGAGCAAATGGATAATCATTAAAATTTCATCATGAAGAAGTATAGGACATGGAGATAAGACATATCATTTCAAAAATACCTTGAAAAGTTCACTTTAATCACCAAGAAGACAACAAGAATGTAGCCCTAATGATACATAGTAAGAGCCTCATTTAAATAAATGGCTTGCAAAACTCATTTAGTGAAATAGAGGACATATGCAATTATAATGAGGTATGTACAAACAAAATTCGTCATAAAAATTCTCTTAAAATGCCTCCACTAAAATTGTTGAGGAAATAAGGAAGGCAAGGTCGCATTTTTCTTGGAAAGAAGAGTTGAAAGTGCACCTGCAGGAAATAAAAGAAATCAGTTCAAACAAATTTTGTATAACTCAGTTAAAAAAAAAAACACAACACCCAACACAAAAGCTCAGGGATAGGAATGAAGGCTCGGAAGAGGAGAGACAAAAACTAGGATCGCGACTAAGAAGCCAGGTAGGAAACGCACACCCATAAATTTAGAATCAGTTTTATAATGAAGTTAGAGATAAAATCGATTAAGGAAATGAGTTGTTAAAATTCTAGGGTATGCGAGGATTCTAGTGTTGAGGATATCTCGACAAAGTCCATGAAAAACATTGAGTTTTCATTGAAAAAAAAATTGTAACTGAACATTGAAGCCTTCAAAACAAATCTTGTGAATTTTTTATATTTCACAGTGTTTGAGTTCAGTTAGGATTTAAGGTTAGACAGTTCGTTTTAAATTAGCTGTCAGTATAGATCCTAATCTTGAGTTACATTTATATGGTTGGGAGCATAATTCCAAATCTGAAGACTTAAGTTATATGATTGGCAACGTAGGCTTAAGTCTAAGTTACGGTTGTATGGTGGCAACATAGGCTCAATTTTGAGTTACAGTTATATGATTGGAAAAGTAGGCTTAACTATGAGTTACAGTTGTATGGTGGCAACATAGGCTCAAGTTTGAGTTATAGTTGTATGGTGGTATCATAGGCTCAAGTTTGAGCTCCAGGTGTATGGTTGGCATCATAAACTCCAAGTCCAAGACCCCAGTTACGTTATTGTCAACATAAACCTCCAAAACAGAGCTCGAAGTGCATGATGGCATCAAGTGGTGTCAAAAAAGAGCTCAAGTGCTCGTGAATGCACGATAGTGCTAAAATGTAGGTGGGATTTCAAAAACAGATTTGTAGTTTCCAGAGAATAATGTGATAAGAAAAAGGTACCAAAATACTGTAAGATTGTGTAAATTTTTTTGTAGAAGTCGATTTTTGGATGTATTAAAACACAGAGATTGCTTCCTATTTCCAAGAAATTGATTTTTGGAGGTGTTAAAACACAAATATTGCTTCTTATTTTCATGGATATACAACAGTGAAAAAAATTTCATCTCATCTCAAAAATTTGACATTATAGTTCAGAAATTTCTCCTCATTTTTAGTGACCAAGAATTTGCATATTAGTCCAGAATTTGAGATTTCAATTCAAAAATTTCTCCTTATTTTTTTTGGGTATCAAGCAGAGGTTCAAATCTACAGTCCAATTTAGAATTTTTGGGTATACATTGCAGACTCCTGGTAAGAAATACACCTGTGCTATTTTTAAAAAAAAATCTTTGAATGATCATCTACAAGAAATCATTTTTCTTCTCTCTCATATTTACATCACAAATATAATTTCTCTATTATATAGACATAGTCAGCAAGCAATTGTTTTCTCATAACAGAGTCATTATTTATCCATGAGATTATTCATTGTTGATGATTATTTGGCATGGTATAGAGAACAGAAAGAACACAAACAGAGTCACCCAAACTTGCAAATAGAACGAAGAATAGAACCTAAGGGATTCCAAATTTAGAAATGGAACATAGAAACCATAGAGAAACTTTATCGAGAAGGGTTTCTAGAGTTTCTTATGTAGTTTAATGGTTGCAATGATAAAGTTTCAAGAATTTTTGTATCCAATTTTGATAATTAAAATACAGTTGTAGGAGATATTACCATCCCTATCACACAAGAGTATTTTTCTCAAGCTACAAACTTGCCAATGATAGGAGAAAAATACCATAAGGGATGACACTTCAAAGAAAAGGGATGGAATTATTTACTAGAAAAGCAAAGGAAAGGTACATTTTAAAAATCCAAGGGGATTCCAAGGGAGTTGTTTAAATAGCCATAGGTTGAGTTGGTTCTCATTATTCAGAAATATTTTACCTATGATGGGAGGTATATCATAGTTCACCTATACCATATCAAACTTCTCCAGAATATAAAAGGTCATACTAAATTGAATATCCCTTACTTCTCCTCCAAAATTTTATTAAAAATGATTGAAGGGGTGAGAAGTAAAACTTAAAACAAAGAGGCCAGCTACTATCACCAGGGATTATTCAAGATCTTGATTGAATGTCAGTTGAAAAACATAGGAGAGACATGGGAAAACTTCTTGGACAAGAATCATTTTGTAATATTTCAAAGGGAAGAAGAACCAGTTGCAAATGAGGAAGCACTTGAACAATTGCATCTTTCTAGAGATGTTATTCAATCACCATTATATCCAATAATTTGATCCAAGAAGAAGAAAGAGGGAATAACCATTGAGACGGAGAGATGTTTTGTATATTTCCCAAAGAATTCAAGGAAGAAGGTGATAGAAGATCCTTCTAAGGGAGACAAAGAAATTGATGTAGAATGGGCCTCCTAAAGAAATTATAAAATAATAGTGGAAATAATAAAATAAGATTATATTACATCATCAAATTTTGGAGGGAGAAAAGAAAAGTAAAAAGAATAATAAATAATAAAATAATAAAACTACTTTTTCAACTCGTATTTTCAACTTATCTCCCTAAGTTTTTACTCAAATTTTGAGTAGGATTACTCATTGGATGAAAAAATTAATTCCTCATCCAAAGAGTACCCATGTTGCATACTTTCGATGGACCTTGCTACACGAAAAAATGAGAAATACATGAAAAACATGATTACAATCACATTTTTCCTATATTTCTCATTTTTCGTGTAGAAAGGTCCATCTAAAGTATCCAACATGGGTATTCATTGGATGAAAAATAAAATCTTGCATCCAACAAGTACTCTTGCTCGAAATTTGAGTAAAAAATTAGGGAGATAATTTGAAAAGACGAGTTGAAAAAATTGTTTTATTGTTTTATTATTTTTTATTATTTTTACATTTTTACTCCAAAAATGGTGAATCATCCCCCATGGTTGACATCATCATCTTGAATCTTATTGGTTCTTATAAAGTTTATTTCGGTTGCACATTTTTCTTAGGAGGCCCATTTTAGACCTCAAAATTCCCCTAATGATTACCTCTTAGTACACCTCAACAATCACATCAAGAGATCATTAAAAAGATAGAAATGGAAACCCAAGAAAAGCTTAGAGAGATATAAAAATATTCTTATTATGAAGATTCTTGGATTGAGGGATCATCATCGTATTCATATGCAAAGAAAATCAAAAGAGTTTCTGAAGAGGTTCAGGATGAACCATCAGAGACTCACAAAGAAGAAAATGCAAAGAAGATCAAAGGATTTTCTGAAGAGGTTCATGATGAAGAACATGCCAAGAAGATGAAAGAATTAAACACAAAGTTCCAAGTAAATGAAATCATGGAAAGACATCTAAAAGGGGAAAATAAAATGTACAAAGAGAAAAAACAACAATATTGTAAAAGAAAACAAGAGTTTGAAGAAGAAAATGAAGAAACTGGAAACACATAACATCCTCATTTCAAAACAAGCATACAAGTGGTTAAAAGAGAAGAAACATTAACAGTACAAATATGAGAAGCAGAAGGTAAAGAGTGCAATCTACAAGGGTGATGAAAAAGGACAAGAAGGAATTGATATAATTTTGTAAGTAGCTCAGTTAGAAGCTTATACATCAGGGGGAAGATCCACATGTAGAAAAATAGGGAGATCAACATGTAGAGGCAGGAGATCCAAGAGAAAATACAAGCATGAGGACATGCATGTGGATCAGCAAGGGGGGAGATGTTAGCCCTCAATTTTTCCCAATTTTCACCATGAATATTCCACCTTTATATCATCCTTTACCACCATATCATGATCATATTTGTCATATTTTTTCCTCTTTTTTCACTTTTAGGTAAAATAATTGTCTTTTAATTTTTAGAATTTTTAGTAAAAATTGGGTATTAAAAATTAATTTTGGCATAAACATAATTTCTTGTAATGGCTCTATTGAAGTCATATGTGCAAGAAACCTGGGCACAAATTGAAGATATATTCGAGAATTATAGGAACCAAGGATGGAAATAATTCTATTGGCACACTCCAAATGAGTCAGAAAAGTTCTGGTCAAAGCTGGTCAAACTTGACTAGTCACTAAGAAAATCCACTGATTTAGGAGAACTTTTGTGATTTTGTGGAATCTTCCCAAATTTTGTGCAAAAAGGGGATGATTTCAACCCTACTAAGTGGAATAGGACTCTTGTTGGTTGTTACAACCATTATAGTTGATTTTGTTATTCTTTTAGCCTAGTTAAGCACAACTATTCAACGACTATGAGCATATAATTATTATCATTGTGATTACTCCATTTCTGAATACATCTGAAGACATGCTCTATATTTCTTATGCTTCATTGTTTTGGAATTTTAATGGTGAATTTTTGTAGCTTATTTTTTTAGAGGTGTACCAAGAAAAGGTGGAGTGCACCCATTCTTGCTAAGTACATTATTTTGTTCATTGATATGCATAATTGTGAATAAGTAGCATTTTAGTTTTCTATATATTTCTATTATAATTTCTAGTGAATATTTTCTATATAAACTTGTTATTATGTCATGACCATTCAAATTTTGGAAGTGATCTCCTTTCAGTGACTAGTTTGGATAAGGAAGGACAACCTAGGTCTCCAAGTTGGAGCCTCTTTCTTGTGAACTAAGAATTGAATTGGAATTTATATCTATGAATTCATCCTTATTGCTTTCTTAAATCAATTGATTTATTAAAACAAGGGTCATCCTTTATGGTGAAGTTAGTGTTGTTGAAAAAGAAATCAATAGGAAGGACATATGAGATCTCTAAGTCAAGATCCTCTTCCTTGTTGACTATGTTTCAATCATTCACTTGCTTATGCTTATAGAATATAATTTCTATGATTTTTAGTAATGTTATATTTGTAATACGCATTTCCATATGTAATATGCATTTCCATCATCTTCATCTAAACAACTACTTCCTACACTAGCTTAATATAAGATCCATATACCTTGGTGTGATTCTAAGTTTACCAACCTGGATTCATAATTAAAATAGATTCTCTAATTAAACTCATAAATTAGACTAATAGAAAGCCTCAGCTAAAAACCCCGCTAACTGTATATTTCATAAGTCAAATAATATGAAACAATACAATGCTTCTCTCAGGCTTGAGAGCTCTCTACAATATCTTTGTCTGTCTCACACTATCCTAGGATAGCTTTGGTTCAATACTTAACCAATTTATTTCCTTTTGATGCCCTACCTTGCTTGCACAATCCCTAGGGAAATTGAACCCCTATTAATTATGAAATTTCAAATTAATGATTGTGTAATACATCTAAGGCCTTCTGTTGAATACATGCACCACATGTACAATTTTATAACTATAAAACTGATAGTACACTTCCCTTTAACTCCAGTCTCAAATTTCCCATTAACCTAAGGGATAGTACACTTCCTTGTGGGAATACTGAACCTCTATTAGGACTAATACTGGATTCTTTCCTTTCCAATTGGTTTATGGTTTGGAAGCAATCCTCCCAATTGAATGTGAAATTCCATCACTAAAAATAGTTATAGAACTTCTTCCTACCACTTTCACGAAAGAGGAACATCTCTTACATCTGAACTGTTTAGATGAGACTCGGAAAGATGATGCTATGACTAATTAATCCTATAAGAAACGTGTCAAGGCGCAATATGACAAAAGTGGCAAGCCTCTTGTCTTCTCAGAAGGATACCTTGTCCTTCTATATGACCATGAGTCTGAAAAATTAGGATAAGGGAAGTTTCAACCTATGTGGCTAGGTCCATATATTTTCAAGTGACTTATTTCTAAAGGGGTGTATGAGCTAGTTTATTTTGACGAAGTTCCATTTGCGCAACCTAGAAATGGGTTGTAACTTAAGAAATACTATTCTTGATATTATGCATAGTACACTGTGTACATAATATATATAGACGTGTTGAGTGTCTTTGCAATGTATCTCTTTAGATTTTCCTACTATTTTTGTTGATCTCATTTACGTTTGGTTTTCAGATGTAAACATCCCTTGAACCATATGTTGTTTATGCTGATGGTTCTAGTCATAGTACTCGGAATTTATCCTTTGCGTCATGGGAAATATTTACTCCAAATGGTTCGTTAGTGAGTTACGAGGGATTTGTATCAGTCGCTCTACCAACAACATCACTGAGTATCGTGTAGTGGTCGATTTATTGTCTGATGCTATTTCATATGGTATATGTCGTCTAGACAGCGGACTTGACTCACAACTTGTGGTATTAAAATTGGCTAATTTCTATTCAGTCATAATTCCCACCATCCTTCGTATGTTCTTAAGGGTTCGCCTTCTAGAAAGACATTTTCATTTCATCCAACATCAACATATTTCTAGAATTCTAAATACATTGACAGATGCGCTAGCTAATCATGTTTTAGATAAAAATTTGGAACAAATGTAAATAAGTTTTAATACACATCAGATTCATTGAAAGAAACAATAGGAACACATAAACACTAAAGATATATATATATATATATATATATATATATATATATATAGATATATATATATATATATATATATATATATATATATATATATATATATATAAAGTTTTTTTTTACAAAATTTGTGCCCGATACACATATGGCCACATGGCCCATATAAAAAACAACATGTAGATACAACTATGAGCCTCCCAATAGACTAATCATAGTGCTCATGATAAGATGTCGTTGCACTAGCTATCTTGTGCAATATTCAACCAATATGGCTAGGCACTCCAATAGTGTATCATTGAATTCACATAGGAATATGGTCGACCACAGTATCATCTATCCCGTGTGTCACCCCCTCTATATGGAGCTAGGGTATCGGCTACATTGAGATCTTGTAGTGCATCCCATCCTACGACAACAAACTATACTAGTGATAGTGCCTGTTGTGGATATCCTAAATGACAAAGATATGAAGCACCTATAGGTTGAACTAGCCCAACATCTGCATGAACAAATCAATATTTTAGTCTTGGAAAAATAAAAAACAAAAAATAATTTAAAAATTTTAAAAACTTAAATGGTTAAAATATATTACCCATAGCACCCCATTGCTCACCCTCAAGAAGCACGAGCTCAGGGTCATCATGAAAAATCCACTCCTGTGTATGGATAATCATCTATCCTAATTAATTGTCTACACAACCACCTAAAAAAGGTTGGTGATAAGTTGATCGCAAATGGACTTGCATGTTGGGACATAAGATCTATCCACCTCCTCATTTGTGGAACCCTCGGATCGATAGGCTTAGGTGTGATAAGTTGAGGTTTTAATAATGGAATATGATCTAAGGAAAAAGAGATCAATATTGAACCATAGCCAAAAAAATAAAAAAATCCCTCTCTTGTTTTAGACAGTTGTTCTTTCATATTGACTAACACCCCCTCGCTCTAGTTGAATATTGTTGTCTCCAAACACTCTAAACCATATTTCATGTATGATATGCTAGCTGCATGAAGTGTTGTGCTACCACCCAATCTGGAAATTATGAATAGGATTATTCTCAGTGGCAAACAGTTCACATCTCTTATGCTGATTTTTCCACCCCTAGTCGGCTGCGCTCAAGGTCTGCAATGAGCGGAAATATAGTCTTTCACTTTTTCCCCACCCCATGTCACACCTAGGAGAGAGATGGAGGCACTTCTCATGGCACTTGAAATGATCCACCAGATTGGCCACAATCAGTTATAGCAGATCGAGGACAAAAAGTACTCAAAGCTCTCAGTATGGTGTTCTAAGTAGGTCGACAGTTGTTTGACGGATTTTTTCATGTTTTTAACAAATTATTTTAACTGAGCATACTTTTATCATTTTTTCCGGCTCTATAAACTCACAAAAAAAGAACACATTAGAGTAATATTTCTTCTCTTTTCAAGCTCCCAAAATATGAAAATATTTCCAAGCACTTGTCTTTTTGAATTCATTAAAGTAATTAAAAAGACATATACTCACTATAAGTTTAACCATTTTCCGAACTAAGACAAACCATTTATGAAAAAGGAATACCTTATTCAAACATGGCTAAGAGGTTCTCTTGGGTTTTTTTTTTTGCCTTTTCAGAATCAAGGGACTATCTACATAAAGGAACATATGGAGTTTTCTTTTTCTCCTCTTTTTCAAACTCTCTAAACGTGAAAAATATGTGGCTTTTTACCTTCTTCAGACTCCTTAAAACATCAAACATCGGATGGACTTGTCTAACACGACGAGACCGAACCACTCCTTCTTAGGGTTAATTAAATATACTTGAAGGGATTCATCTAAAGGATGAACTTACAGATCAAGCATGTGTTATCCTCCTCCTCAATCTTGTTCAAAAATAAAGAGGTATTGACCATTGACCAATATGGTTGGGGAAATTTGGAAAAAAAGGTACTCCACTTGTCAATGACAATGAATCGCTCTTGAACATGACACCCTTCCACTTCATCTATGTGGCCATTGGGTTGGTAAATCTACGTGTCTTTTGGTTCATTATATTGTTTTCAAAGCCTCCATTTTCGTTTTTGGGTCAATGTTTCCGACTCCATTCAATGTCATCGTTGTGTTCAAGAGAAGTCATTCAATCAATATTTGCTACAATACTCTTAAACCTTCATTCCATGTATGTATTTCCTGATCTAATTTTGTATTAGAACCATTCTGTCTCAAACCACGATACCCATTTTGTGTCTTTGATGGGGGATACATCAAGGCCCACTTGCGATGGGTTTCTTCCTATCAACATCAAATCATTATCCAGGAAGTTGACTTAGAAACAACCCTTCAGTAGCTTAGTGCTTGCATACATCAATGACAAGTTTCCTCATTCTCAGCGACAAGTTCACATCATTTACCTTTGACCAAAATATTTTGTGTGGTGTTTTACTTCAACTCATGCACACACACCATATGGATTGTGCTATAGTATCTTGAGAGCCATTAACATCATTTGTGGTTTCTCTCATGTTTTTTAACGACTTACATAATTTTTTGGTAATCATATGGTGTCTACCATGTTTGATTCCATCTCATTAATTCACGTGGTTATTCTCATACATTGGACGATCATGTGAACAAGATCTAGGACCTCGGATCTATTTTCATCCATTCGGGCTGAGATTTCAGGATTTATACAAGATTACTATGTATGATGGCTATGATCACTGAGATAGTCATCCAGTCATGGGCCCACCTTTTGTCATCAATGGATATGTCTTTTTTATCATTTTACATATAATGTTAGCTTATGTGTTAAGCATGGGTATGCCTCACTCAACAAAGATTTCATGACATAATGTATTGTAACAGAAGATGATTTTGCCAGTTGTTATTGATCCTGAATTGTCACAAAGTAAAGCACTTTAGTCATCAATTTCCATTTCTGACTTTTCACTTTAGGAAGCAATTTGTTATAGGAAATTTTGTCGCATCTGGTCAATAGGCCTTAAAACACTATCAATAAACATCATTTTACCCCTTTACATCATCCTTGCACAAATCCCTAAGCATGACTCTATCTAATCCCTGAGTTTCTACCTAAAACTGCTTCATTTCAACCATTTAAGGACCAACACACTCTGTAAGCCTATGGACCTGCATTCACCAGCAGGTTATCCCTTACTAGGGTGGGTTGATCACCTACAGGCTACCCTGTGTTGGAGGTGTGTTGATTCTATAAATTCAATAAAAATAAAAATGTTTTTGAAGCTTCCTCTTCTAGAAGCTTCCAAGAGTTGTTATAACTATTTACCTCACATAAAACTCTTGAATCATATCCTATCCTACCTTGGATTTTTCATCCCTAATCCCTTGAGCTCATCCTCCCATCAAGAGTGGATATCAAGCCTAGATTGGTAAATTTATAAGAACTCTCAAATTACCATCCTCTTCTATATATTTGTGGTCATCCAAAAGCTAGAGGTTGGATTTTGGAGATAGATTCCCCCCTCATGTTTTCGTCATGAGAGTCATTATTCCATGCATTAGGGTGACATAAAGGTATACGTTGTAGTGAAGAAGGACAAGTAAACTTGGAGGAGCTCTTCTACAATATCAACTCCTATATTTGGTTGTAAATCACTCCATTTCTATTAATGCATAGAGTTCTTTGTTTTCCTATATATGATGTTTTTATTTCATGTATTTCAATGCCATGTTGATCCACTGAATGAAGTGATTAGATGATACTACATAGATGTCTTAGATCGTTGGCTTCTGTTTCTTGATTGTGCAGGTTCTAATTATAGTGATCGTAGCTAGGATTGGAGCGTAAAAGCGAAGAGAGGGGTCAATAATATGGCATATTTTAGGTAGGCTTCATCCCATTGTCTATTTACTTTAAGGAAAACATTAGCTTCTTTATCCTTTTGTTGTTCTAGGCTAGGCCACCCAGTCTAGGGAAGATACTTATGTCCACAGTTGTACATTCCATATAAAAATGGGGAATATTATGCATGCTTTAATGTACACAATCATAAACCAAAATTCGGTTTGATTATATCGATCCCATGGTTGAATAAATATAGATTATGGCTATTCTATTCAAATCCATTTCCACATTAATATTACTAATCTTGATGATAGTTTGAGTAATTTCCTTCGCCAGTAAAGGATATGAACCGAGGTTTGCAATCAGAGGAGTAGAGGTTCCACTATGAGTGGAATGCAACTCTCACATGATAAAAAGTGTATCAAAAAAATTTGGAAGATTACGGAGAAACTAATAATAATGATTGTGCATATTTTTTTCTAAAGGATTTGTTTCATTTGGATGAATCACAAATGTGACATTTACCATAGGAATGGTGTAGGGAAAAATACTGAGGGTGGGGGGGAGAGGGGTACGTGACTGTGGAAAACACAAAACCACGTATATCCAGATAACAAGTTTATCATTTAGTTAATTTATTGTTCATCCTTAACCAATGCATCATTACTTCACTATTCATTCATTAAGTAGAAACCATGAACAATAAATAACAAATATATCATCAACACACAAGAAGCATATCAACACACATGAACACCAATATTTTATGTGGAGACAAAATGAGGGACAAAACCACCACAAACTTCATCTTTTTCTTATTCTTTTATTATAAAGAAAAACATCTTACAATCTTGTATTGGCGTGGACTCGTACCAGTATGTCGAAACCCCCCCCCCCGATAGAAGGCTAAAACCTTCTCTCATTCTATAGCACCCATTGTAAGGGAGGTCCAACCCCCTAATCTCATTTACGAGGACCAACCGAAAGGGAACTCCTTCCCCCTAAACATATTTACCAGCTACCAGAGGAAGGAAGCTTTGACTCCCTCACTAAAGGCTCCAACCCTCAGCACCTTTGTGGACCACGTTTCATAATATTTCATACTAGATCCACCTGACTTAAAACATCATACCTATAGGAATATTTTCATACTGGACCCACTTCTATCATTTAATACAAATATTAAATAACAGTTATGAAACAAATACTAAATCTACTCACCCAAACACTAATCTAATTAAATCATAAAATCAATCATTGAATAGCCATCAACCAATGCAACTAAATCATATCATATTATTGTATAACCACTTACAAGTCTACCAAACCATATATTATTCATCACATATTCCAAATGGTGTCACTGCAAACCCTAATCAAACATATGTCAGAAGGTATACACTATTGTTCTGAATAATACCAGCATATGTATGTGCTTCCCCTAAAGAAGACCTGCATACAAAACTCAAATCACCGACACTTGAATATGAATTACTATCACACTGAACCAATCACTAAATCATATACTAAAACCATTAAATATCATTGAACCGAATACATATCACCACATAGTAGCATCATCACTAGCCAACATACCATTCGATAATCAATTCAACCCAACTAATACTGTCAAACACAGATTATCATAAGAGATACTTCATCAAAATAAAACAACAAACACAATATTATTGATCAACCATCATCAATATCTCATACTGCAAAATTCTAGCATGTATACGTGACTCTTACAAAGCACATATGTGTATGCACGTGTTTCTCATGCTTGACACCTGTGTACAAATTCTAAAATTTTGCAGAATGTATATGGGAATACCCAAAATCATATCCATGTATGTACGCAACCTCTCAATTGAAAACAAGTGCAAATATCTGTAAGCATTGAATCATACCTTCGCTTCAACCACAAAATCCACCAAACCCAAATTCTTAGCATGCACACTATTACAAACATGCATCATTATACCATCACCACAAATCTATCAAATCATAAATGGATTAACCAATATGTATTCATTTCATATCTACAAAATATGTTCTGTCTCCATGCTCTCCAATGCACACATGTCTTAGATCAAATAATTCATAAAAAATTCATCACTTTCACACATAACACTTTGGTCTCCATCTCCTTATATAGCATAAGATTTAGCCAATACCTTAGGCCTATCCCTTATCAATGTTGTTGGTATTCTTTGACGGGATCAAATATCCATTGTCGCGCTCATTAATATCATCCAATATCATGGTAAAGACCCATGGTATTCATAATACCATGGTGCGGAAACTGTATGTAACTTCTCTTCACCTTACCTGCGTATGTACGCAGTATTTCTTTACATGACCCGTGTATAATTTCTCACACTTTATCTTTTTCATCCCTTTGTCTCTGAATTGATATTCTTTTGCCCATATCACTTGTAGCATTTACATAACCATCATGTTTAAATCTATATTAAGTAGATTTCCATCAAGGAAAACGCATTATCCATAATGCCAACAATCTACCCCTTTGGACTTAACGGCAAGCACATTGGTGTTTGGTCACCACCACCTGTAAATACATTTGTAAACATACCAAGCAAAACACCAAGCTTCTCTCCCCCTTTGAAATGAAGGTAAAATGACTGACCAATGTTGAATGAAGACTTAGCTTCCCCTGTGTAGAGACAATCACTGTAGGGATGATCTGATGAAGATGAAGATTGTATATTGACCATGCTCCCCCTAAGCATATGATGAATCTTATAGAATATATTCAATGAGGTACTTGACTCTATGAATTAACCAAATATGACATGTCCTATCACCAAGGACTCATGCTTACATCATTCACCCAACACAGTGGGGTTACGTATTTGACTCAATGTTACATCAAATGCCCAAAATATTGGGATTACATATATAAATGACTTGACCCCAATAGTCCAAACATGACTGAATATTACAATCATTTCATCATGGGTCTTTACATTACCTTTACATCAAGAGACATATATGACATTTATAACCAAAACCAAAGACCACAATAGTTAGGTAGCAAGACCACAATTGTCATGAGAAACCATCATACACCATAAATGAACCTTCAATGTGAACATATTCATTACATGTAGCACCAAAATTCAACAACATCAATATATGAACAATGATTTCAAGCATCACCAGGAAACTATAATAGAAGCATAAGATAGTGAATTAGATCCATGTCAGTAACTCATCATCTTGAACTTTATACTTCAAGTTCAGCATGCTCTTTCCATATATAGGAAACAATATCAATATATTGAACCACAATGTCATCATATTATCTCCATGCATCCATAAAAAAGAAAGGAGAACCTTCAACATCAATATTGGCCATAGCATATACTTCATCAAGAGTATCAAGTAGAATCATCATAAAAAATCAATTGCAACCCATATAATCATCCATAATTGATAAGCTATGACATAGAGATAGAAATATGTACGAACTCATCATCACAACCAACCATTATATTGTGCAATCAAGCTTTGTTAGTAACCCATCTCCTTGATCTCATATCATCAATATCAACATGCTCTATATATGAAGAGCCACAATCCTCAAGCAACATATCAAATGTACCATAAAGATAAAATTTACATGCATCATCACTAGGTGTGCAAACAAAGAGCATCTTCTAATTCTTATCAACAACATCAATGACCAATGTCATATGCATACCTAAGAATCATGCATAACTTCACCATATGCAACTTGTGCATTATGAAAACAACATAGTATGTAACTTAAGAAATATATAGTCATCATCCAAGACTTCAAAATTACTAATGATTGTAGCATATGTGTCTTCAACAGCAACAACAATACTTCACTAATCATATACTTACTTATCATGAACATCATTATACAATAAGGAATGCTCAAGAAATCATAATGCCAACAATGCACTATTAGAAGCATCACAAATTATCCCCCCTGAAGTTGTGCCAGCTATTCATTGCCAGGTCTAATCATATCCAACTTCACCAATCATCAAATCCATCAAAATAACCAAAGCAACAATGATATATTGCAGCGACTCATGAACCATCATAAATCAATATCATTTATATGTAGCATCTGAGCATCAACAGATTGTAACCAATCAATGTCAGAACCAGAAAGTAGAATAATAATTGATTGAGTCATATCAAAAACTCTCCCTGAGTCTATCTAATTGTTTCTTCATCTCATAGAAACATACCCAATTGTATAGATCAAAACTCATGTATATACGCAATTGTCCTTCATGAGATCCGCGTACATAAATTAAAATGTTGAACTTTCATAACCACATCCCCCCCTGAGCTTGTACTATATGTTCATGTTCACTGTTATTACATCATATGCAATATCAAAAAACAAAACAACATCAAGATATACATATGTATATCTTTCCCTGATATCATACACCATTTTTCCCGAGGACCTGATAATAATCACCTGCTCTTCATGAGGTCATTTACCTCACATCACTTTTGGAGTTACTGTGACAAGTATTCTTTTTTTAAAATGTACTGTAGTAGATATCATCTTATTTTATTCTAAATCTGAAGAAGAGGAACTATCCCTCTTATTTCTACTTGAATTCTGCTCTACAAACACATATAATTTTCCTAGATTTCTATATCATCTTGCTATGGCCTTTCTAGTTTCTTTATCAACCTTGCATTTGGTTGATGTAAAAACAATTACATTTCATTTATCCTTCATTTTACCTACACTTAGAATATTTTTCTTAATCCCTTTAACTAATAATGTATCAAGTGCTCTTCTATACTTATTAATTTTGGCTCTACCTTTTCCCAGAACTTTTTTTGTAGCACTATCTCCAAGAATAACCTTATTTGTTTTTCTTGAGAGACTCAAACTTGTTCTTATGTGTCCATTCATGTTATGAGAGCATCTGATGTCTATGTACCATTCATATTCATCTTCAAACGATTAGAGAGAAATACCACACCTTATATGTTATTTTTCTTTCTGCTTATTATGAGAAATGTTGGTGGATCCATATTTTTTGGGTATTTTGACATCAATATTATTATCTAATTGCTTGCCATGTTATCTTTGACAATCCATTTATTTGGTCCTTCATTCTTTTGCTACATTTCCAAACTTGTTACAATAATAACATAGTATATGACCATAAAAGGGAGCGGAGGAATCATAATATTTATGTTTCATATTCCTTCTATTGCAATCAATAGATTTGTGACCAAATATGTTGCAAGTAAAAAAATATCCCTTAAAGAAACCTGAGTACCTGGGAGCTGATGATATTCATGTAAATATGCTTCTGCAATTGGTTGTAAGGTGTCCAATTTTATTCATTGTTCATAGGAGAGTATCGATTGACACTTCTATAGTTAGGAGAAAATGATTTCCTTTGAAAATTCACTTTCCTTGGTTGTTGGTCTGGTTGGCTTCTTATCTCTTTATTGAGAACTTCAGGTTTTTCATTTTTACCCTTTAAGTTCCTTGCACTAGCTTGTGAACTAGATTCTCCTTTAACAATTTCATGAAAACCAAGACCAAATTTATTTATGGGAGATCTTTGAATGCTAAGAATATTATCCAATATCTTTGATCGATATTGAAACCTTCATTGCTTATCCTTTTCTTTTAACTTACCTTTTAGAATACTTACCTCAAAATATTTTTCACCTCTATTCTTTTCCAATTGAGCTATCAACTCAATGATTTCCTTCTTAAGAAATTTTTATTGTTCTTCATATACTTGAAGAATCTCCTCATATCATTTTTTTTATTTCTCAATATCGGATCTGAGAGAGATTATTTCTGCTTCAAGTCCTTCACATTAACTGGTTCTTTCTTTAGGCTCCTCAATTGTTGTATCATTTTCATTCACTTTATTTATTAATGATGCTACCTCATCCCACAATCTTTGACATTGATCTTCCTTTTCCTTATACTGCTTCCTCATTCCTTCTTCAATTTTGCTTCCTTCTTCCAACTAATATTTCAATCTAATGATTTCTTCTTTTTAGGTACAGTCCCTTTCACCAAATATTTGTAGTAACCTTTTGTGATATTCCCAAATTTTCACATGATATTTGGAATATTAGAGTTCTTAATTTTCTTAATGAATTAAGTAAATAAAAGGGTGGAGGGACCCATAATCCTCAAGATGAATGAAGATCCATTTTTTAATGTGTGAATGTGGATTAATTAAAAATAGATATACATAATGGAGTAGTGGAGCAGCTACTAATGTGAATGGAGTGTAGATCATATCTCATTAATGAGATAGATCATGGAGGTTGAAGTAGTCAACTAAGATCATGGAGGGAATCTAATGAAAGATCCTAGAGCATTAATGATGAAGTGATGGAGGAAGTAGTGCATTTAATGCACACATGATGGATAGGGTGCACATTGCATGTAGACATGATGGAATACTTGGAGAGACAGCACAGTCCACCATGGAGGATTGTATCCACATGAACAACGCAATTTAGAGGTGGGCCAGGGATTGGGAAGGCTCACTTTGTATATAAAGGAAATTAAGACAACATTGGAGGGAGGCTTTTGATTATTCATTTGGAGATCTGTTTAGATATAGAATTTTCATTTGATATTCCATGCTTTCTTTGGCTGTTTAGCTAAGATTGCAAGTGTTGTTTAGCATTGGGTGTTCCCGAGTGGGAATCCCACCTCTTTCTTTGAGTAGCTCTTGAAAGAGAATTGTACTTCATTCATCATCGGGGATTGGCGCCACATTATTTCCATTCTCTACAGAACACCTACCTTCAGGAATTACGCAATTTCTGAAGTTCAGTTTGGGAGGTGGAGGTTGTCTTCAGTATTTCAGCTAGGGAACCAGTGTAGGATTATTCCTAACATCTTGGGCTTGAAGATAAGCATTCCCAGGGCTTCATTTCAGATCTATCATCAGGCCAAACTTTATTTACCTCCTATCAGTAGCAGTCCCATCAAGCATTGCGCAGTCCATCATTGTAGATCCAAAGGAGGAAGGTAGTTACTATTATTTCAACTAGTAATCCTATGAGGGATCATCCCCTCACCCTGCCATCACAATTTCAATCAGCCTGGAGTTTATTAAAGCACATTTCAATAGGCATAGAGCCTATACCTCTTGTACAGTGCAGTTTCTGTAGCAGCTGCATATTCAGTTGCTGCAACTTGAAGGAGGAAGAAGAGGAGACAAGATCTCAAGCTCCTAGCTTGTATATCTGAAGGAGGGATCATCCCTAAAAGCTTAGATCTGCTTGTAGAACATATTGCAGCCATATTTGGATCATATATAGCTTTAGATCTATATAACCCAGCAGTCAAAGGATCAAACCTAGGAGGGTGATTTTCCAAAGTTGTAGATCTGGAAAATCCTTTCTGGGTTATCTTGGGTTTCCATCACATTGGCCAGATCTTGAATTTTGGCATCATAAGAGCTTCTGAGCTCCATATATTTGCATTTCCTTTTGCAGCAGCTTCATGTACATCAATAATAAAAGGGAGAGTGCAGTATTGCTTCCTGTAATCTCACCAGTTATGGAGAGATAGTTGTAGCATGTTTGCAGGGTGATTCTAGGCCATCTCTTTGGCTAGATTCCCTCAACTTTTGTACATTGTGTAACTGAATCCTCTCCACATAATAAAAATGCTCAGCTTCTCTATATATTCTGATGTTGTTTTTAGATTTATTGTTTACTTAGTTTCATTTCTTATATTGTGTTTCAATATTACTGCATTCTCCCTTTTGGGATATTACAGTGGTATCAGAGCATGACCTTTGGCTCAGCTTGTGGGCACTTCATCTTTTGCATCAAAAGAAGAAGTAGATAGATGAGATCTATCATGAAGGAGGATTTTAGTTTTTCCACTCCTCTCTTTAGATCCATGTAAGATCTCTCCAAAGAGGTCAATCAAATGAAGAGGGAAAGGAGAAAGGAGGATCCAAGAAGAATATTTGATGAGGAAGGTCCAAGCACTTCCTATCAGCAAAAAAGGAAACTGGAGAATCATATATCTCCTCATAGATATATTATGCCCACTTTCTTTGAATAAGGTGAATGGTATATCAATTAAGAAAGAATAAAACATGAGACTCATGAGACTCTCAGTCTGTATCTTGAAGAGTACAAAGCACAGTCTAGATCATTCAAAGATATTCTAACTCTCCAAAAATTATTCCAAATCAAAGAAGAAAGAGGATCCTATAGTAGCAATAGAAGAAAGAGGCACAATAGATTCTATTTTCCTACGTTTGATGGATTTTCCTCAAGTACTGTCAAGGCTTGGAGGAAAGAGTTAGATACATTTTTCAGGCTACATCTTTTAGCTGAAGGAGAGGTTGTTCAGATTGTAACACTTCATCTTTATGGTGAAGCCAATGAATGGTGGTTTGGTCACATGGAGCATGCAAAGGTGACTAAATATTCAAATTTCTTTCACAAATTGAGAAAGAAGTTTGATGTGAGAAAACTAGAGATGTGTCACAAAGAGACATTCCCTAAGGGAACAAAGGAGGATTTCATTCTTGTCACTCTGGACAAGGGGTCACTACATTCACCACCAGTTGCAGAAGTACTTACATCCGGAGAAGAGACACTTGCAACTTTGCAAGATAGTCTTGAGCTCTTGAGACATAGAGTCCCATGCATGATTCAGGATATGCATGAAGAAGAGGAGGTAGATTTCAGCACTGGTACACTTAGAGAAGAGTAGCCATCACTCTTACCAGTAGTTGGAGACACCATTGTCCCAGTTGGAAGAAATCTTGTGTCCTTACAAGAGGTTCCCACACATCAGTTTATCCAAGGTATGCATGCACATTCATCACATATTTTTTCAGTAGATCTTATTGAAACTTATGAGAACCTACCATCAGGGCCAATGCATAACCAGGGGTTAGAACAAAATGCTGATTTGAAGCAGCAAACTATCATAATGCAGAGGATCCTTGATCTAATCAAGGAGGAAAAGAAAATCTATTCGAGTTTTTCATTGATGGACTACATTAAATCCTTTGAGTTGAAGTGTAGAGTTTCAGAAAATGGGATAAGAATGATCCTAGGTACAATTATTGGTTATGAGATCAGCATTGTGCCTTGCTTTGAGACAACACATGTATTACCATGCAGATCTATAGCGTTGTCACTTAGTAGCAGTCATAAAGGAGGAGCCCCATTATTCTTGGAGCATTATGAAGGTAGCTTCACTCATGAATCAATGGAAGTGAGGATGATAAATGGTAGACATCTTGAGATGAGGAATCTTTTCTCCTTTCTAGATGACACTTTCTCAATGAGCATCTCACAGCTCAAAGAGAAACTTCTACCTATAGCAGATCCAGAACCTCACTGGTTTTTGAGGGCCATTGATGAGAAGAAGGTCTCATTAAGAGATCTCATGAGAGGTGCACTTCAACATTTCATGGAGTGAAAATTTCTTCATCGGTTTGAGAAGAATGGTATTCTACAAAGGGAGGATACCATGTTTGTGCAGTAGATCATTCATCATCCACATTGGGATGAGTGGGTGAGGATGATAAGCAAGGGGTTGCATGACCACTTGTAGATATATGACATGGGCCAGCAAGAAGCTTGGTTACTTTGGTTTCTCTTGGGTGAGTTTGGTTACTACCCAAACGCTCCTATTCCTTTGATCCATGCCTTTGAAAACACTCATGTAATGAAGAAGGAGGTGTGGTTGCGCTGGTTGATCTTAGGTGAGTATGGTTACAACCCAATATCTCGTATTTTTATGATACATGTGTTGTGTATCAATGATAGCATGCAGCAAAGAAAGGAATGTTCATTCTAGTTGTCCTTAAGATATTTTGGCCATCACATGAAATCTCCTATGTCTATGTATTTTGTATTGGGTAGAATTTGGCATGATGCTCTCATGATGTGTATTGATGGTGTTTTCTTGTATTGGGCTGATGGGACATTTCACATACCTATCAGTATGTTTTTACTCCATGATACACATGAGGAGGAAAGAAAGTAGCAAGATCTCTTATTTCTTTGGTTGCTTTTGGGGGATTTTGGCTTGTCCATCTTGCATGGGGGAGATGGAGGATGGAAACAAAGGGCCTTACTCCAGTGGTTACTATTGGGAGAATATGGTTTGACATCTTTATCTACCCATATATCTCTATTTCTTCTTTTGCATAATGTTGGAATGATGCTTGGATCTGACAATTCCAATAGGGCTAAAGATGAGGGCATTTCAATGCTAAATTTACTTCATGAAACATGGGATGAAGAAATGCCTTGTGAGATGGGACTTTTCCTTTATGGAAAGAACCACTTTATTTTATGTATCTCATGTTTTTATGATGATGTTGGAAATCATATGGTTGTCACTTGTTACTTCATGGTGGAAGGAGGGAATCCAACTATACAAGTGGAGGTCATTCTATGTATTCTTGAGAGACAACTTTGGAACCAAACATGTATAACACATTGCAGCAAATGGAAGAGGCCTTCCTTATGTGGATTCCATTTGGAGGGGAATATATGTCTTTCCATGTACTTTTTCAGTTTCTTGAAGACAAATAACATTTTTCTGGGGAGGACTATAATATTCCCAAATTTTCACATGATATTTGGAATATTAGAGTTCTTAATTTTCTTAACGAATTAAGTAAATAAAAGGGTAGAGGGACCCATAATCCTCAATATGAATAAAGATCCACTTTTTTATGTGTGAATGTGGATTAATTAAACATAGATCTACATAATGGAGTGGTGAGCAGCTACTAATGTGAATGGAGTGGAGATCATATCTCATTAATGAGATAGATCATGGAGGTTGAAGCAGTCAACTAAGAACATGGAGGGAATCTAATGAAAGATCATAGAGAATTCATGATGAAGTGATGGAGGAAGTAGTTCATTTAATGCAAACATGATGGAGAGGGTGCACACTGCATGTAGACATGATGGAGGACTTGGAGAAACATTGCAGTCAACCATGGAGGATTGTGTCCACATGAATAGTGTTGTTTAGAGGTAGGCCAGGGCTTGGGAAGGCTCACTTTGTATATAAAGGAGATGAAGACAACATTGGAGGGAGGCTTTTAATTATTCATTTGGAGATCTATTTAGATCTGGAATTTTCATTTGACATTCCATGCTTTCTTTGGTTGTTTAGCTAAGATTGCAAGTGTTGTTTAGCACTGGGTGTTCCCGAGTGGGAATCCCACCTCTTTCATTGATTATCTCTTGAAAGAGTATTGTACTTCATTCATCATCAGGCATTGGTGCCACATTATTTCCATTCTCTGAAGAACACCTACTTTCAGGAATTACGCAAATTCTGAAGATTAGTTTGGGAGGTGGAGGTTGTCTTCAGTATTTCAGTTGAAGAACATGTGTAGGATTATTCCTAACACCTTGGGCTTGAAGATCAGCATTCCTATGGATTCATTTCAGATCTGGCATCAAGCCAAGCTTTATTTACCTCCTATCAACAGTATTCCCATCAAGGATTGTGCAGTCCATCATTGCAAATCCAAAGGAGGAAGGAAGTTACTAGTATTTCAGCTAGTAATATTGTGAGGGATCATCCCCTCACCCTGCCATCACAATTTCCATCAGCCTGGAGTTTATTGCAGCACATTCCAGCAGGCATAGAGCCTCTCCCTCTTGTACAGTTTCATTTCTGTAGCAGCTGCATATTCAGTTGCTGCAACTTGAAGGAGGAAGAAGAGGAGACAAGATCTCAAGCTCCTAGCTTGTAGATCTGAAGGAGGGATCATCCCTCAAATCTTAGATATTCTTGTAGAGCATATTGCTGCCATATTTGGATCAGATCTAGCTTTAGATCTGTATAACCCAATATTCAAAGGATCAAACCCTAGGAGGGTGATTTTCCAAAGTTGTAGATCTGGAAAATCCTTTCTGGGTTATCTTGGGTTTCCATCACATTGGCTAGATCTTGAATCTTGGCATGATAAGAGCTCCTGAGCTCAATAGATATGCATTTCCTTTTGCAGCAGCTTCATGTACATCAGTAGCAAAAGGGACAGCACATTATTGCTTCCTGTAAGCTCACCAATTATGCAGTGCTAGTTGTAGCATGTTTGCAGGGTGATTCTAGGCCATCTCTTTGGCTAGATTCCCTCATCTTTTGTACATTGTGTAGCTAAATCCTCTCCACATAATAAAAAGGCTCGGCTTCTCTATATATTCTAATGTTGTCTTTAGATTTATTTTTTACTTAGTTGAAATTCTTATATTGTGTTTATGTATTACTGCATTCTCTCTTTTGGGATATTACACTTTTGATGATCTCTATTCTCATCTGTGAGCCTTATAATTTCTGCTTCTAGGGCCATTATTTTTTAACAGGTTTTCTCTTTAGAATGTTTAATTTCACGCTTACCCATGAGAGAAACTTTAGTAGATTCATTTTCATCTTCACTATCATATTTACTACATGAACAGGGAAATGGATCACAAGTAGAACAAAAAATTTTACCTGATAATTCTTTTTTACTTTCTTCTTCATTCTTGATCAATAGAAATCGGGGTGCTCCCAAAGCTAAATATTTGTTGAAATTTACTACATCTGATATATAATTTACATAATATTTCCATTTTTTATAATCATCATTACTTAGGATAAGAATACCTTTATTGTCCATCATTTTTGACTTGCCTTGTTCTTTTGTGGTAGATTGTCCTTGACCCATAAATGTAGATATTTCCACGATATTAAACACATCATTGTCACTGCTCTCCTAAATTGACTTCTTCCTTTGAGTTGTCTTCTTCTTCTTTCCCATTTTCCTTGATCCACTTCAAGTGACCAAGATTCAATTGGAGTGTCCTGCTCTGATACCAATTGTTGGTAAATACTGAGGGGGGGGGGGTGAATCATTATTTTAAATTCACTTCAAATTTTCAATTTCTTCATCAAATTTATGTACGGTATTGACATTTAGGAAACCTACGTATGTAAGAGACTGTGGTGAATACAAAATTGTGTATATACAGATAAATAATTTATCATTTAGTTCATTATTTTTTCATCCTTAACCAGTGCATCATTACTTAATTATTAATTTATTAAGTAGAAACCATGAGCAGTAAAGAACCGATAGATCATCAACATGCAAGAAGTATATCAACACACATGAACACCAGGATTTTAGGTGGAAACCCAAAGAGAGAGAAAACCACCTTTGTCTTCGTCTCTATATTCTTATTTTATTATAAAGTAAAACATCTTACAATCTTGTATTGGCGCAGAATCATACCAGTATGCAGGCACCGACCTATAGAAGGCTAAAACCTTCTCTTGTTCTCTAACACCCATTATAAGGGAGCTGCAACCCCCTGATCTTGTTTACCAACACCCATTAGAAGGGAGCTCCTACCCCATAAACAGATTTACCATCTACCACTAGAGGGAAGCTTCAACTCCCTCATTGAAGGCTCCAACCCTCAACACCTCTATGGACCACGATTCATAATATTTCATATTGGATCCACTGACGTAAAACATGAAACCTATAGTCCATTTTTCATCATATTTTAAGAGTGGACCCACTTCCATCTTTTAAGCCTACTATTAAATAAAATTTATGAAACCAATCACTGAATCAACTCACTCAATCAATGAAATAACTGAATCATCAAATCAATCACGTAATAACAATCAAGCAATGCAACTAGATCATATCATATTACTGTATAACCACTTATAGGTATACCAAACCATATATTTCTCATCACAGATTCCAAACGTTTTCACTACAAACCTTGATCAAACATATGTTAGAAGGTATACTCTATTGTTCTGAATAATACCCGTGTATGTACACACTTTCCCTGAAGAAGACCTATGTACAGATCTCAAATCATCGTTCCTGAATATGAATCACTATCACATTGAATCATATACTGAAACCATCACAGATCATTAAACCAAATATAGATCACCACAAAATAACATCATCACTAGTCAACATACCATTCCACAATTAATTAAACCCAACCAGTATTTTCGAACACAGATCATCATAAGATATATTTCATCAATATACAACAACAAACATAACAAGACTGATCAAACATCATCAATCTCTCATACTGCAAAACCCTAGCATGTATATGTGAATCTTACAAAGAACATTTGTGTATGTACGTGCTTCTCATGCTTGAAACTTGCGTACAGATTTTGAAATTTCGCAGAATATATACACGACTACCTAGAAGCAAATCTGCTTATGTACACAACCTCTCAAAGGAAAACCAGTGTAAAAATTTGTAATCACTTAATCATAACTCTACTGCAACCACAACATATATCAAACCTAAATTCTCAGCATACACATTATTAAAGACAAACATCATTATACCATCATCATGGATCTATCAAATCATAAATGGATTAACCAATATGTATTCATTTCATATCTATCAGATTTGATATGTCTCCATGCTCCCTGTTGCACACTTGTTTCAGACCAAATCATTCATAAACAATTCATCACTTGCACACATAACACTTTGGCTCCATCTTGGCTTGAGGGGTCCTGACCCAGGTTCATAAATTATCATGCAACCAACAAACCCTCCAAATACTAGCCATTTCCGCAATGACCTGCTTGCGCAGATCGAAATCTCACCCAAAGCAGCATGGGGAGTTGTTGGAATCAGGTTTCCACACCCCGAGGAATAAAATAATGTAGTGGACCTAAATAGATTGATTGCAGACTTATACAGATATTAACCGATATGCGCAAATACAGAATACTTATCAGAATTGCAGATTATTTCGTCGCATATATATCATAACAAAACCAGATCCATATCTATCTAATGTGCAATTACTTAAGCATATTCATCCACATATTCAACCATCAATATAAATTCATGCATAAATAAAAGATGTATTCATGCATATATAAATAAACATAACAAAAGTAAAGAAATCTTAAGACAGAACTATAAATAGATAACTCAGTTAGATAACACAATGCTTTCCCCCAAAATCATTCCTTGTATTAATTCAAAGAAATTCAGTACATCATACTTTCCCTTACACTTTACTCTTCCACGCACACAGCCAGCGAAGTCCACACACAGCCAGGACTAGGTCTCCACGCACAGAGCCAGTAGGAGCCTTTCTACGCAACCCAGACTGAAACCTTACAAAAGTATCACATAATCATACAATTAGATCAAAACATCATATCAAGTTACTCTTTACTTAGACTCAATCTATCTATTTATATCCAATCTAGCGCGCTCTCAAACCATGTTTTAAGGCCCACAGTTTACCCTTAAAACCATTTTACATCAAAAGAGGGACTTTAACCCACCCTAAAGCCCCTTGACCTATTTGCGCAGCGTGCATATACAAAATTTTATAGAAATATACCAAAAAGTGTACCCCAAGGGACCCCTCTCCAATAGGCCCCCAACACAAACATGTGACTCATCCCAAGTCACTATCGTGTATGCTCTTTCATCTTAGCATGTAGCGCAGTGACAGAAGATTTAAGAGGGAGCACCATTTCCAGACTCTATGCAACAACACCCTGCACTTGAAGAACCAATTTCTCAGTGGCGGGCCCTTCCGTGGCCAAATCGATACTTCACTACATCTGTTAAATGGCCTTATATGTGTTGTCCAAAGTCTATGATAGTTGGAAATTCTCCTTGACCCATGGTTTCATTTGTGCCTCTAGTAGCTACTATTTGTGATGCAGGTCCTAGATCTCTGTTTGGATGATTTTTCCTTCCTATAGGTAGGCGAGGTTCTATTCAAGAACAAGGGTAGGCGTCTTCATTATGATCTCAGCAAACTATTGCTTCTTTATGTGCATTTCATTATGCAGTTGATGTACTACAAGGTCATTCTGAATCGAAGTCCAGATGCTCATAGCCTCGTCCAAAAGCTTGTCACACTGCGTGATTGCGGCAGAAATACTATTAGTGGCATGCTTCACTTCGTAAGCTCGCTTTTCTATGACTTTAGGTGGAGTTTTAGGTTACAACTTCATTTGTAGATCAGCAATTTGGTGTTCAAACTCAGCCTGGATAGTCTGAACTTTGGAGCACAAGGCTTTTAATGTGGCAGCCAGTCCTTATAATTTTTCTTCAGGGCTACATGTGGCCAGGACTGTTGGTACTTCACTGCACTTGGTGGATCTTTTCTTCGAGCGCAGTGCGTTGGGATTCGGTTGTGTGGTAGACTTCCCCCGCTGCTTGTTGTTTATGTTGTGCTTCTGCAGCCTGCTTCTTTGATTCTACAGCAGTGGTGTGAGTATGGGCCTCACGGAACTTAAGTTCATCAATAATCATATTGTGCATTATGTGCAGTTTCCCTGTAGGGAAAATAGATAAATTAATGTTAATATCACCACAATATATAAACTGAGCATGATGGCTGGGGTCTACATGGATGGCTAGCGTAGGGATTTTCATAAGTCAAACATCTCCAGTAACTGGAAAATATATATCGAGCAGCTGCGTGCTTGTTTGTGTCTATCTCGCCTGAGCAACACTTGCCTAAATCAAGCTCGCTTGTAATTTTAGTTCATCGATACCAACCTGCACAACTTCAAGCACTATCTTATACTGAACTTCCATATCTAACCACCAATCCTCTATCGCAAGTGTGATTGTGTTTGCAATTTCATTTAAGTCATCCTCAGTCAACATCAGGACCTCCTCTCTAGTTTCTTTAGAGCATTTTCTCTTCTTCCTCAATCCTCCAGTAATTTGAGAACTGCACTTTGTACCTTTGGAAGCCTGTGCTTCGACTTGCTCCACTGTGTCTTTTGGTGCAATACCATTTTTCTCTGGTTTCGTATCTTTCTCCAAGTCAATATTTGCATTGGTTGTAGTCAGCGTAGCTTATTTCTCTGTCATCTTCTTTGTTATTTTCTCGGTGGTTTTCTCTGCCTAGGTACCAGGGTGCGGCTTGGTTGTCATATTGGGAATGGATGTCGACAATCTAATCTCCAACCATGCTGGTGGCCACTCTGCAGTGACGTGGATCAGATCATCTTCTGTGGCTAGGTATGGTAATTCATACTAGATTCCCTCCATTGTGCCTTTCGCGTGGATACGAATATTATGGAAAGTGGATTTTAAATATGTTATCATATTGTATTTGTCGTACAATGTCAGAGATCTCCTTGGCTCAGAATATACTTCTTGATAAAGTGAGGCATTAAACAACACCCATAAAATCTTATTCTCCATAATGCACGCAAGGTCTTATGAATTCCAGAGTGTAGCATATTGCGTGGCATCACACATTTGTGGCTCTATCTCAGGAAACTGGGTTTCCTCTGGGCTTTTCCAACCAATTAATGTGATCAATAATAGAAGCCAAGCATAATGAAATTTCTTTCCCTCTTCATGTGCTTCGTGCACATTCTCCATAAATTCCTTGTATAAATAATGTGACCAGTTATAGATCACTCCCTTTTCACATTGTCTGGAAAGGTAAATCACTTGCACGGGCACCTCCTTTGGTCTACATTTTTGCATCATCTTGCAGGCCAAGATGATCATTCTGAACTGAACAGCATAGTCATTTATCTCACTCATGACGAATCCCTTGCTCTTACGCTAGACTTGGTATTTTTCTTTGATCTTTTCGGTGACTACCTTTTCTTGTGCTTTTCCTCCAAAATCAGCCATTGGATCTATGCCCTAATCAAGTAGGCTAGTGATCCTATGGATTAGTGGAACATCAATGGGAATTTTATATCCCCACCATAGTGCATCATCATGCACGAGCGCAAGAAATTTTCGGACACATATATCATGTATTGGGTTGTACCCAAAGTGAGGGATCTGTAGTAAATTCAACAGGCCTGCCTTGTGTAGACCCAGCACCCATCTCTTCGGCTCTAGGCACACGATTCCCCCTTCATACTGGACATGGTCTAGGTATATCTATGATGCAAGTTCAGGAAATTTATCCACATATGTGATGTCCCAATCCTCCATTCTGAGTTGGGGCACTTTTGAAAACATGGCACCTTCCAATGGGACGTTTTCAAGGATCAAAGGCATATTTTTGCTTGATCGCACCTTGTCGAGACCTTTGGGAAACCATACTGACAGTTTACACAATGCGACATAGGTTGAAAATAGTGAGAACGGGGCTGGTTCGACCACATCCTCCTCTTCCTCCACAATTGTCTCGGGGAGCTACGTCATCAGTTTTTCAGGCACTCAATAGTAGTGGATTGTGGTTTCAAATTATTTTCCCTCGAGGATTTCCTTGTTCCAGATGTTTCAGAGATCAGCGCAACAGGAACCTCCAACACAGCAAGGTCATCTCCAGGTCATGTACCTGTCATTAGTGGGTGGAATTTCATAACCCAACGCTCTACGGTGCAACTCTTCCTCGAATCCCAGATCCAAACCAGACATAGACAATGAATATGCTGTGGAAATCAAAGAGCTTAGGGCAAATAATTCACTCAGAAAGTAAAGGGAACTATTGCGACCCCATAGGTCATATTTATAATTTTCACGCATCTTCAACAGTTCCTTCTTCATTAATGTGTCTCCATAAATGACAAAACGATCCCAAATCTAGCAAAATCCCTTCATTAGATGCAAAATCCCACATGTGGGTCGCACCTTTGTGTGCATCTCAAACTCATAGTCTTGGAATAACAATAACCACCTATAGACCGTCGCCCCCCAACATAGGCTTATTGACCAGGTATTTCAAAGCAAAGTGGTTGGTGACCATCTTTTCCTTCAATAATTCCAAACTCATCTGACATTCCTCATCCCAACGGAATGTTGCATTCTTTCTGAGAATTTTTTTCATGGGCGCAGTGAGCAGCATATAATCCTGAATGAACTTCCGATAATACCAAACATGTCCTAATATAAAGAGAAATTTTTTGACATTCCTAGGTGACGTGATCAAGGGTCCAGCAACTACGCATTGTCCCTCATATCCCACAACTATCAGATTTTTTCAATTCATAATATCCTTCATCTACGCATCCCACGCTGGTGGAGCACACTCGATTGCAGGCTTTGTTGCATCAAATATCACTTCTTGAATACTATGCAATGATTTTCCAATCCTATCAAATCCACTCACAAAATTGAATTTTAGGATAAAACTCTCTGTCAATTTAGACCATTCAATGGTACCTCGACGCAAATCTGTCTCTAGGTACCAATCAGTAGGTACCTTTCCAAATGTTTGAACAAACATATGGACCCATTCAGGGCTTGGTTCTACGCCCCACACCTTATTCCATCTAGCCAAATGTATGCATGGATCATCCTTTCTCGAATAGACTTATTCCATTCTAATGGTTGGACATTCAAAGCGTAACCTCATCATGTGTGCACACTCATACCAATTTCCCATGTTTTCCTTATGATTCTCCCACTATCTTTTTGGAGTAGTGCGCAGTATGAGATCCAAAGCATGGAATCTCTATCCTTATGGTACAGTTCTTTCAAGATCTCCTAGAAACATGTTTACATCAGTTAAACCATAATAATGTGGTAATTCATGTACCTCAGATGTTATACATCGAAGGGATCTGGTCACACGATTACAGCGTAGCACAGATACTTCATGCAACTAGTTCTTCCAATTTTCCAATTCTTCATTAGAATCTAAGAAACAAGATCTATCCTTCTCCCAATTAATATTTCCATCCGTCGTTAGGTTAATCTAATATTCCTCGCATAAAGTTAGCTTATAGATTTGATCAATATCATCATCAGTGCGCACAGGCTCTGTGTATCTTTGTCCTTTTGCAGAATCTAAGGGAATTATGACTCTAATTCCATTGCTTTCAAACTCCATTCTTCTTTTCTTTAGGTTTATGACACCATCCATATCAATAGCCAGTCTAACCCCAACAACGCAGGTCAAGGATCAATATCATCTACAATTTGTATAAATTCAAAGTTTTCCATTACCTTAACACCATCAATACTGACTACAACTTACGATAGCCTTCCTAACGGAATGATTTTCTGTTGATTTTCCATGCACAATTGAATGGTAGACCATTCCAACTTGGGTTCTCCCATGTGCTTCCATATTTTCATAGGTATAAAATTTTCATCAAGCCCCAGATCTAAAATAACTTGATTCATCTCATAAGCACCGATTTGCACGGTCATACGCATCTCTCGACTCGTCCTCTTCTTGTTCTTATAAATTTTTTTGATAGCTCTTTGTTCTACCATCGGTTATTTCTTCTCTGCGCAATTATCAATCGGAGCCTAGATATTCTCTACTGCCTTTTTGTTGCACAGTAATTTAATGTAATCTTGTAGGAACATTTTGATCTCTTCGTCTCCTCCTGCTTCCTTCATTGGTCTACATGATGTTGATGCACTTCCCTTTGCAAATTCTGTCTGTGCCTCAACAAAAGTCTCCTTGGCAAGCTCTAAATCAAATCCATCTTGATTCTCAGGTTCGTGTACCCGGTCTCTTTCCCTTATCTTCATTGGCAGTTGCAACACTCCTAGTGACCAGATTTACGCTAGGATCTTCTTCACCGATTTTTTCTCTAACCATATGAAGATTCTGCATTGGAGTCTGTGTATTTTTCTTCTGCATTTCAACAATAAAAACAAGCCAATATTTGATCACATGGTCAAATTATCTACAATACCTGCATGATTTTCACATTGGATTTGGACAGTCGTGCACATAATAACCAGAATCTTCGCAGTTGTAGAAAATAACTTGTCCACTTCTTAGAGCAGCTGATCCACCTCCTTGTCCTCTTCCTCTGCCCTAAAATCTACCACTCCCAGAGGGGGATGCTGGTGAGGTAGGTTCATCATGCATTCTATATATTTCAGCTTTGTCCATCATCATATCATAAGTGTGGCAGGGTTGTTCATCATGTCCCAGTGACGAACAGAATCTGAAAAACAACAGCTTCAACTCAGGCTTATACTTTCCGACACATGGAAAAAAATTTGTTTCATGCAATCTAGAAAATTGATATATTTTGCACCATAATATGCTCTTTGATGGACTAGGACCTCCGGCATTCAAATAATTATTGAATACAATACATTAATCCTTATGGTGCCTAGAAGCTTTACATTTTATGCACTATACCTCTGCGCAAACATCCTTGCCCTTGTCTTTGCACGGGCTTTGAATCTCTAAATGCATGGCTTCCAACTGATTCTGAATATGTTGAGTTCCAAGCACAACAGGTGTTGGGGTAGCTTCTAATTTCATTGCAATATCCATAGCCTCAGCCTCTGTGGCAATATTCTGTTGACCCAAGGGCTGGCGCAGATGTGGGAGGAGCATAACAATAAACCATTCCTTATGTTGAGTATTATTGATGGTAAATCCACCATATCTAATAGTGAGCTTCATCCTCTGATCTACCTCCAACACATATTCATTAACCTCCTAATGAATCTCTTTCATTTATGTAACCAACTATGTGTATGACTTAGGCTTCTTAAACTACTCTTTTAGGGAATATTTTATTTGGTCCACAGTGGAATTAAGGTTTGATTGGACATATCTAATATACCAATCTAATGCGCGATCTTGGAAAGCATTGGCTAGATGCGCTTTCTTAATAGAATCATTATTAACCTATTGAGACCGCCATACAACATCAGTCACAAACCAAAAGTGCTCATTATCTTCATTCCTGATACCCATGAAATTAGGTATCTTCACCAATGCGGCCATATCTACGCCTAGGGGAGGTGGAGGTGGGGGTGGAGATGGACTGTGCAGTGGAGTAGATGCTTTGTGAGATGAGTTGGGAAGTGGAGTGGATGGGGTTGGAAAAAGGATCATGACTCTCTAATCGTTCTGGTTTTATGAAACTTATTCTCCTTCAAAGCGCGTAGATTCACTAGAGCTACTGATCTCCGATTCACCGTCACTATCAGATCTATGCTTCAGATGGCTATAAATAAATCATTTTTCTGGGTATTCACGGTAAAGTTTTCCACTATGTGTAGTCAGGCCTCTTCGTGGCATTCAGGAAATATGTTGACACAGAGAGCCCTGTTCACATAATAGCATCTTCAGCAACAATTTCAAATAGCGCAGGAACTTACCTCTAGGTCCCTTAAAATACCTTCTCTCTACTTCAGAATATGTCACAAATTGATCAATGGAAAATTCTATCACAAATACTCCCAAGAGGCGACCGATCCAATGATCTACTGCACAGGTGATATTATTGTCTAGATTTTCTAATTGTTGAATCAATTTAGGAGTCCACTCAATGACTACGTCATCCTTCACGCAGGTATTTAATTCATTCAATCCTGACAACCAATCCTGCAGCTCAGTTGCAAAGGAGCAAAAGAATATCTCGTGGAATTCTATTCTGTATAGATGTATTTTTGTACCTACTTTTCTTCAGATAGCTTAGTACTTCAATTCTATTGGAGTGCGAATTCAAGGATATTTCTATCCAGCCAATCTTGCAATTCGTTTCGCGAAGGGTGCCACAACATCAAATCTCCCTCAAAATGATCTTGGTCCCAAAAAAAGAACCATTTGTTGGCCTAAGGGGTCCTTACCCAAGTTCATATTTTATCGCACAACCAACAAACCCTCCAACTACTGGACCTTTCAGCAATGACATGCTTGTGTAGATGAAAGTCTCACCTGAATCAATATGGGGGGGTGTTGGAACCTGGTTTGCACACCTTGAGGAAGAAAATAATGTAGTGGCCCTAAACAGATTTATTACAAACTTATACAGATATTAACAGATATGCGCAAATATGTAATACTTATCATAATTGCAGATTACTTCCTTGCAAATATATCATAACAAAACCATATCCATATCTATCTAATGCACAATTACTTAAGCAGATTCGTCCACGTATTCAACCATCAGTATAACTTCATGCATAAATAACATATGTATCCACACAAATACAAATAAACATAACAAAAGTAAATCAATATTAATATAGAACAATAAACAGATAAATCAGAGAGATAACAAGATGCTTGCTGCCAAAATCAGTCCTTATATTAAGTCAGAGCAATTCAGTACATCAGATTTTCCCTTACACTTTACCCTTCCACGCACACAGCCAGCGGAGTCCACACACAGCCAGGACTAGGTCTCCGCACACACAGCCAGTAGGAGCCTTTCTACCCAACCCAGACTAAAACCTTACAAAAGTATCACAGACACATACACTTAGATCAAAACATCATATCAAGTTACTCTTTACTTAGACTTGATATATCTATTTATATCCAATCTATTTACCCTTAAAACCATTTTACATCAAAAGGGGGTCTTTGACCCACCCCGAAGCCCCTTGACCTATCCTCATTTTATGCTATACAACACCCCCCATTTATTAAAACTAAATGGGGACCCTTTAGAAATAATTAGGAAATTCATTTCATTTATTTTTTTACCTTAAGTCAAAAAAATTTAGGAAATAAAGTTTATTTTTACTTATCCTCTTTTATTCCTTAGTGCGCATTGCAATTCGCATAGCTTACAAACTTAAATGACTTAAAATCCACTAAGTCATACGGGTTGTGATATGCGTTGATGTAATATTCCCAAATTTTCACATGACATTTGGAATATTAGAGTTCCTAATTTTCTTAATGGATTAAGTAAATAAAAGGGTGGAGGGACCCATAATCCTCAAGATGAATAAATATCCACTCTTTATGTGTGAATGTGGATTAATTAATCCTATATCTACATAATGGGGTAGTGGAGAAACTACTAATGTGAATGGATTGGATATCATGTCTCATTAATGAGATAGATGATGGAGGTTGAAGCAGTTAACTGAGATCATGGAAGGAATCTAATGAAAGATCATAGAGAATTCATAATGAAGTGATGGAGGAAATAGTGCAATTAATGCACACATCATGGAGTGGGTGTACATTGCATGTAGACATGATGGATGACTTGGAGAGACAGCGCAGTCAAACATGGAGGATTATGTCCACATGCACAGTGCAGTTTAGAGGTGGGCCAAGGCATGGGAAGGCTCATAAACAATATAAAGGAGATGAAGACAACATTGGAGGGGGCTTTTGATTATTCATGTAAGGGTTTGTTTAGATCTGGAATTTTCATTTGACATTCCATGCTTTCTTTGGTTGTTTAGCTAAGATTGCAAGTGTTGTTTAGCATTGGGTGTTCCCGAGCGGGAATCCCACCTCTTTCATTGAGTAGCTCTTGAAAGAGTATTATACTTCATTCATCATAAGGAATTGGTGCCACATTATTTCCATTATTTTTAGAACACCTACCTTCAATAATTACGCAATTTCTGAAGATCAGTTTGGGAGGTGGAGGTTGTCTTCAGTATTTCAGCTGGGGAACTGGTGTACGATTATTCCTAACACCTTGGGCTTGAAGATCATAATTCCCAGGGCTTCATTTAGGATCTGAAATTATGCCAAACTTTATTTACCTCCTATCAATATTAGTCCCATCAAGGTTTGTGCAGTCCATCATTGCAGATCCAAAGGAGGAAGGAAGTTACTAGTATTTCAGCTAGTAATCCTATGAGGGATCATCTCCTCACCCTGCCATCACAATTTCCATCAGACTGGATTTTATTGCAGCACATTTAAGTAGGCATATAGCCTCTCCCTCTTGTACATTTCATTTTTTGTAGAAGTTGCATATTCATTTGCTGCAACTTGAAGGAGGAAGAAGAGGAGACAAGATCTCAAGCTCCTAGCTTGTAGATATGAAGGAGGGATCATCAGTCAAAGCTTAGATCCTCTTGTAGAACATATTGTAGCCATATTTGGATCAGATATAGCTTCAGGTCTGTATAACCCAGTAGTCAAATGATCAAACCCTAGGAGGGTGATTTTCCAAAGTTGTAGATCTGGAAAATCCTTTCTGGGTTATCTTGGGTTTCTATCACATTGGCTAGATCTTGAATCTTGGCATCATCAAAGCTCCTGAGATCCATAGATCTGCATTTCCTTTTGCAGCAGCTTCATGTACATCAGCAGTAAAAGGGACAGAGCAATATTTCTTCCTGTAAGCTCACCAGTTACGCAGTTCTAGTTGTAGCATGTTTGCAGGGTGATTCTAGGCCATCTCTTTGGCTATATTCCCTCATCTTTTGTACATTGTGTAACTGAATCCTTTCCACATAATAAAAAGGCTCAACTTCTCTATATATTTTGAGGTTGTCTTTAGATTTATTGTTTAATTAGTTACAGTTCTACAGTATTACTACATTATCCCTTCAGGGATATTACAGCTAAGCTCTTTCCAAAGTCATATCAAAATCTTATTGCAAACACCCTAATCACCGTTATAAGCCAAAATCGCATCGCGCCTCATTTAAATGATCAAACTTATATGAAATTCAGTGAAAGTTGTGATTACGCAGACCCAACGAGCCAATAAAGTAATGAACATAAATCTCCAAGGTCTGATAGAGCGCAGGGGCATGATTTCTTGAAAGCGCACTTCACATTTCACAGGATATAACTAAAAGAAAATTCATTTACTGCATAAAAGTTACGATGTGCAATTGGCACAGATCACATTTCGTAAAATTTATGGGTAACATCATAAATGGAAATAGTTATAAGTTGCGATATGCGATGCAAAATGACTCATGTCAAATCAAACCAAAATACAAGATCCAACTCTTTAAATTGATCGATAGACATTTCACACGAAGGTGTAAGAGATTTGATTTAAAAATATTATTAGTGATTAATAACATTTAATAGAAGTAAGGTTTTGATAGATTCATAACTACTTCAAGCATGTTTTGAAGTGATTGAATTTCGCGTTTGTTTCAATTCTATTTTCCTCCCTATTCTCTATATTTTTAATGTTTACTCTGTTCACTTGAAATCAGGAGACCACTTAACTGAGTGAGAAAAAATGAAATGAACAAGAAAGGTAAAGAAATTGACAAAGCATCATCTACCGAAGACTCAGATATGTCTCCCATGTTCTCAGACACCACCTACAACAAGGATTGTTGAAGTTCTTAATAGGAGGCAATGTATAAGCTTTTTGAGGATGAAAAGCCAAGGGTAATAAAAAAATTCTCTACAACAGGCACGTCAGTTTCTTCGGACGCGAATTATTTGGACGTTGCATGTTCATTCATCCATAAGATAGCAGCAAGGCCAAATATTCTTCCCTATACAGACATGGTTAAGTGGGTAATCGACCACTTAAGCATAGAAGACAAAACATTCAAAGATTAAAATTGTGAGAATATTAGCTCATTCAGGGAAAAAGACTTATAGTCAATGTACCATCTACCCTCCCCGTAGCAGAAATATGACAAAGCTTTTGTCCAAATATTTAGAACAAAAAATCTAGATCTAATGAAAGTCATAAAGGAATGGAAAGAAGACCAAGGAAAACTTAAGCGAGATAAACTCGAAACGTACCCAATTGCCCAAATTCCTTCCCCTTGTTGTTATGATGCTAATATGTTTTCTAGATTATATGAAAAATCAGATACCACTAGCTTCTCTGTAGATTGGGTCCCATTAATTGACGAAATCGTCAATTCTTTAATTCTAAATGAGGAAAATATCCTATCTGATAATTTAGCTCAACACATCATGGAGTATAGGAATAAAATAAGTGTTTCATCTAGAGAAATACCCCAATTTTATATGAGTGCCGATTTCATGGACGCAATTTGCTTTTCTTCTAGTTTTCCTACCATGGGATGGAAATGGACAACCCAGGACCCTACTCCAATCCACATTTACCACAGAGCCCTTTGGGATTTAAACTTCCATTTGCATTTTTACAAAAAATTTCATAGAGTCATGTTTCCTATCCACCAGATGATATTCAATGAGAAAGCCCCTAGGGTTTCCAAAGAGGCTAGTATAGACCTTATTTTTGTTGCTAGATGGTTTGCAGAGGAAATTTTCACCTATACCAGAGTATTTTGGAGTTATGCTTCTCCTCATGTCCTACCATATTATGTTCCTGATAAGTTACTTGCAAGAGAGTTAGCCTATCAGCTTGTTGTAAATGGTATTTCTAAACAGCTTAAAGATGTTAAGACGGCCGTTTGGCTAATTTCCCTTTACAGTGCGGTATTTTTGCACGTTTTGATATTTCTCATGCCTACAAGGAAGTTTCAAAGTTTAATCTATTAAATTTGGATGTAATTCCAAAACGGCCATATGATCTGAATGATGTAATTAAAAACTACATCACAGAGCTCAAAATGAAGCCTTTTGTGAAAGAGATAGATACATTCGATGATTTCTTTCAAGGCATTGAAAATTTTTCAGATGTACTTAAGTTTTCATCCAATCAACTCAATAAACATGACTTAGAAGCCTTCCAATCATATAGAAGTAAGAGATTGGAAAAGATTCCTCTAGATCTGTTAACTATTGAAGATGTCAACAGACCTACTCCAAGTATTAGCTTGGATAATGAAGTGAAAGACATGTCTAAAGATGAGTCAAGACAATCAGAGCATCAATCTCATGATTCAGATCATTCTAAAAATGAATCTGAAAAACATAAAGGAAAACCCAGAAAAGATAATTGATCAAGTAATACAAGAGATTGAGATGTAGGAGAAAAAAGGAAGCAATGGAACAAAGTTAACTTCTCAAGGAGTTCAGCACAATCAAGATACACTTGATAAGTCAGAAATTCCCAACCAAATAATTTGAATAGTGAATGGGATGAGTTTTCTAAAGCAATAAAAACTCCTAAAACAAATCCCAATACTGATCAAGATGCTATTTTTTAGACACCTGAACATTCCGAGAAGTTAGTGGAAACTGTTACACCACTACAACAAGTTCCAGAAACTCATGATTGAGAGATCATTCTAGATTATCCTACAGAACAGATATTGTTACAATTTGAGGAAATCCCTTCGCTGTATGTCTTCTACATCCATATTCATAAGGTTTTATTCAAGAGAAGAAAGAGGAGAAGAATTGATGATATAGTCACAAACCTTACAAATGAATCTGTTGATGTTTTGTGGAAGGATCCTCTAGCTGATCCTATTGAAAATTTAACCAAAATATCACAGTTTGTAGGTGCATATGTTACTACCACTATTGATAAATATACTAAGGTTAAAATTTTACTGAAGCAGAAAGAAGATAGAATACAATAATTAGAGAGACTGTTGAATCAACAAAATTCTAACTCCAACGAGCAAATGAAATTGAAGATGTCCCAATTTCAAAAGGATTTTGAGAGTCTTAAATTGTAGCATCAAGTACAACTAACTGAAAAAACAAACACAACTGGAAGCAGAAATGACCAAATTACAAAGCTAGCCACAATTAGAGCAATTCATAAAGTAAGCAATAGATGTGAATGCTAAGTTAAAGCAACAACAAGAAATATTTTTCCAACAAGCTTCTATTACTGGCTCTTATTGTGACTCAAGTGAAATATTGATCTAGCAAGTATTTATCTAGAAACTTGAATGTGAGAACATCGAGAATAAAATCAATGAACACATTCAATGGCAAGCACAGATAAAGCAGGCAGAGAAAGCAGCGGTGAAAGAATTCAATTTGGCAAAGGAAATTACTGAATTTGTGTGTGAACAGCTTGTGAAAGCAGAAATTATCAAAGAATGCGCATCTGAAGTGCTCTCAAAAGTCAAATAGTTGGAAACACAGTGGAAAAAAAAGGCAGAAATACAGGATGAAACAATTAAAAAATTAAATAAGTTTCATCAAGAAAATTATTGGAATTTTCTGACCAAACGTTATCATCAGTACAAGACCTTACAGTATTTAATAGATTCAACAAGAAGATCACAACCAGCACTATCAAATGTGGTATTCAAGGGACAGGTCAGATCGAGGATTTCGCAACCAGCTTAGATCAAGCCCATACTAGATATTTGTCGACTTCAGGATCAAATCCAAAAGAAGGATCGAAACTCATAAGTCATATTGTTACTTTATTTTCCTAGATTGTAGTTAAAGTTAGTCTTAGGAGGATGGTTGTTTGAAACCTCCTCTATTTTGTTGTAATAATCTATTTTAGAACATAGTTAGTTTAGTATTTAAGCCCCTCTCATGCATTTAGAGAAGGGTCCAGAAATTTGTCAAAAACATTTGCAAAGAATGCACTATTGTAAGTTTGTGAATGCTTTAATGAATTAATGGAACACTGTCTGTTATCTTTTGACATTTGAAGTTGTTTAAATGATGTTGCACTATTGCACTCTTTAAATTGCTTTAAAGTGAAGAGGAGAAGATATCCACTATCAGTTTACATGAGTAGAACTTCGTACAAATGGTAGTTCTATTCACTTGTATTAAGTCTTGCTTTCTAGATTGAAATTCATCTTTTATTGCATTATATATTTGAAATGTTATTATAGATTAATGTTACATGCACTTATGTTCTAATATTTGTCTGTGATTTCTTACTGAATATATAATCACACATATGAATGTGATATATTTTTCACAATTCTTCTAATCAAACTATTTTGTTAGAAGAATCATCTTACATAATTTTCATCTCTTTCAACTATTAAATAACCTACATTAATAGTTGAAGGATATATCTTTAGATTGCATAAAGGAAGAAACACCCCAGGTATATACTAGAATAGATAGTTTATATAGATTCATGTGATAGATTAAAAACACTTTACATTCCATGTTGTATAATCAAAACACCCCCAAAATCATCCTTATTGGGAAACAAGTCCCATTTTCCCCAATCGGAACCACTACACCAAATGGAAAAGGATCTTCTTTAAGGTTCGGACCGGGTCGTTTTCCCCCATGTTTTGGCAACGGAATTCTAAGGCCTCAACACTGTGCAGTGCGCATATACAAAAATTATACAGAAAGATACCAAAAAGTGTACCCTAGGGGACCCCACTCCAACACTCCCATCTCCTTATATAGCATAGGCCTTAGCCAATACATTATGCCAATCCCTTCGTAATTTTGGTTGTATTCTTTGGTGGGATCAAATATTCATTTTTTCCCTCATCACTATGAACCAATACCATTGTAAATAATGCTAGCATTCATTATACTATGGTGCGGAAATTGTACACGACTTATCTTCACCATACATGTGTTCCATACATGTGTATGTATTGGGTGTTTCTTCACAAGACTTGCGTATACTTTCTCACACTTATCTTTATCATCCCTCTACCTCTAAATTGATATTCTTTTTTCCATATCACCTGCACCATCTGCATAACCATCATGTTGACATATTTATCAAGTAGTTTGCCATCAAGGACAACACATTAGCCATAATTCCAAAAAATGGATGGGTCTAGTTCCAAACCATATAATTTGATGAGTCCCTTGAGCTTGGGAAGAGTAGGATAGTTATTAGTTGTAGGGAAAAGGAGATCGCATAAAGCACATGGAGGATGTGATTTAGGTGCACCGGTTTTGGTAGCCACAACTTGGCATATCCGAGCAGTTCTCCCTCTCTGCTTAGATTTTCCACCATTCACAGTTTCTTGACTTATTGGATTAGACTTAGGCTAGGGTTGCATAGGAACTAAAGGAGATAGAGAATTCATGGGAATATTTCAAATTGGTGTTAAATCCAAGTAGGTTTTTTGTTGAGAAAGTAGGGTGGGGGTTGCAAGATCCAAGTACCAAACTGGAATCCCAATGTTACATTGGGTAAATTCATTGTGGCCATTACTAGTGTACTAATTATTCCCAAAGGTGGGAACAAGAAAGGTATTTGGCCAAAAGAATTGTGTACAAGGGGGGTTCCCCTTGTCCTTAGCATTGAACTTGTAGATGCATGTTACTAAGGAGCTAGATACAAATTAGAGGCTCTAGGCCCTTGATAGGTGTGTGATCCATACATCATACACACTATGGATATAAGTGTGTCAAAGATAGGTGGTGTGCCATAATACTCCCCAATAAAAGTGGAGTATTTATAGACCCCTAGGATATTGTCAAATAAATAAGGGGTGACTTCATTCCCAATGATTTAAGGAAATCACATTATTAGGATTAACCTGATTCTTTGTATCATAGTAGGTGAGTTGGTCAATTGTGAAAATATTCCTATTATGAGGGAAGCTCATAATGCATTATATAAATGAGAAAATTATATTCATATCATATATGAAGAAATGCCCTAGGAGGTGGTTTAGGGTAAGGTGGTTTTAATAACCTTGAAATATAATGGGACTTGTTTACTAGAAACCTTAAAGGGATAATTCTAATACAACCATTTAGGTTGTGATGGGTGACCATCATTTACACATAGGGCGATCATAGATGGAATGAGATCAAGAGATCCCAGTTTTCGAAAAAATTGGGTAGATACCACACATGTGCATGCATCTTTGTCAACAATGAAAAACTTGATGATGAAATTATTAATCAAACATGGTATTTGGCTCAAAGCCACATATGAGGGTAAACATGTGTATTCAATTTTTTATTTTGCAAATACAATCATGTGATCATCTAAAGGATCCATAGTTCCCAAATAAAATAGTAGATCCTTCCTTTGTGAAGGACATGTGTAAATGAGTTCCACACCTAACATTGTTGTGTTGTGAAGTAAAATCCCCTCTACGGACAGAGGTGATCCCTCTAGCCCTAGGGTTGGTCTAGCGACAAGGGAACATACTAACATCTACCTTGCTAGATTGTAAATGAAATTCAAAGCAAGGAAGATGACCTACCTTGTTTTGATGTTATGTTGTCATCTTCCATCGAAGCTTCTTGATATGTCACTCTTCCCAAGATCGATACACGCTGCTACCAACATTCGATTAACTATACATATAGTCAAGACACCACGACAAGCATAAAAACACGGCAAACATAAAATAATTACAACCTATATAACTGATCAAGGGATGATAGAAATCTCATTAGAAATGTAAACAAAAGTGGAATATAAACATCAGTTTCATTTTATTATGATAAATACAAGGGGATTTTACAACCAAGCCTTGATGTTGAGGCTCTCCTTTGGCAGGTCCGTATCCAAGCACATTTTTGAAACCCTCATACACAAAGGTCTAAGATCTCACTATGTTTTTAACACACATAAAAAATCACACTCTTCTTTATTCTTACGAAGCTATAATATCACTATAATTGCTTCTTCTCTATATGATTGCCACTTCTAACTCGGGTAACAGAGGTGAAAGAGGTCTCCTTATATAAAAATGGAGGAGGAGGAATGGGCCCTCAAATAATGGGAAAAATATTATCCTTTGGAGTAGTTCCTATTTTACGGGAACAAGAAGCCCAAAGGTTAATTCCTTGACCATATCCTCAAAACAAACTTCCAGCTCTCCGCTTCGCGAAGCTTCTAGTCATGGAAACTTCATTTCTATTTCAAAAAATTTCCAAAAGAGGATCGGCGTGGGTCAGAAATTAAGACAAAGCATCGATCGGCACAGGTCTCAGTGAAAATATCTTCTATCGTCATGGGTCAGACACTGATACAAAGTATCGACCTTTAAAACTATGTTTTTATAGGGATATTCTAGAAAATTTGTAAAGGGAGATGAATTGGAAAAAAAAGTGTGGTTCAGTGATATGTATTCCATGCTTGGAAAGTACACAAGGGTCATTGTATGGGTCCTCAAGGATCAAGGAACAGGGAGTACAGGTACAGTGACAAATTTTTTTGTAACAGATGCCCCCTAAAGCATGAAGTCTGAACACAAGTGAGGGGTGAAATGCTTTGTGAGTACATGCAAGGAACCAGACGATGTCATTGGGAGACCTGAAAATCAAGCATAGATACATATACATAATTGGAATATTTGATGAAAATACATGAATCAAGGTATGAACGTGACCATCCATAAAATAGACCATTGTATGGTTGCAGCCATCCATCTAAGAAGGATCACATATATACTCATGGTATGGTCACAGTCATCCATATGAAAGAAACATGTATCCAATTATGGACAAATCATATCGCCTCGCAACCTAGACTCTAGAGAATAAAATCCAGGGTGTTTCTCTCCGTCACGACCCGATCAAGTACAATTTCAAGCATGTGAAATAAATGAGCTGAAGTCGAACATGCAGGAAAAATTCCTAATTACCAGTCAGTGATGGAAACTGTTAACAGGCACGAGAGAAACCACCAATGATGACAATGGTCCTCATGGTACTTCCAGTACAATCCACAAAATGTGAATAAGGAACTGAAGTCAAACACCTATGAAATCACCCGATCAAAGGCCAATGATGTGAACCTGTCGTCGAATGCGAAGAACTTGTCATTAGGGCATGCAAGCTCTAAGGTACCAGAAATGAGTCTCTATATCGACTTCCCATATAATGAGCTGAAGTCGACAGGAAGGGATCTGTCAAAGGAGGTTCATAATGAATCCCACATAATCGACATGAGACAGAGGAATAATATGATAGAATCAACACTAAACAGATAATCAGGGGTTGAAAAATATAGAAGGAACTTCTCTTGAACATAATGGTGACACGACTCTATAATTTGGCAGTATTTGGCTCAAATAGGATCAGAGGTCATGTTGACAAGATTGGTAATCAAATGAGAGGCAAACGGATTTCCCAAACCTAGGGAGGAAAAGTGACAAAGTGAAGATATCCCAATCTGACACGAACTGTAGATAAGTGTCATGTTCAAGAGTGACATATTTCCAACACAATTGATGAATAACTTCCATTTTCCCCCACAATTTCTGGCCAGTACCTATTTATTTTTACACAAGCTTGAAGAGGATAGCATATGCTTGTCATATAATTTTTTCCTTTGGAAAAATCCATCCTAGTACATTTTACGAGCTCTAGGAAGGATGAAATCGGTGATCACCATGATGACGGATCCAATGTTGTAAAATTTTAACGAGCCCAACAAAAGCGAAATTTGATGTATTTTCATATTTAGAGAGTTCGAAAAGAGGCGAAAATAACACTCCAAAAGGACCTTTTTGTAAATAGTCCCTCATACCAGAAAAGGTAGAAAACATAATATGAGAGAACCTCTTAGTCATGATTGGATAAGGTATTCCTTTTTCGTAAATAGTTTATCCCAACCCGAAAAAGGGGTAAACGTATACTGGGTAAACGACGTTTCGTAGCCTTTAACGAGTTCAAAATGACAAGAGCACCTTGGAAATATTTTCGTGTTTTGAGAGTCAAAAAATATCTGAAATTTGACTCCTCCTAGAGGAATGAGTGGTATTAAGGGTAGCAACCGGTTCTGGTGATGGTTGAACTGCTCATAACAAGTAAAGGTCAAGAGGTTAGCTAACAAGACCAATCATTGCAGTTGTTCCTTAGGAATGGGTAAAAAAATCAAGTGAGGACATATGATTGGTCGAGCAGATGGTAACGATGGAATGAGAAAACCAAGGCTTATCTAGAAAAATAGGCTGATAAAATGGCAATCACGAGAGGTGAAATATGAATGGTTTCATTTTTACACAAGCTTGAAATCAGGGAAATCTAGTTGAAGTTGGTTTCATTTTTACACAAGCTTGAAACTTTTTAGAAAACTATGCTTGAAACCGGTTTCATTTTTACACAAGCTTGAAATTAGTTTGCATGCCCCCAACATGATGACTCAATTCAAGGTACATGCCCCCCAGCTTCATGGAATTCACTTGATTATAATACTGGTTACAAATAGGTGGATGGAATGATGGTTCAATTACGAGATCAGGTGAAAGACTTTACTTAGATTTTACGATATCTAATAAAAGACTCGAATTGAACGGGAAACTTGGTTCATTTTTTTAACAAGGTTGACAAAGTAAAAGAACTATCCTCACAAGATCTAATTAATTTTTTAACGGGTTGACATAGTAAAATAACTATCCTCATGAAACTTTGTTTTATTTTTTAAGAAGCTTGAAACAGAAACAAACTATGCTCCGACAAGCTTGTTTCATTTTTTAAGGAGCTTGACACAAGAAAATGAACCATGCTCCGATGAGCTTGTTTCATTTTTTAAGGATCTTGACACAATAAAATGAACTATGCTTTGAAAGAAGATTGTTTCATTTTTTAAGGATCTTGACACAAGAAAACGAAATATGCACCGAAAAAATCTTGTTTCATTTTTTAAGGAGCTTGACACAAGAAAATGAACTATGCTCTGACGACCTGATCATGACGAATAAGAAGTCATGGCTTCCAAGAGATTCTCATCCAACGAGAGAACAGGACTTTGGAAATTAGGATCCAATGCCACCAGTACATTGTGTACTATCTCACTAACTGAATTATCAGTGGACATGGACATGAAATAGGTGGCCACATAATTGACCTGTGGCAAGGAAGATAGCACCGACGGGTAAGAACCAGGAATGGATGGTGGTGGACCGGGAGCCAAATTAGGACCAATGAATGAAATTTGATCAATGGTCACGATTCGACCTTAATGTGGAAAATAGATCACACGAAAGAGAGAAGAGACAAGCGCTCCCATGACATAAGTATATTCATTCCCTAAGAGTATGTTAAAATCCAAGGTGCCTTGGACAACCATTGCATCTATATAGACAGTTTTCCCTCCTAAAGTAATAGGAAACTTCGGAAGGATCCCTAATGGTTGACTTGTTCCTCTCTTAAAATCCAACAGATTTTGAGTAACAGGCACAAGCGGCAGAGAACTGAAATCTTGCCAAGTAGTTGAGGACAGAATACTAACCAAGGTACCTTAATTTATAATCGTTCCTGGTACGACCATATTGCAAGCCTGCATAGTGATCTCAAAGGGCACGTAATAACGAAGATGTTATCCCGTAAATCGACTCCAATCAAAGGAAGCGACAAAACTACATAGAGGGGGTGCCATAGGAATAAGAGGACTATCCCCTTGCGTCACGGTAATAGGAGGATCACCTTATTGGATAACGGTAATGAGAGTTGGATAATCGCCTTCCTCGATCGTGGGAATAGGAGGATCTCCCTCCGATCTCGGAGAATCTAAGGAAACAAAGAGAACTTGAGTGGTATGGGATCCACTCTCTATGGAAAAGACTTGATGAACCGTAAGTGGAATTAGGTCAACCTTTTCCTCAACCAATGGCTGGTCGGGAATGGATTTGTGAGACTGAATTTCGGAGAGAGCGGAATCGACTAGAGACAAATCTCAATCCATTTCTTGATTAGCTATTTGACGACTCGAAAAAATATTTTGGAAACCAATAGGAAGACAGGATTTAGAAACCAAAAAGGTATCCAACACCTTATAGGCTTCATCTAGAGCGGGACAGAGGTGAATGGGATGAATCCCTTCACATACCCTACAGGGAAATCTTATCTTACCTTCTTCTTTTTTTATGAGTCTTACAATCTCTAGCTGAAGTTTCATCACCAACATGACGATCGAAGGTTGATGAAAAGGTCGGTTCAGGCCAATTGACCATACTTCCAACACCTTGGGAATACCAGTGCAATATCTAATAATATGATCACCCTTTCATAACTTGCAAGGGAATTTGAATCTGTGAGACGGAGTAGGAGGTTTCTCAATATTCGCTGCATGGGTAGCAATAGTTGTTGATTTCCCCCCCCAATTTATTTTCCTTATTCTTCTTTGACTTCTTCTTCTTCTTCTTAGCCACCTGGTTACTAGAATCTAGACTTTCACCAAGCGAAGAGGAAGAAAGGGGTGAATAAGTTGAGGGTTCAAACATAGGATCAGCATGGAGTTGACATGGTTAAGGTGGAGGAGAACTCAATTGAGAGACAGTTGTATATTCGACACCACAGGGGTTGAAAATAACCAAACTAGCATACCAATGGTTAATCCCGAGAGGGACAACATTGACATATACATGGCACCAACATTTCCAAAAGAGGGAAATGAACGAATAGGTTGATGGACTCTAGAAACGTCGCCATAGTAATCAATGCTAAAGAATCACTAAGGAATTCAACTTTAACCAGGAATATTTCATGGGTAGTCAATTTTAAGACACTGAAACAAAAATCTGCCTTTTCATGTTTTAAGAGTCGAGAAAAGGACAAAAGGTGACTCTAGTCTCTTTCAGTTTGAACGAGCTCGAAAGGACAAGTGCTCGATGATATTTTCAAATTTAAAGAGTCACGAAAAGATCAAAATAACTACTCCAGAACTCTAGGAAAAAGGGTGTACCTAGCTCCCGTGAACTACAATATACACCTTGGTGATCAAATGAAAGAGAAAATACCAAGGACTTAACGTACGTGAAGGCAGACTCCCTGAATGTTGTGATCGGTGTATCACGGTTACAGGGTAGTAAACTCAGCTTCCTATTGGTAAATGATTGCAACCTATGAGGGTATCCTTTTATATACGCGACGGTACGGGGAACACAAGTTTGTAATAGCACTATCTAATACAAGATTGCGAGGGACAGCTACTAGGTTTAATGATGCTGGAACACGTCACTATCCTAGACCTCTAAATGTGAGTGTTAAGTTACAATTCTTCCTCGGGTTGATTAAGTTAATTTTATGGTTGATCTTGAATTAGGTCTCAATTCCAAGGCCCTACCACTGTCATTGGAGAACTTCTATATGCAGCTATATGAGAAAATAAGTCTTTCAATTTGATGAACGATATCTAGTTAAGGGAAGAGTCTTAAACAATGAAGCAACAAAAAGTAATACTGAAAAAGAAACTTTTTCCTAATTAGATGACTTTCACTATCCAAAAGTAATCTAAAACATTCAACGATGAAAATTATGCAATGTAATCTATGCAAAATCCTCTTTTTGAAAACAATGCAATTGTAATATATGCACAATTTCCTTTTTATTTTGAATGAATAAGAATGTACTCAATCCATTTTCCGATGAAATGAGAATCTACTTAATGCATGATTTTAATGAAAGAGAATGCACTCAAAGCGACTTTTAGTTTTCAATCATTAAACAATGTAATCTAAGTTCAATGATAAATTTCAAACATGACTTTTCAATGCAACGTGATCTAATGCATTTTAAAAAAAAGCGAACTTTGAGACGAAAACTAAAAGAATGCAAATTTTCTTAATGCAAAAAGGATGTAACCAAATATTAAGAATACAATCTTGTTTTGAACACTTTGTAACGAAATTCCTCAAAAGGCTACAAGACATATGAGTTCAAGAAAAAAGATAACTTCCAAAGCGTGAGCTCAAAACAAGGCATTCATTCCCTTTTGCATCAAGCAATCATACAAAGAAGGCTTTTCAGTTGAACAATGAGCAATGTAATCTATGCTCACAAGTGAACAAGCAGACCAAATGAACTTGGACAAACCCTTGAGACTTGATCACTCAATCAACCAAAAAGCAAAATGCAATCAACTAGAGATGGCTCACTAAGCAAGGAGACTGACTCAATCAATAGGGCGATGTCCCACGAAGCATGCAACCAAAAAATTTATGCATAATCCTAGAAAAACCTAGGGCGTTAGGATGCAAGTGCCAACAGAAAGAACAAAAAAAAACAACCAAAAACCAAGCCAGTGAACCAATCAAACAAACTTGAGTGAAGGAGAAAAAATGTAAGTCATACAGAGAAAAGGACCAGAAGGGCAAGACACACTGGTAAAATACTTAGGGAAAAAACCTTAATTTTCACACACACACGAATTAGTGCGACTTTTGGGGCTGAAATTAGCGTTGAAAAATCCAATCGGTGCAACTGTATAACTGACAACTAGCACTAAAAAGCTAATCGACGCGACTCTCAAACAAATAAAAGCACTATTTTTTGAAAAAAAAATAAAAAAACAAATAATTTCTCCTAACCAAGACCAGACTCACCACTTCAAGAAAAAACTAAAAGATAGTAATTGATGAAAAAAATAGGAACAAACAGGGAAATGGTTGTTCAACTAAACTTGTTGAATGACTAAGACCTCAAAGAGTGACAAACCCAAAGGAAAATCCCCAGTGGAGTCACCAATTTGTTGTGAAGGAAAATACCCTCTGCGGACAGAGGTGATCCCTCTAGCCCTAGGGTGGGTCTAGCAACAAAGGAACATACTAACATCTACCTTCCTAGATTGTAAATGAAATTCAAAGCAAGGAAGATGACCTACCTTGTTTTGATGTTGTGTTTTCATCTTTCGTCGAAGCTTCTTGATCCGTCGCTCTTCCCAAGCTCGATACACACTGCTACCAATGTTCGATTACCTGTACATACAGTCAAGACACCATGACAAGCATAAAATCACAACAAACATAAAACAATTACAACCTATCTAACAGATCAAGGAATGCAAGAAATATCATTATAAATGTAAAAAAGAGTGGAAGATAAACATCAGTTGCATTTTATTATGATAAAGACAAGGGGAGTTTACAACCAAGCCTTGAGGTTGAGGCTCTCCTTCAGTAGGTTCGTATCCAAGCACGTTTGTGACACCCTCATACACAAAGGTCTAAGATCGCATTATGTTCCTAACACACATAAAAAATCACAGTCTGCTCTATTCTCCCAAAGCTATAATAGCATTATAATTTCTTCTTCTCTCTATGATTTCCACTTCTAAATAGGGTAGCAGAGGTGAAAGAGGTCTCCTTATATAACAATGGAGGTGGAGGATATGGGCCCTCAAATAATGGGAAAAAACTTATCCTTTGGATTAGTTCTTATTTTATGGGAACAAGAAGCCCAAAGGGGAATTCCTTGACCATATCCTCAAAACAAACTTCCAGCTCTCCGCTTCGCGAAGCTTGTAGTCATGGAAAATTCATTTATATTTAAAAAAATTTCCAAAAGAGGATCAACATGGGTCATACATTAAGACAGAGCATCGATCGGCGCGGGTCTCAGTGCAAATCTCTGCTATCAGTGCTGGATAGACACTGCGACAAAGCGTTGATCTTGAAAACTAGGTTTTTATAGGAATATTCCAGAAAATTTGTAAAGGGAGATGAATTGGAAGACAAATTGGTTCAGGGGTATGTAACCCATGCTTGGAAAGTACACATAGGTCTCTGTATGGGTCCTCCAGGATCAAGGAATGTGGAGTACAAGGACAGTGACAAATTGATGTGTAACAGGTTATAGGGGACCGAGCCAATTCATCTATTATATTGTAGTTGTGGACAATACATGTATGGGAATTGGGTTCATCTCATGATAATGGAATATTTCCAATCTTGGGTTGAGTTTTAACGAATAGTCATGGGATCTATAGAGTCCCATTGGTTGATTAAAAAGGCTCTACGGTTGGGATTGACTGAGTTTCAAGAGGTGAATTTTATCGACATGACCTAATTGCAACGATAACATTAGTTGAATCCAAAATCAATATTTGGAAAGTTTCATTTTTATATTAATCAGGAACTAAAACTATAAAATTTTTGTCATTATTGGCAGCCACAGACCCTTGGCTAGGAAACATGTTCCCAAGTATAGCTAGTTGAAAAGGTAGGGATAAGCAGAAAATGACGGTGGCTAGTTTCCACATTTGGTATTTTCCATGACTTCCCATGTATGATGCATTTTTTGAAGGAGGGGACACTCATGAGTGTAATTTTCATAGATACCATAACAAGTGCAAGGATTATTTATGAAAATAACTCACTTTTCTTAGGTTGATTACCTTGTTGTTAGGTTATAGTGTTATATTTTCCCCTAGTATTCGCATTGGGTCATTGGCCCTGATTTTCTAGGTTTACTTTGTTAGGGGCATTCCATTTTCCATTATCGTTATTATTTTTCTTCAATTTAGTGGGATTGTTCACATATTTTTATGAATACAACTACCCCTATTGAGGTAGTAGTGATTGACCCATGCAACTCTGAGGTGATGGTTCCAAAGGGACTAGAGCACTTAGCTATGGAAATGGGTAGTAAGTATTGCAGCTTTCACTTTGACAAGTGGGGCCACCATAATTAATCCTAGGCACATGTTGACCTAGAGGGGCATAGGCATAAGAAGTGTTAGTGCCCCCTTGGGAGGTGATGTAAGAAGAATCAAGTGAGGGATAAGTGTGGGAGTTACTAGTCTACAATGAAATAGTCAAATATGGATGAAGTCTTTGGTAATGGAGTTCAATTAACATGACATGTGGAATGATTAGACGCAGTTGGATGGATTCTCGCCTGAAGTACCCTCAAACATTGGTATATTTGAGGGAAGTTTTGTTGGCATCGAAGATTAATTCAGATCGTCCTAAAGGGGATCATTAAAGAGTTAATTCAATTAATAGGGTTAAACTAACCATAAATGGTAACAAGGGCTAGTTGGGTTTAATTCTATTTTTGGTTCCAACATTGGCACCCACATTGACAGCAACATTAGTGTTACACCAATTTTTGGTCATCTAACCTGTTACAATTAGATGGACCAAAGTACACCGTGTAAGACCAATTTTATCCTAGTAAAATTGCTTTCACTATGAAAAATAACTTAGTAATCCATAATTTATTAAGTTTTTTATGGTCTAAACAGGAAACCCCATGAGGAACTATTGAATAAATCCCTATTTGTTTGGTTTTCCTTAAGGGATAATTAATTAAACAACATTTTAATTAATATTCCTGGTCATATTTAACCCAAAACAGGAAAATTGATTAGAAAAATCATTATTTATCTTATTATTTTCTTGGAATATTTATTTAAATAATATTCCTTGTTAAATTTGACTAAATCAATTATTTATAATTGAATAAATCACTATTTATTTAATTATTACTCAACCACATTCTTAAAATAATAAATAAAACACTTATTTATTTATTATTTACAAATAAAGGGATTTGACCAAATTCAAATTCTTTTTCCCTCCAACAAAAATAATAAAATATTCCATAAAAGTTGGATCTAGATTTGGTTAATTACACCGAAGGTGTTCCTTTTATGAGATTGACTGGGAAACACTATCCATCCCAGCCAATCCCTGTGCTGCACCTATCGCCCTTCTACCCTCTCAAAATTTGACACTTGGCGGTTGCTCCCACCCTGCTTCTCTGAGCTCCTTACCGCGCGTCAGCTCCTTCTCGTCCGTGTTGCTGTCCAATCGCTCGAGATGACGGGACGACACACCTTCGGTGTTTCGTTGACTCATTTTAATAAATGAGCAAGTACTAGTAATATTTTAACTATGCACCAATATCTAGACTAACTCAATATTTTGTTATAAATAGAAGGGTTTTTCCATTCATTCACTACCTATTGTTGCCTAAATATCACTCTAAATCTATACTTTTGGTCTAACTTTGATCCTCCATCATTGTCATTTTTTCTACCTTTTTGCTTGTGAGCTACCTTTCAGTTCCATTTTTCTCTGGGTTTTCTACACCATCAAGAGAGAAAGATCTTAGATCTGAAGCGCTGAGGACATACAAGAACCCATCCCATTGAGGGGGACTGGTAACATCTTTCTATGTTCCCTTCCCTGGTGTCATAAATACAAAATTCTTTAAAAATATTCCTGTCTTGTCTATTGGACGCATGGAGTAACTCTTTTTTTTATTTGTCATTTAATGACTTTAGCTGCATAGATCTGGATTTTGTAGCATTTATTCTGATCAACTAACTGCATATATAAGTAAATTCACAACCATCTTTGATGTTAGGGTTGTTTTTTATGCACATATAAACTGAGCTTTTTTCATACGCTTGCGATTAGAATTCACACTAAAAACTAGCGACTCCACAAGGGTTTATAATTATGATCGTTGTCGTTTTTCAGATCCCTACATGACCAGCTGCTTCAACCCCTAGTGTTTTTCTTCAGCTTCTTATTTTTATTTTCTTGATGTTGTTTTTAACCTTTAAAAATGTAAAACAATAAAAATTATAACTCCTGTGTGTTTCTAGGCCTATTGCGCAGGTGAGAGGTATCAGTCACAGCTGAGACGAAACTTTTTTCTCAAACCTGCTCGCAAGATATCCAGAAGTGCAGGTCACACTTTTTTGGCCAAAACCTACGACTTCAGCTCTCAGATAATGGAAAACTGCCAAAAATATGTGACCTCGGCGGAAAACATATCAGAACCTGCGACCTGTCCTTTTTCCGAGATTTTTTCTATGACTTTTCTAGGTTTGTGTGGGCTACTGTTCAGGGTTGTCTGACCTCCATATCCACCTATATTTGACCTTTACTTGCTCTGTTTTATTCTTCAAAGTAGGAACCAAGCCCCTTAGGGCTTTAGTACGCTTCTGCCTTTTTAGGAGGAGTTTAGCTAGAGCAGGTCGTCTGAGATTTCAGTGTGTTCAGCCATTTTTCAGATCTGATCCTGTACTATCAGATCCATTTCAGGTCGGTTATTGATCCATCCAAAACACCTATTTTCAATTTTCTTTGGTCCTCCTTCAGGGTCCCCTCTGTTTCCCTTCAGGTTGTAGCCTTTTTCCACCTCATTTGCAGCACTTTTCCCTCTGGTTTTTTTCTGTTTTTCTGCACCTATTTTCAGGAGATCTGACCTTTAGATCCCTATCCCTCCCAAATTTAGATACATTGGAAATTTTGTGTGTTTTTACTAGATTTTACCCACCCATAGACTAGTTTATGGGAAGCCCTCCTCCTTGGGTTTAAATTGATGCATCTTTAGCTGTTTATTTTCTTTCATATTTCAGTTTACTTTACTATTATTTTCAGATTTATTTATATTTATACAACACCTTTTTTATTTTTTCTCTACACACGCCTTGATTTAATTAAAATTAACACACTTATCACATACACACACACCCTAAGTGAAGATCACCTGGTTTACACCGCCAGACCAAGACTATAACATTGTAATCAATTGATCCTACACCTCCCTGCCCTTGTTTTGACATTGTAATAATTTAATCATGCACCTCCTTACCCTTGTTAGTCTCTCTTCCTTCTGTGATTCGTGTCTGTTTTTCCATCACAGTGCCCCCAAGGCATTTATCCCAAAGACTTATTGGCCTTCATCCTTAGTTTATGCTAGGAAGACTTACTCCTCCGTGTAGGGTTCGAGTTCGTCCTCCACCAAGTCTCCATTCTGACTCTGCTTCTGCTTCATCGGGTTCCCCTTCTGGTTCTATCCCAGGTTCTCCTACTGTCACCTTCACCATGTCTGGTTTAGGACCTAACGCTGGTGGTAGCCCCAGCCCTAATGCTGGGAATACTACTAGTGGGACCACAACAGGAACCATCCTGGCTACTCCCTTGCTCCCTTATATGGCAGGCCTCTGTCTTCCTGATTTTAACCAGTTTATCAATGACCCCATACACCATGATCCTAGTTGGTCTGCTATGCCAACCAAGCTTCGTTAAGAGATCCCAAAGTTTGAAGGTCTTGCTGGAGAGGATCCTACAAACCATGTTCTATCTTTCTACATGTGGTGTTCGTCTAACTCCATCACCGTTGACTCTATTTGTCTTCAGTTGTTCCAATGTACGCTTATTAGAGAAGCTTCTAAGTGGTATGTCGACCAGGCCTCCTCCTCTCATACTAATTTTTCCACTCTTGCCGGGGCTTTTCTGTCTTACTTCAAGCTTCCCCTTCGTTATGACACTGGTGCCGAACTTTTGACCTCTTTCTGTCAATCATCTGCGACCCGCTTATCCAATCATGTCCAAGAATGGAAAAGAAGAAAGAGCCTATGTCGAGCCCCTACCTTCGAAGATCGTGTCTACATGGGCTGGTTCCTCAGATCCCTTTTTCCTTCTATTGGAAAAGATGTCGCATCTAATTTCCCTCAGACCGAAGAAGTTGTCCTCCAGATTGCGTTGAAATATGACCTGATCTACACACAATCTGGTTATGTTTATACGGTCTTACCTGGTCTCCCTAGACCTGGTGGTGCCAATGCACCAGGGGCATCCCATGCCACCGATGGTATCGTTGGATACCTTTCCCATCTGTACACTCATCCTCCCATGGGTTACGGTTTCCCTCAGGGAGGGGCCATCTCCTCCAGCACTTTTACCCCTCCCAGTAGCATGTATCCAAGATATGGCATGCCTCCTCCTTTTTCTTAACCTGTTTACCCCAATGTTTCCCAACATCCTTATTATTCATATCCACAGCCTGGTGCTCGAGCTCCTCCAGCATTAGCACCTCAACCTCCCTTACTTTCTCAACCCCCGCAATAGTAGCCACCACTCCCCCAAGGTTAATTGTATGCAGAGCAGGGTGCGACTAATCCTCCTACTTCCAAAAAGAAGAGGAAAGGCAACCAAAACCAATATACCCCAGGTAATCCAAGACTCAGTCTCCAAGGTAATGCACCTAACACAACAACCCAGCAACAGGGCACTTAGCCCAAACGGGCAGAGCCTATGGTCACTATACCCATGATTTTCCTCTTTTACCTCAGATGTGTCAAATGTGGGAAGCTCAAGCAGCAGTAAAAAATACTGATGACGACAGACTGACACGGTGATTCTCATGATGAAATCTGACCAACCCATTATCATTGACCTCAACCTTCAGACTCAATCCTGTTAGTACAACAAGCCCCATGCTACGTCTACCCCCAAGCCCCCTTCTTCGGATCCCACAGAGCCTCTTTCAACACCCAATGGCCCTTTACTAATCTGTTAGCCTAAGGAAAAGGTTCATACCAAGATCCCCAAGGGGCCATTACGCGGAAACTTTGCTTCTGGTAAAGTTTCCCATTCGTATAGTATAGTAGATGACTTGGCACAATCCCCTGCTGCCATGTCAATGCTGGAAGTCCTCTAATCGTTCCCTTCACAACGAAAAGCTATAATAACTACCATGGGAATTCTGGATCCTTTAGATTATCGTTTGATTATCTTCGATGTTGACTGGTCAGAACATCCCCCCCTTCCTGCCTCCATCACCTTCCAAATCCTTGTCAAGATCCAGAATGCCAATGTATCTCGTTGTATCATTGACGAGGGGGTATCCACCTGTGTGATGTCCACTTCAATTTGGAAGCAACTCGGATCTCTTGAGTTCGCCCCTTCCACTATCACCCTCTGAGCATGGGATGGCCACTCTTTGTAGCCCCTTGGCATGTTCCACAATTGTCCTATTACTCTTGCGGGCAACACTGTTTGTGTTGACGTAGAAGTCATTGATTCCCCCTTAGACTACAACATTCTATTGGGTCTTAGCTACACTTATGCAACGTCTTATGTCCCATCTGCGGTCCACAGTAAGTTTTTCTTCCCTCACAACGGAAAGATTGTCACCATCGACCAGTTGACACATTACGAACCGAAGTTGCAGACCTCCCCTGAGTCCATCATCTCTTTGGTGGCCAATAAACAAATAATTCAACCTCTGACCAGTGTTTCACCTAGAGTCTACAAATATTCCTCTCTGCTTGGTTCTTTTCTTGGTCCTTATCCTCCTATATTTGATCCCAGCTTGTCGAACAGTTGCATGATGCAATCGTCTCAGTCCAACCTCAAACAGATTGGTTTGACTAGTCAGCGGCCCCACCCTCCGCAACCTGCTCCTAGCACCTTGACTCAACCTTTAGGATGCCCCCCTCCAGGCCCCTCATCTACAGCTGGTATCCATGAGCCTATCTACCCTTCTCAAACGGTTCCTCCTGGCCTTAACCATCTCAGATTTGTCCCGCCCGACCATTACCCCTCCCGTTAGATACCGTTTCTAGCTCCCCCTCCTGGATTATTTTAGGTACTTGTTATGGCTACCTTATCTCTTCCTAACATGACCCTAGGGATCCTATTCTGGTACATTGAACCCCCAGCCACCATCCCACCTAGTCATCCCAAACGTTATACTTCTTTGCACCCAGTCCAACCAGTCATTATGACCCCTCCCTTTGCTTATGTGCCTCAGCCACCTCAACAGGAACCTACTCCTATTGTGAAAGCTTCAGGTGAGGGGGGGGAAGCTCGAAAGAAGGCACTTAAGGACAAGGTTTCCCAAACAACCCCTTATTCTCCTTAGCCTCCAAAGCATACCCCCAGTGTGCTTTGTGTGATGTTTCCGGTCATGCTACCCATACCTATCTCGAATTGCCTCATCTCAAGCCCATGGTCAACGAATCATTTCCGGAGACTGATATCCCAAAGGCCTATGTTACCTTACCTGATTGAGCAAATAAACTCAAGACTTTGTACACAAACCACCCTTGTGCTTTGTGTTATTTCCATGTCTAATACACTCACCTTTGTCCCCGCCTCGATGACTTTCGTACCTCTCTAGCAACAGTTCGCCAACTCAAGGCCAAGCGCAACGAGTCCATTTCTCCCTTACTTGCGAGTTTTTCTTCAGCAAAACCAAAGGACACATCCACTCCCATTGAGATTCCCTCTCCCGATGTCAAGATGACGGAGCCTTCGGCCACTATCCTCTACCTATCATCATCTATGAGATCCTCGGTGGAAGACCCCCCTAGGACTTCCCCTTCTGTTTCGCCTGACCTCCCTTCAGCGATCACCTTGGGCTCAACATCGATGGATCCTTCATCAAATTTTTTTTCAATCACCCTCTGTGAGTTTGCACATGTGAACCTCACTTCTCATGATGATGAATCAGGTAGCTTCGTCGCACCACATGGTCTTTATTCCACCAGTCACTCCATATTATATTGCAATGACGACATTACGGAAGCATTTACCACCCCTGAATTTATCTATCCCCCCTTACATCGAACCCATGCATTCGGTCCACATACACATTGTGGTCATTACATTGACACCTAATGTTTTCGTAAGGGGGCACCAATATTTGAGAGTCCAGGAGAATCAATTCTCCACAACCCTCCTAGTGCATCTCTCCATGTCGACTCTATTACCATTATTCTTCCCCATTTAGAAGAACATCTAGAGTCTCATATAACTTTATATCACTCTAGGGATGATCCCCCTCATCATTCCTTTATCTTACATCAACAACCCAGTCCCCTAGAATTGTTGTTGACCAACCTATGTGTTCTCTAGGTGAACACCAGTTCATTATATCCAAATCCACTCTTTTGGATAGTGACACCATGTATGTGAACCCATAAATATAGTCCATTTGCTTCATATATGCAGTAGAAAAATAGATTGGTAATACTCCATTCCCTTTCTCGAATTGAATCTGTCCATTCTTCCCACAGAAGATAACCATAACATAAACAAATGGTGAACCACACCACATAATTAGAATGTGTTTAGATTCCCATTTTCTAAATACATTTGGCATAACCATAACGTGATAGGTCGCACTTTTCACGTCATTTCCTGGGACAGGTCACAGTTGTTTTCCTAGTACTTGCTACCCAGGTCATTGAACAGACCCCAAAAAGTGTGACCTAGTCTGTTCCTAAGCTTTGGGTGCCTAATATGGACTTTTAATCCACTGAAATGAAAGAGTGGGGTTAGGCCTCTTACCTGCACCTGACAGATCTCGATTCCAATAGTCGGTTTGTCCACTACGATTGCCGTAAGATTTAGGGCCTTTTCTCCTCTCTACATTCACCACAGCTACACTTGCAAATGAATCAAAATGGAGGGGAAACACCTTATTAAAAGAGAAACCCCAGAATTTTCTTTCACCAACTGTGACCAAATCGTAGCTCAGTTTGAAAAACCGTCAGCACTGTTGGAAAGCTCTCATCGAGCTCTCAAATGGGTATCCTTTAGTTTTTTGTGATTTGACACTTCACCCAGACACATTTTTTCCAAGGAGGGTCACTTCACCACTCCTCAAAATCGAATTTCTTCACTTGAAACACTTGTACTTGGGTCACCACTTTTCCTTCATAATTTTCCATGCTCGTGTCAATTTTCGTTGTGATTAACCATCTTGTACTCATGTTTTTATGGTCCCCACCAGGCCTGTTCTGTGTGGTAGCATCATCGAGTTGCCCTTGTTTAGAGCATCCAAGTTGAGTCATCATCACATTCATGGAGTCTATCCTGAGTTCCTCAATATCCTGCTATAGTCCTCCATCCTTCATTTCTTTGTTCCTCTCTCGTGTCACCCATTTTTTCCTTCATTCATACTGTACTCCATCCCCTCCAGTGTCGAGTCAGTAGCTGCTAGGTCATCCATACCCTTTATGCTCTAACAAGGGAAGTCGTCAACCCGCTACTAAGTTCCCCCCATTTCACCATTATCCCTAGTGTCAGTCTATCAGTCACTCCATTATTTTCCCTCATGCCTTAGTTGAGGAGCCCTTATTGCCTCACCTATGGTGGACCTCCTTCTATTGACTTCAGCTTATTCATTCCAAAATACAGGTCTAGATGGAGGTGTACCTTGGTTACGGCTTCCACTCTTGTTCGGTGCCTCGGATCAGGCAAAGGGACTCTTTATTTCCCTTTGACTTGATTTTTTCTCAGCTCCATCTCCTTATGGCATGATCGAGATCCGTATACTTGATGGTTCAGTGATGCAACAGATTGTACCAGTGATTCCCAGGTGTGTGTGAGATGTTCCAGACCTCGTGAGGGGGTGGCCCTTTAGGTAGCCACCCACATTCCCAGATTACTTCTCTATTACAGCCTTGGATGCAGCTTTATATATTTGATGTTTTTGACCTCAGCCGCTTGCAACACCTCTTTAGTTTGCATGTATCATTCAAATTTTTAGAGCCCCTTCCTGTTTTACAGGGCCTCTTTCGTTGTACTTATATCTCATGTACTCAGATATTACTGTATAAGCCCTTGTTGTTGTCCCAGGCACAGTATGTATATGGGATCCATTATCATGTATTTATCTGGCCCATGTTTATGCCAACATGTACTATATAGTTCGGTCTCTTATTTACTAGATGCATTATTCTTTGTACTTTGTTATCTCGGTGGGCATAGGTATGCCTCCCCTACCTCATGTAGAATAGGTACTCACTCATAAAAGATACTTGTCACACCTGTAGGTCTTGCCTCCTGAAGGTCTTATCCTCTAATGCTTTAGTCTACCTTATATTTCTCTCTCTCTCTGACTCCCCCTTCGTTGTCTAGTGATTGAGTTCTTACAACGTAGATTTCCTGGCCATAATGACATTCTTTAATACAGACGTCATGCAGGGCAATCATATACCAATTTTTTGTCATCTAACTCGCGCATTACGGGGATGGACCAAAGTACACCATGTAAGACTAATTTTACCGTAGTAAAATTGCTTTCACTATGAAAAATAACTTATTAATCCATAATTTATTAAGTTGTTTATGGTCTAAACGGGAAACTCCATGAGGAAATATTAAATAAATCCCTATTTTTTTAGTTTTCCTCAAGGGATAATTAATTAAACAATAGTTTAATTAATATTCCTAGTCATATTTAACCCAAAACAGGAAAATTAATTAGATAAATCATTATTTATCTTATTATTTTCTAGGAATATTTATTTAAATAATATTCCTTGTAAAATTTGACTAAATCATTTATAAATAATTGAATAAATCACTATTTATTTAATTATTACTCAACCTCATTCTTAAAATAATAGATAAATCATTTATTTATTTATTATTTACAAATAAAGGGATTTGACCAAATTCAAATTCTTTTTCCCTCCAACAAAAATAATAAAATATTCCATAAAAGTTGGATCTAAATTTGGTTAATAATATTTTAATTATGCACCAATATCTAGAATAACTCAATATTTTGTTATAAATAGAAGATTTTTTCTATTCATTCACTACATTTTGTTGCCTAAAGAGCGCTCTGGATCTATACTTTTGGTCTAACTTTGATCCTCCATCATTGTCATATTTTTTGACCTTTTTGCTTGTGAGCTCCATTTGAGTTCTATTTTTGTCTGGGTTTTCTACACCATCAAGAGAGAAATATCTTAGATCTGAAGCGCTGAGGACATACAATAACCCATCCTATTAAGGGGGACTGGTAACATATTTCTATGTTCCCTTCCCAGTTGTCATAAATACAAAATACTTTAAAAATATTCTTGTCTTGTTTATTGGATGCATGGAGCAACTCTTGTTTTTATTTATTTTTTAATGTCTTTAAATGAATAGATCTGGATTTTGTAGCATTTATTCTGATCAACTAACTACAAATCTAAGGAAATTGAAAACCATCTTTGATGTTATGTTTGTTTCTTATGCATAGCTAAATTGAGATTTTTCGTACGCTTGCGATTATAATTCACACTAACAATTAGTGTCGATACTACCTCCAATGTTGGAATCCACATTGGGCTAACATTCATGTTAATATGTTCTCTTGATATATGGTTAGAGTATTTGGGTTAAGTGAAATTGCAAGAGGAATAAATAGAAGATCTAGAGCCCGCAAGTGGACTAGGGAGTTCAGCCCTAACTCATTTTATAGGTGAAATGACTTTCCCGGGAGGATACTGAAGGTTTATACCTCTCAATATACATAACTATCACATGGGATATCTATGTTGTGAAGACAAAGTGAAAATAAGTTTGAAATCCTAAAAGGATATAGGGTTGGAGGTATGGACTAATTGAACAATCAACACACACACACACACACACATTGTCATTATGTGCATAGGTGTTGAAAAGTGGTTTGATGTGAGTTATTTTATATTAAAATAATCAAGTAACATACTTTCTATAAATATATATATATATATATATATATAGATAATAAAATAAAATAAAATAAAAATTGTGACTCTAACCTAGAAGATCAACTACACTGCAAACAAGTCGTATACTAAGTTTCAAATGTCCTTAAACACAAAATATGAGATGGGTAATATTGCCCAGTAAAGCTAAGTAAAGGTAAGGAGAAACAATTATCTTTAGAATCAATCAAGTGAAAAAATCCCAATGACTCATCAGGTTCTATCTCAGGTGCATTTGCTTCCCACAACCACCAGATATAGTGTAGTTTTTCCTAATATAATGGGTCTCTAAGGAACCATAATGTCTCCATGTAAAGTAACCAAGGGAGAGTTATTTGGATACATATCTCCAAGTTCCTAACATATCTAACAAGTTTATTTGGTTTCCCAAGAGGGATTAAATGTATTGATCATATTAGAGTTACTTTTATAGACACTCATCTTGGGGTCATGAACTAAGCAATGATTTGAGTGTTTTGATTTTTGTAATTATGTGCGCTTGTAGTGTGCTTCAACTAAAAATTAAATCACTTGAAATTAAAGGAATAAACAAATGCTTTGCAAAAAACTTATCTAACTAGGGAGAAAGCAAGAAATTTGAAATAAATATCATTTCATATTCTTAAATTACTTTTGATGTCTCCCCCATAGGGTCAGCTCAATTGTTGATCATCATGATATGAAGTCTTTATGAAGTGTGGTTCAAGGTTTAGATTGCTAGAATAATGATCTCACTAAGAGGGGGGTGAATCAGTGTAGTAGGAAATTAAACAAAATTAAACAATTTTACAATTTGATTATAACTGCAAACATGATATGGCATCAATAAACACTACCATCACATCAACACATGAAAACACCAAATGTATGTGGAAACCATTGTAGAAGAAACTGCTATAACCCTAGTAATTCTCAGGTCGTGGGATTTTGGTTTATAGTTAAAGAAAACAAGGGGTAACCAAGAACCTCTTTTGAAATTCAGGATCTAGCCTTCCTAAATTCCGGAGAGGGATCTCTCCTCAAGATTTAGCTTGATTTTATGTTATAATATTTTAGGATAGGTATGATTGGATAGTGGGTTTGTTTTGAAAGTTTGGTGAGAATAAAATGTACTTCAAGGTAAACCACAGAGGGATCTACCAGACCATTGGGCTATGGAGTCAAATTCTTGCCAAGCAGAGCTAGGAAATAAGGTCTAAAGAGAAAATGTACTAAGGGCAGGGTAGATGACCTTCAAAGGGTTTGAAATAGACTTTTTGATGAAATGGGTGAAATCTGAACAAAAGGGAAATTAAGAATCCTTAGGTTACAGAAATGAAGATGAAAGGAAGGGGTCAAACAGGGATTAAGAGCATTTAAGAATTCTTAAGTTCGATTATCAACAGAAAACATAATAATGAATAACTAGTAAAAAATAGGGAGCTTTTTAACACTAATCCTATTTAAGCTTTCCTAGTTAATCATTAAAGACAGAAAACATTAAAATGTATGTATGGAACTTTTGAAAGATAAAAAGTGAATACAGGATAATACTTGACTTATCTGGTCAGCACAAGAATCCTAAGTTATGATGTCTTTAATCTTAATTTCAGTCTGTTGCTTTACAGATCGACTCACACAAACTTCAATATATCTAGAAAAATCTCTATATTAGTCTTGAGAAATTTTATTCCACACTTAATACTTCAAAAAGATAAGTATTTATACAAAAATTATTACAAAATATCTGAGAGACATATAGGAATATCTCTAGGAAAAAAATAAAGTTTATTACATAGAAAGAGGGACAGCTGTAAAACAAACTGGCAAGATGTCCTCTTATCAATAAAAAATAGGACTAATCATCTTAACTTGTTGCTGGGTTGCAGCTACTGGAAATGCTTGCTAGCATTTTGGAAAAAGATCTTTTGAAGATAACTTGAAAGACACTCTTTCCATTTCACATCCTTTAACTTGTGCTTTATCACGGATACTCTTTACGCTATTTCTTTTACTGTTTTACTGTTTTCAAATAAGGAATTATCTGTAGTAAAAAGTTATTTTGACTGATACTCTTTGATTCTATTTCTTACCCTGATACACTTTGACTGCAAACCTTTATATCAAATCAATAAATTCCTGCCATTGTTCTGCACTGGGAATTATCATACTCTTCAATTTCCTGTAACTTTCATCTGCCTTTGTATACTTAGAAAAATTGGGCTTAACAACGAAAATATGTTTGATCTCATTTTGTAGAAAGAACAAGTTCTCAAAATATTCCAAAATAACTTTACCAGTTGGAGACCCTTGTGGTAAAGGTTTGCTGACCTGCTCTTTGGCATAAGCCCTAATTTTATTGTCATAATCCTTCTGTGCCATTAACTTTTCATTCAAAGCATGAATGTCTGGAAGGACTGCTTGTGTTAGTACTGTGTATTTGGCCCAAATCTCGTGATTGCCAAGTTCATGTCCTTGCATCTGTCCTCCAAATTATTCATCATATTTCTCTTATTCAAGACTTTCTTGATTTGTAGTATACTTTCAGTCCTATCCTGAATTTTTAGCTCTTCAAGATATTCTCTATGTTTACTATTCAGAAATGTGATAAGCTTCAAGGCTTGAGCAAGTTTGTCAGCCAGTTCTTCTTTTGTCTTCTGAATTTCTATTTGTGTTGCTTTGAGTAACTCTTTTTGTTCATAAATAATTTGGATTGAGGACCATTGTAAATGTATGCCTTGAATGATGTTGTTCCAAAGATAATTTTTGATATAAGATACATGTTTAGTGAGATTAACCTGTTGTTGTAGAATATTTACCTGTTCCTGCAATCTATTGGCTCCTTGTTCATGTCCTTTGGATGTAATTAATGCATCTCTATTAGATGTTTCAAGGTTTCGGATAGTACCTTTCAAATTGATTATCTCTTTATCTTTTAAGGACATGTCTTCCATAGCCTTGACTATGGCAGTTGCTTGACCTGTTTGATTTACCTGTGATGTAGATGATGACGTGGCAGAGATATATTTAGAAGTAATTGACACTACAGTTTCCAATACTCCTTTTGGTGCCAAATGTTCTGCCAATCTAGAGGGAACAGTTGTACTTACAGTTGGAATAACTGTGGGAATGGATACTTCATGAGATTTCTTCAATGTTTCGTTTTCTTTCATTAGATATTCTATTTGATTTTCCATCTCTTTAATCTGAGCTGTCATCTTCAAAACTAGCGTCATAGTTTCATCCTTTTATGTATTTTCTTGAAGAAATTCTTTTGCCTATGGGTGCTCACTCTGTGGTAATTTGAGTTGCTTTATCAAGGCAACAATATCTTCATTCTTTTGCCTTATCAATTTCCTAGCAACTTCAGTATTAGAGGGATCTACTCCAGTTTCTATTATCAAATCTTCTAAGGATTTGATCCTCAAATCCTTAGCATGTAGAGATGCTTTATCTAATTTCATTTGAGTTTACAAATTAGATACAAACTTTTGAAGCATGGTAGCACTCATGGTTTTTCTTACTACCTTTAAATACGGCATCTCTGAAGCACTTCTATGGAACTCTATCTGATCTAGTTCATGTATCTACTACTGTTTGGAGAAAAGACATGATCATTTTATTTGTTGAGTAATCAAAGGTTGTCACAAGTCTGTCTTTATCTCATGGTTTTTCCTTCAGAAGTTTAGAATAAACTTCATTCTTGATTTCCTCATTCTTTTCCCTAATCTGCTTGAACCTTTTCTGAATATCAGAATCAGTATCTTCTGTTGTTTTAGAGGAAGAGGGAGCTTCTATATTTATTTCTGCTTCAACCATTTCTTTGCCTTTTCCCTGTGCTTGTACCTGTTCATTCTGAATTTACCTTAGTTTTTCATTAACAATCATTTTGGCCTCATCATCTATTTGTTGATCATTATTATCATCTACATCTGTGACTCCTTTTTCTAGAGTAATAATTCTGGCATTCTTGCTTTAGATTGTTTTAAATTTGTTTTCAATAATTGTCTTTGCAAAATAGCCTTCTTCTTTTCTAGGCCTTTTATTAGATACCTCTGCTTGTTGGTTAACTGTAACCACCTGTGTACTGTGCATCTGATTTTCCTACAGGCTATCTATTTGCATCTCCTGAATATCATCAATTAAAGTGTTTGCAACCCATTCCATTTGATTAGCATACTTTTCAATTAGTGTCGTTGACTCATGGAGGAATGGAGTTAACTTACATTTGACCCTGAGGTTACTCAAAATACCTTGAGGGTCATAGTTCCAGTAAAATATTTCTTGGAACTTGAACGCTGATAATTTGCTGATTACCTCCTTCAAAGCATCTCTGTTGTTGACTATGAGGGGCCAATTTGACTTTTTAACTTGAATTGTGCTTTCTTTTTGGAGGCTATGAATTTCACTGCATCTGCATTCAAAATCTGTCTCAAGTATTCCAAAGCAAAAATCCTGGTAGTTAGAAACTTTTGTAATTTGTAAGGAGCCAGGATTGCACCATACACTCTGATTTCTGTGTGATTTTTATACAAATCAATCTCCAACTTTATAGTTTTCAGACAACTGTAAAATTCTTTTGATTTCTTCATTGATCCTTGGTGGCTTTGCTTTGTTCAACAAACTCATGGCAGGTCTGATAAGCAAATCATTGAAGTCCCTGTAGCTATACTCACTGGTGTTTTTCCTAAGAAGAGAAGTCTAGAATATCACTGAAAGAGTTTTACCCTCCATATCCATCTTCTGTAATGCAATTGGAAAATTATCTACCTGAGAAAATAGGAAGAGATGTAACAGATATGGTGTATATCTAAACACTCCTTCATCAGGTAATTTTATTAACTGATAATGCATATTATCAGCAATGAATTTGGCAAATTTCAAGACCAATTCTGGTTGTTGTCCTGGAGACAAGGAAGAAAGGAAACCTAGGATGGAGGCATCTGTAAACTCATCATTAGCATAGCCTAGAATGAATGATAGCATGGAAATGATTTGCCTGGAGCCTTCAAGGAAGTCAAAAGTATCATAAGGTGGATTTACCTTGGGAAGGTTGACATGATTAGGCATGAAATTTTGAAGGATCTCAAACTTCCTAGGAAAATCTTGATCCAAATACATCTGAGTCAAATCTTCAATTGACAATGATACTGCTCGTGGATCATGGCTTAGTTGGAGCATATCATTGATGGCTTCAGCAGTTATGTAAAATAGGACCTCACTATCTTTGTTTACCATGCATCTCTGGTCGGGGATATAGTGCATCTGACACAATCTAATGAAATCTTGAGCTTGATGAGTGATGGGAACCACATATTTAGGAAAGTTGGAGTCCTATACGGGTATATCATTTGCCACTTTTTTCTCAAATTTTTCCTGACACAAGCTATGTACTTCAAGTAGATCAAATTCTAAGGTAGCATCAGCAATTCTATATTCTAAGTCAATCAAGGGAATGTTTTCTTCAGAGGTGATAGGTGGTTGTAATGGTCTGACTACCTCAGTAGAATCTGCAGCTAGGACAGGAGTAGGTTTATCAATTTTGGATGGTTTGGGGTTTGGAAGCTTGCTAGAGGTAGGCTTCTAAGGTTTGGGACCTCCAATCCTAGGGGTGACCTGCTTTTTTGTCATTTTGAATAAAACTGAGCAAGATTAGACTATTTTCTCAGCTTTTTTTGAAAACAGGAGGTCAATTAAGCAGCTTTTGGGGAAGAATTTAGAAATTGGGCAAGGGTTTTATGAGGAAAATTCAGATTTGCAATGTGTAGAATGTTGGAAAGGGATTTTGATGGATTTTTCAGTGATTCAAAGGTTTTTTCACCGTAGTAATAGCTTTTGGATGGTCAAAATTATTCAAGCGGAAGTGGAAAATTTTGGGAAAATTTTGACAGAGTTTCCCCTGTTTCTTCAAGGTTTGAGTACTCTCATATGAGTACTTTTGGCCTTTAAATTCAAATTGGTTTAATTTTTTCTTGAAAATTAAGAATTTACAGGTTTGGATTACTGAAAATACCTTTGAACAGGTATGGTTGTGGTCGAAGAGGGTTTCAGGTGGTACCAGTCTTCAATATGGTTGCAGTTGTTTGGTAGAAGGCACTTGGAGTCTTTGGAGGTGAAATTAAGAAGGGAAATGGCTTTTAGAATTATGAACTGGTTCGAAAATAGCTCTGGAAATGGTGTCTGTGAGTGATTTTTGAAAGGTGAAAGTGTAAATGCATGCAAACAATAAAAACTAAGGTTGAAACCTTAAGTTTTATCAATACACATGACATTAATTACAGGTCGGAATTAATGGTGGGAGTGGTTTTTGCGTTTGAAGATGAAACCATTAGTGGTTATCGCATTGCTCCTGGGCAGTAAATGGTTTTTCGCTTTTGCAATGTGATCCAATAAAAATAAGACACGTAGTGGATAGTGGTTTGGAGAAACAACTTTTATCGCAAATTTTTTGGCCAACTTCGCCTGATCACTTTTATAATGCGATATTGAATATGCGCCGTTGGATTTGATCGCCCGGTGCGAACGGTCGATATTTCTCGGGAAGCTGTGGGGATATGGAAAGGTGGGACCCGAATTAAATATTAGCCATTGATCTAATAGGGATAATCAACAGTTACAGGCTAATGCGATGGAAATGGTGGGGGCAGGGGAATGATTTATTGGATTTGGTTTAGACTATAGGATTAAATGGATTAGGATGATCGGAGGGTCGAGAACAAATGCGAAGATGCTTCGTCTTTTTTAATGAAAATTATGTATAAAATGGGTTTATACATAGAATGGGCGGTTTATTAAAGGTCTATCAAACCAGGGTTTAGACTGTGATAAAATGATATGTATCGAGAAAATGGGATAAGGTTAAAGCTTTAACCATGGGTAAAGTTGATGAGGGGAAAAGTGAATAAACTCTTTTTCTTCATTGTTTTATATACACAATGGTAAATAAATTGCACATTTTCAATATTATTTATATTATATAGTTTCAGATTTATTAAATGTCTAAAACTATGGGGGAGAGGGGATATTTTATTATGGATAAGTTTCATGTCAAAGGGGTAATTTCGGGATGTTTTTCAACATGTGTTTAATATCTTTGACATAAAAATTATATAATAAGAAGGTTTTGGGGATATTAAATAAGAGGGAGCTATATTAATAGGACTAGGATAATTGATACGGAGTTAATAAAATATGTTAAGTGTTAATATGAAAAGGGACAATGAATACTCAAAATTCATAAATAAAACTAAGGAAAATGAAAATCAAAGCCAAGCTTCATTATCATAATTTAATCACTTTTACTTAGAATATCATGTTTTTTAGGGTTTTTATGTCTTATAAAATGGAGGAAGTTAATCAAATGGGTATTTATGTAATATTTAAGTAAGAAAAGAGTTCCCACTTATGAAGTTAAATGGTGATGAGTGCATGAAGGGGTAAATGATGAAAATTTCTGGGATTAATATAGAAACTTAACATTTTCAACTAATCAGTCATTGAGCCTTGGGTCCGGTCCCAACAGATTTCAAGGAAATGCCTTGAGCCTCTTTGATTGACAGTATAGAATATCAAATTTTCTATGGGAGGGGAAATTAGGTATTTATAGCCTGGTGAAATATATTTACATTGATGTCTCCCACCTTCTTCTACCTACGCAGTCATTATCTTCTAAAAAATTTTCCTTCTATTTTAATCAGGTACATTTGAACTAGCAACCTTACAACATTTTATTCTTTTTGAAAGCAGTAAACTATCTAATTCTACACTTATTTGATCCAAGAATCCAGATTAAACTGTTGGATTCTTTTATTCTCCACCTAACTAATGAATTGTCATGATTGAACTGTATGAAAATTGTTGGGGTTCCCATGTTTTGGCCAGATTGGCAAGACCAAAAGATGAGACAACATCATAACCACTTTGGGGCCCTAGGATCTAGCCCTCCTGGACCCGGAGAGGGATCTCTCCAATAAAACAAAGAATGATATATCCTTGAAAGCTCAAATGAGATGTTAGGCTAGTTATGAAGCACAAAGTGGGGTTTTAAAATGATTTGGTTGGTTGGTTGCTGGGTTGGTCATGATATCATAGATTGAGAAAGTAATGGGAGAAAAGGGAAAAAGCAGCAAGATGTTTCAGCAAAGAGGATAAGTCAAGAAAGTGCCATCCATTGGGCTATGGAGTCATGAAAGGGAATTACTTGCAAAAACTAGCCAAAGCTTTCAGAGGGCAAGTCATCTACACTAAAGGATCTTTTTAGATAGATGGTGGGATGGAACATTAAGGATTGAAAGTGAAAGAAGGAAAGAAACCCAATTTCTGTCTATAGATCAGGTCAGAGGTCATTTAACTCCAGACCTGCTTGGACATACTCAAAGGCAGCTTTCAATGGAGGGACAAAGGGGCAGCTTATAGATCGGACCAGAGGTCATTTAACTCCAGGTCAGCTTTAGCATGCTCCAGGGAAAAACAAAGATAAGTTTAACAGAGCTAGGGTCTATAGATCATAGAAGGAATTTGAACCTTCAATGATTTGACACCAGCAAGAGATCTTAGAAAGGCCAGCTGGTCACACAGGGATCCTAGTGGACAGGGCTAACTCTAATCCCTAGTGTTCCCAAGTCTTCTAGCTTAAACCCAACAAGAAAAACTAAGAAGCAAACCCCAAATTCATACATCAGCTAGCAGGAAATAACATCCGCCACACTGGTTAAACCACATGAATTTACTCTTAGATTCACTATCATCATAAAACATTAAAGGCAAGGAGAGCAGAAACATAGGGTACCTAACAAGGGTAAATCCTATGCCAGATTTCTGATGCAAGCTAGCAGAAAATGAAATAGTATGAAAATGTAATAAACAGTGTTAGAAAAACATCACCAATAGTAATAGACCAGGATCCTGTGAAATGTGCTTGATTAATTGATGAAAAACCAGTCACATACACTAAGCTCAATGGCTGTTACAATCCAAACTTCTCCTCCCAGCCTACTACAATACAAACTACTCTGCTACTTTCTCCCAAAACTATTCTAACAGTCAAAACTGAATCCCTCTAACTACAACAGCAACAACCTTTACAATATGTTCTTCAGGATTCTTATAGGAGAAAAGAATAACAAGAGTAGATGTAAACTTAAATGCAGCATTAAATTTTGAAGCAGCAGGAGGGCCGAGGCTCCATTCAGTTTAAATTCTAGGCATTTATCTCTGGTACTCGTTGGATGATGGAGTGGTCTTCGTCAGGTTTCCATTTACTCCAAGTATGTCTCTGGTGTACTGAACAAAATGCAGAACGATGATGCTAGGGTCTGCCATGCTGTATAACAAATGCTTCTGACGGCGTAGGACTGTTGTCAGGGCTGGAAAATCTCTCTGAGACACGGCATAGGGTGAGAACTGTATGGGCGCATCGTCCTTTATGGAAAGAACCTTCTGCTGATGTGAAAACCCTTTAGTATTATTTTTTGTGCCTTGGACCTTTTGATCGATCCTCGAGGTCTTCGAACTGGTACCTTTCCTTTGAATAATTGGATTAAGGCTTTAATATTTTCAACAATGTGCCTTAGATATTCAATTCCCTCATTGATACTCTTTTTCGCTTCCACGTTTTCCTCTGACTGCGAAATCTGTGCTTTAAATGGTTCTGGATAAATTTGAAAGATTTTAGCTCCGTCCTTTGAATGCACATCTTGTCATGCCTCCTTCTCAAGCTTTCTTCATGAATTCAACCCCTGAAAATGGTCCTTTCTTGCGCTCTGTGCCACTGCAACAGTGACTGTGAACCACGGTGGCTTTCACGACCCGAAACCCTGCAAAACCTGAAAACAAATTAAGAAAATCCATGCATGGGGAGGGTGGATGCAGCGGGGATAACGAAAATGGACGTGTAGCTGGTGAGATGGTGGAATAGTGCGGGATTATGGTGGAAAACATAGTGGGAGGCTTGCAGAATGGTGGCGTAGCATTTTAACGTAAAATATTAAAACCTAACCTTTGAACGCATATATGTACATGGACGGGCAAGAAATACGATGAAACACATGGAATAGGTGACGTGGCAGGAGTGGTCAACGGCGGTTCATGCAATCAAATCTGGACCGTCCAATCTCAGGAGGAGATCGACAGCTGAAAATGCAGCAGAGGGCAACATATGGTGGGCCAGGGGTACGGTTTCTTTGGGTTATCCCCTGCGCAACTTCGCGGAGCGATTACCATTGGATGGAGAGCTTCAGATCGGATGGCGTACGTGAATATCGCACCAGGTTTTCCGCTGAACGATAACGCGTGATGGGGAGGTGGTTTTCAAATAGTGTCAGTGCCACACGTCATGCGATGAGTGGAATCGCTGGCCAAACGAAAAATACCACCCACCCCTCAAAGGCGATGCGACAGAAACCGCTGGATTTTGAACAGTGACCGTGGCGTGGGGACCACCAAGGCGAGCGGATTCCAGACCGTCGTATCTGCGGGTAAATGAACGGTGGAGATGTGATGAACGTGCGGTGAAAGGGTTGAGTGATGGATGTTGTGGGGATCGCGACAATTGTCCGATCTGTATAGATCGACGGCTCAAAACGCTCCTGATATTCAATTTCGGTAAGCGCCTTCCGCCTTGGCGCCTGGTTCTAGCACCGCGGTCGCGTGGTGGAAAAGGTTAAGGGAGCTAGCCAAAAGGGGCTAAGACCCATATCTATGGAAAATATGGTTTTTGGCCCATTTTTAGTGCATTTTCAGGCCAACAAAGGGTAACGATAGGGGAAATAAGGGGAAATAAAACCACACCAGGGATGTGTGTATGGTTTTGAGGGGATTTTGGGAAGGTTTAGAAGGACTAGGGGAGGGAATTTGGGGGTAAAAAAGGGAATTTGGACAAAGGGAAAAAGGGTTGAAATGGGACATTTTGCAGGGGTACAAGGGGCAAAAGTAGGCCTTTTGGAGCACAAATTTTATTGCAATCAGTGAGACCTTATAATGGGAGTCAACAGAGGGAATTTATCAAAGGCAAAGGCACAGGAGACTTCAAGGATGATGTTTTTTCAGAGGAAATGCATTCCTTTAAAGCTCAGAAACATTTTAGCCCACTGTTTGCTTGTCAAAAATTTATAGGGGGCTAACAGTGGCTCCACATGGGGATGGATTCTTCTTGAAGGAGTCAAGAATTCATAAAATGATCTTTGGTGTAGGCCAGATGCCTGATGCTTGAGCCACCTTTCTTCTTTGATTTTCAGCTGCCAAAAACATGATAGATCAGCAAAAAAATTCCCAAACAATCTACCTACCCATCCTACAATCCTAGCATTAATATTTTGGGTGCATTTGGACTTGCAGACCCTTTACATCATTTATTTTTATAAACAGAAAATAAACCTATTCTATTTCTATCCTTAATACTCCAGGAGACCAGATTAGACTGTTGGCCTCATAGCTTCTCTACCTAATCTAATATATGCTAGGATTAAACTGTCTAGAAGATTTCTTCTCTACATTCTAAGACAGAAATTGAAAACATTCAAGCCAGGATTAGGCTTTCTGACTTGCTGGACTTTGCGGGAATTAAAAACAACTAACTACATGCTCACAGACTGAGCTTATTTGAGCTTTTACTACCTACCCTACACTAACTTGACATATTTACAAGTCTATCTTACAAACATTGTCTTCCAATGTAACCAGTCCATCAAATGATCCCATGACTGGTCTCTCTTGCTCAACTCCTTGAGCACGCTGGATAGGCAGGGCTACTCCCACTCTTTTTGTTCCACAACAGCAGCTACAAAAAATTTTCTTGTTGTCTGCAACATGCTGCTTAAAAATACCTTTGATCCTTCTTCAAATGTTTGCAAGAAATGTGCATAAGGATCATGATATGATACCTTGTGATGAATATGTGGCAGGTAGGCTTCAACTAGGATTTCTTCTTCTACCACTGGGTCAAGAACATGACTCTCTTGAGGGAGAGAATCTTCTTCATCTTCTGAACTGGAGAACTCATCATATATTGCAGGTGAGTCCTCTTGGGGCTCTGATATGTTCTGCTCTGAGGTGTTGAGCTCTGTGAAGAGATCCATGTATTCTTGAGCAGGGGTTTGGTCTATTTCTTCCTCTATGTCAAGAGAAGGTTCCTTTTTTTCACCTTGCTCAAGAATCTCTTCTTTGCTTTCCTCCTCATCTTCTGAAAGGAAAAATTGCTGGTTACCAGTCTCACTGATGATTTGTGGTAAAGCAGAATGAAGATTCAAGGAATCTTCATCTAATATCATACTATCGTAGCTCTCCCCATCAGTGTCATAAATAGCCTGCATTGGCTCATTACTCTCTGGAAGTAAAGAGAACTGATTTTCCTCCCATAAATCTACTAATGATGACCCCGCAAGATCATCTTCTGTTTGGAGAACATCATCATCAGATAGATCAAAAATAGGAGAATCATGAATGTAAGTAATGCTACCAATCAAATATACTGGATTATCAGCAGATTTTTCTTCACTCTGATTTACATGTGAGCTTTCCAACTCTGTACAACAAATCTCATAAAATGAATGGACAAGGATGTCTTATCTGTAAAAAATTTCAGAGGTTGGCTGTCTATTGATGATCTGATATATTTCTTATTCTGTCAAAGGGGAAGATGGTCTTATGTTCCTTTGTGTAGAAGTGCAGCAGCTCTCTGTTTCCTTTGAAGACTGGATTTGAGGCAGAATGTCATCTGAACCCTCAACTGCAAGGGATGGTAGATCAGCATCTGAGTTTTCAGGAATATCTTGAGGAATGTCTATGGTCTCTTGACTTTTTTCTTTCTCGGCTGATTCATCCATGTTCTTTTGATAGCTAGGATGCATATGAAATTCTTGAATGGTTTTTAACAAATCTTCAATATGCATATTAACCAAATCCTCATCAATATCTAACAGGTACTATATGATATTCTGAGATTGATCACAACAATCCCATGATAAGGATGGAGAGTTTCCTTTATAATTCTTGTAAAATACTTGGTGCATGTCCCTTAAAGAAAACAAACTCTGAGGTTCTAACCATTCATACCAGACCCTAGCTTTTCCTTCTAATGTTGCCATGAACATTTTCATTGGGTAGTATTCATGCCATTCAACTTTAAATTTCCACACATGTATATGAAACTTGATGAGATGTAGCAAGGGGTCATCAGCATTTTCACCCTGAAAGGTAGGCAGGTTTTTTAACCAGTCCACTTCAGGCATTTTGTGTGGGAATCCAGGGATATGCTCCCTATTCATTGGGGCATATCTTCTCTGTATGCGTGGAAGCATGTTTGTAAATCAGAAAGAGGTCACTGTATCTTCTCAACTAGTTTAGAGTCTTCTACCAGTGGAGTCATTTGGTCTTCTAGGAGTTATGGAGTGTGGAGTCGCCAGGTGGATGTATATGAATGTTTAAAGCAGGATGTTGTCCACCATCAGCAATTAGATCCAATCTAAAGGCAAAGTGGTCTCTTCCCCAGTGGAGTCACCATTATGTTGGGGTTCCCATGTTTTGGCCAGATTGGCAAGACCAAAAGATGAGACAACATCATAACCACTTTGGGGCCCTAGGATCTAGCCCTCCTGGACCCGGAGAGGGATCTCTCCAATGAAAACAAAGAATGATATATCTTTGAAATCTCAAAATGAGGTATTAGGCTAGTTATGGAGCACAAAGGGGGAGATTTAAATGATTTGGTTGGTTGGTTTCTGGGTTGGTCATGAGATCATAGACTGAGAAAGTAATGGGAGGAAAGGAACAAAACAGCAGGATTCTTCAGCAAAGAGGATAGGTCAAGAAAGTGCCATACATTGGGCTATGGAGTCATGAAAGGGAATTACTTGCAACAACTAGTCTAGGCTTTCAGAGGGCAAGTCATCTACACTAAAGGATCTTTTTAGATAGATGGTGGGATGGAACATTAAGGATTGAAAGTGAAAGAAGGAAAGCAACCTAATTTCTGTCTATAGATCAGGTCAGAGGTCATTTAACTCCAGACCTACTTGGACATACTCAAAGGAAGCTTTCAGTGAAGGGACAAAGGGGCAGCTTATAGATCGGACCAGAGGTCATTTAACTCCAGGTCAGCTTTAGCATACTCCAAGGGAAAAAAAGAGATAAGTTTAACAGAGCCAGGGTCTATAGATCAGAGAAGGACTTTGAACCTTCAATGCTTTGACACCAACAAGAGATCTTAGAAAGGCTAGCTGGTCACACAAGGATCCTAGTGGATAGGGCTAACTCTAATCCCCAGTGTTCCCAAATCTTCCAGCTTAAACCCAACAAGAACAACTAAAGATATATTTCATTAATTCATACATCAGCTAGCAGGCAATGACATCCACTACACCAGTTAAATTAACTGAAATCAACCCTTAGATAACACATTTAGCAGAAAACATTGAAGGAAAGGAGAGCAGAGACATAGGGTACCTAACAAGGGTAAATCCTATGCCATATTTCTGATGCAAGCCAGCAGAAAATGAAACAGTATGAAAATGTAATAAACAATGAGAAAAACATCACCAATAGTAATAGACCAGGATCCTGTGAAATGTGCTTGATTAATTGATGCAAAACCAGTCACATACACTGAGCTCAATGGCTGTTACAATCCAAAATTCTCCTTCCAGCCTACTACAATACAAACTACTCTACTACTTTCTCCCAAAACTGTTCTAACAGTCAAAACTGAATCCCTCTAACTACAACAGCAACAACCTAACAACAACCTTTACAATATGTTCTTCAGGATTATTATAGGAGAAAAGAATAACAGGAGTAGATGTAAACTTAAATGCAGCATTAAATTCTGAAGCAGCAGGAGCACCGAGGCTCCATTCAGTTTAAATTTTGGGCATTTATCTCTGGTACTCGTTGGATGATGGAGTGGTCTTCGTCAGGTTTCCATTTACTCCAGGTATGTCTCTGGTGTACTGAACAAAATGCAGAACGATGATGCTAGGGTCTGCCATACTGTATAACAAATGCTTCTGATGGCGTAGGACTGTTTTCAGGGCTGGAAAATCTCTCTATAACACGGCATAGGATGAGAACTGTATGGGTGCATCGTCCTTTATGGAAAGAACCTTCTACTGATGTGAAAACCCTTTAGTATTATTTTATGTCCCTTAGACCTTTTGATCGATCCTCGGGGTCTTAGGACTGGTACCTTGCCTTTGAATAATTGGATTAAGGCTTTAATATTTTCAACAGTGTGCCTTAGATCTTCAATTCCCTCACTGATACTCTTTGCGGCTTCCACGTTTTCCTCTGACTGCGAAATCTGTGCTTTAAATGGTTCTAGAGAAATTTGACAGAGTTTAGCCCCGTCCTTTGAATGCACATCTTGTCAAACAACCCCAGACACCTTCATAAAAGCAGCCTTGAAAATGGTCCTTGCTTGCGCTACCGTACCCACTTTGCAACAATATTTGTGAACCACGGTGGTTTTCACCACCCAAACCCTGCCAAAATGAAAACAAATTAAAGAAATCCATACATGGGGAGGGTGGATCACGGCGGGGACAACGAGAAAGTGGACGTGCGTTTGGTGAGATGGTGGAATAGTGCGGGTCTGGTGGAAAATCTGGTGGGAGGCTTGCGAATGGTGGCGCGACATTTTAACGTAAAATATTAAAACTTGACCTTTGAACGCATATATGTACATGGACGGGCGAGAAATACGATGAAACACGTGGAATAGGTGACGTGGCAGGAGTGGTCAACGGCGGGACATGCAATCGAATCTAGACCGTCAGATCTCGGGAGGAGATCGACGGCTGAAAATGCAGCGGAGGGCGATGGATGGTGGGCCAGGGGTACGATTTCCTTGGGTTATCCCCCATGCAACTTCGCGGAGCGATGACCGTTGGATGGAGAGCTTCAGATCGGATGGCGTACGTGAATATCGCACCGGGTTTTCCGCCGAACGATAACGCGCGATGGGGAGGTGGTTTTCAAATAGTGTTGGTGCCACACATCATGCGATGAGTGGAATCGCTAGCCAAACGAAAAATACCACCCACCCCTCAAGGGCGTGCGATAGAAACCGCCGGATTTTGAATAGTGATTGTGGGATGGGGACCACCGAGGCGGGCGGATTCCGGACCGTCGGATCTGCAAGTAAATGAACGGTGGAGATGCGATGAACGAGTGGTGAAAGGGTTGAGCAATGGATGTTGTGGGGATCGCGACGACCGTCCGATCTGTATAGATCGACAGCTCAAAACGCTCCCGATATTCAATTGTGGTAAGCACCTTCCACCTTGGCACCTAGTTCTAGCACCACGGTCGCATGGTGGAAAAGGTTAAGGGGGTTGGCCGAAAGGGGCTAAGACCCATACCTATGGAAAATATGGTTTTTGGCCCATTTTTAGTGCATTTTCAGGCCAATAAAGGGTAACGATAGGGGAAATAAGGGGAAATAAAACGACACCAGGGGTGTGCGTATGGTTTTGAGGGGATTTTGGGAAGGTTTAGAAGGACTAAGGGAGGGAATTCGGGGGTAAAAGGGGGAATTTGGAAAAAGGGAAAAAGGGTTGAAATGGGACATTTTGCAGGGGTACAAGGGGCAAAAGTAGGCCTTTTGGAGCACAAATTTTATTGCAATCAGTGAGACCTTATAATGGGAGTCAACAGAGGGAATTTATCAAATGCAAAGGCACAGGAGACTTCAAGGATGATGTGTTTTCAAAGGAAATGCATTCCTTGAAGGCTCATAAAAATTTTAGCCCATTGTTTGCTTGTCAAAAATTTATAGGGGGCTAACAACAATTGTTTGTTCTCTATCTACAACATTTGAAATTGAAAATATGACGAGTCAAGATTATATTGTTCAACTTATCACAGATTATGGCATTTATTGACACTCTGCCATAATCAACTGCAAAAGGTAGAAGTAGTGGCATTTAGACTTGCACATTTTCATGTTTTATTCATCTTTTTTCTTTTGGAGTATATTATTTTTTCTAAGTCCTTTGATTTTTCTTTTAGGACTTTTTACCCTCTTTTTTTTTTTTTTACAAAATATGGGAAAATAACTTGCAGAAAGCAAAGTTTGTACATATTTACAAGACTACCATTAGTCAAGTCAAAATTATGAATCCTATATTTATAGGTCACTAACATCGGCTTCACTTGGGGATGGCATTTCCTAGTGGAATGTCAAGAACTCTGAGATAAGTAGCCTTCATCTTTGACCTTGGTGATCTTGTAATTGTCTTCTGGTTTCTGTAGCAATTCATACTTATGACATTTTGTACTGCAAAGCTTAGGGCCTTCTCTTCGGGCTTCAAATTTGTAGATAAAATATCCAATCCAAGCTACACACTTGCAATGATTATATACAATGATAAAGTAAATCAATCTAACTAGTTAGTGACTCTGAAGAATAGTATTGTTTCAACATCCTACCATTCACTGGTCCTTCTTGAATTTCAGTTCCATCCAAATTCCTGATGAAAAAAGAATAGTTAACTTTGTAACCATATATCACATAAGGTCCTTGCCATAGAAAGTCAAACTTTCCATGTTTGCCTTTATCCTCTCTTCGTGAATCCAATCTCAAAAGTTGATCTCCTATGAAAAAATCATCTTCTTTAATCCTTTTGTCAAAAATCTTTTTGATTTGATTATGTAAAACTTGTGATTTTTCATAAACTTTTTCCCTAGTTTTTTGAAGATGTACGGTTTCATTGATTCTTCGTTGAATATCATTTGTTTCCACCTGTGATTCCTGGATAATCTTCATGACTAGAACACCCAAGGAAGAGGGGAAAATTGCATCTATTCCATAGAAAATCTGATAAGGTGAAGTTCCAATAGACTTCTTTGTGGTAAGTCTATCAGCCCATAAGGCATAGAATAGCTTTTTGCTCCATGTCTTTTTTTTTTCTTGGAGTAATTTTTTGATGATATTGATTAAGCTTTTGTTTGATGATTCTTCTAAACCATTACCTTGGGGATAGTAAGCAATGGAATGACCTAAGATAATATGGTATTTATGACAGAAAGAAATCATTTTCTTGGATTTGAATGCAGCTGCATTGTCAGTAATAATCTTATGTGGGCATCCAAATCTTGAAAAAATATTACTTTCTATAAATGAGATTATAACTGAATCAGTGGCTTTCCTAGTATGAATGGCTTCTATCCACTTGGTAAAGTAATTTGTAGCAGTTAAAATCCATTTATGTTGGCCTGAGGATGGAGGATGGATTTCACCAATGAATTCTAACCCCCATTATTGAAATGGCTTTTCAGTTGATATAGGCTTAAGAGGTAAGGGAAATAGTTTCTTTTTCCCTTCAATAATTTGGCATTTGTGACAGGAGGTAACAAAATTTTTAACATCAGAAAATAAAGTTGGCCAGCAAAAACCAACTCTCAGTATTTTTTATGTTGTACTCTTCCAATATATGTGGCCTCCATAGTCACCTGCATGAAATTCCTCAAGAATTTTGTCAGCCTCAGATTTTAATATACAATTTAGTAAAATCCCACTATTTTCTTTCCAGTAAAGTGCATTGTTTAAGATACAAAACCTCATTGCTTTCTGTTTGATGAATCTTGCTTTGGTTTTAGTTAACCCAAGAGGAGCTTGTAAATGTGTTAGTACAAAGATAATATCAAAGTACCATGGTGAGTCTAGATATACCTCACTGATCAATGGAGTCTCCATCTCCTCCTGGTCATCTATTTTTGTAATGAAATTTATATCTAAGGAATTACAATTAGATTCAACCATCAATCTGGCTAAACCCTGTCCTTTAATGAGTTTTGTTGGTTTGATTTCCAGATCATATTCAAGGATAGTGGCAATCCACTTTCCTCTCCTACTATCAGGTCCATCTTGTGTCAGAATATCTTTGATTACTGCATTGGGGACATATGCAATGATGTGGGAATGAAGTATGTAAACTCTGAAATCCTTTATGGCTTTAACCAGGGCTAAAGCCTGTTTTTCCATTATATTGTACTTCAGAGGTGAATCTCTGAGGGCTTTACTAATGAATGAAATTGGTTGTTCAAAACCTTGAATGACTTACTTAACGCAGTTGAATCCCAAAAATGATATCTAACCTTGATTTTTTTTTTTGCAGAAGAACTGCAGCTATGGTGTGTTCAGATGCAAAGGAAAAGATTATGAAATCTTTTGTATAATCGGGACTGATGAGGACTAGTGCTTTTGTCAAGGCTTGTTTTATGGATTCGAAAGATTTTTTGGCCTTTACTATCCATTTTATTGCAGAGTCCTTTTTAAACATATTGTTGAGATATTTTATTATTTCAGCCAGATTAGAGATAAATCTTCTTAAATAATTGATTTTACCCAAGAATGCTTGAAGTTCTTTTATGTTTCTTGGTGGTTGAATGTTCAAAATAGCTTCAATTCTTGCAGGGTCTATTCTAATGCCTTCCTTGGAGATTATGTGACCTAACAGTTTTCCTTCTTCTAGTCCGAAAAGAGTATTTTTAGGATTAAGGGATATACCATATTTTCTACACTTGATAAAGACTTGTCTCAGGTGATCTAAGTGTTCATAATTTTTTTTTGAAAAGACAGTAATATCATCAAGATAGATAACTAAAAATTCATGGATCTCCTTAGCAAAGGCAATATCCATGGCCCTCTAAAAAGTAGCTCCTGCATTTTTCAATCCAAAAGGCATTTTCACGTACATGAAAGTGCCCCAAGGAGTAGTAAATGAAGTTTTAGTTTGATCATCTTTATGAACTAGAATTTGATTATAACCAGAGAAACCATATAGTAAAGAAATTCTTGAAGAACCTGCCACCCTCTGCAAAATATGATCCATTTTAGGCAAGGGGTAATTGTCTTTCAAGGAAGCTTTATTGAGATTTCTAAAGTCTATACATAGTCGAATTTCTCTTGTTTTCTTTCTAGTGGGCACTAAATTAGATACCCAATCAGAATACCTGACTGATGCAATTATTTGTGCATCAAACATTCTTTTAACTTCTTTTTCGATTAAAGGTAACAAAATTGGATTAATCCTTCTTAGTTTTTCTTGAAAAGGTTTTTGATTTTCTTTCAATGTATTCTTATGTTGAATTATGTCTTTGTTGTAAGTTTTCAAATCTTTGTAACCCCATGCAAAAACATCCTGATATTCTTTCAAAAGTTCTATGTATTTAACCTTTTCTTCTGATGATAAGGATTTTGATAGTTTGATCATTTTTGGTTTTTCATTTGTCCCTAAGTTATACTCTTCTATATCAGACCTGACTGGTTCCATTTTTGGCCTTTTGGGCATATCATTGGAATCAAACAAGTCCTCTAAGGGAGTTAAACCTCTGGGTAAAATGTTATGTTTTAAATCAATCAAATTTGGTTCATCTTCCATCATTTCCTCTATATCTAATTTTTTCAAGTCATTTGTGTCACTCTGAGTAAATATAGTAGGTCTATCAAAATTATGTACATCTAAATCATCAATTTGACAGAAATTTGAGTCTATATTACAATTATTATCAATTTGGAAATTTTGAAACTCTTGCTCATTGTTCAAAAAGTGATATATTTTTTCATCTTCTGAGAAAATTTTCCAGTATTTTACATTATCTGGGACAATAGGTCTGTGTTTGATTTCAGCAGTGTATTTTTGAATTGGTGAAAATGGAAATTTGCAAGTGCTGGCAAAGGTTGCTAAACAATCGGCTTGCAGATTATGTTTTCTAGGGATGATAGCAAACTTGCTTTCTAACAAATCCTAAACCAAATCATGTGTTGTGTCCCTTTATCTGGCCAATCTGGGATTGTGAACAGAGTATTCTGCGTTTATTTGCTTGATAACTAACTATGAATCTCCCATGACCAATATTCTTTGCCCTCCCAATTTTCTAATGATTTGAAGACCTAAGATTAAAGCCTCATATTCAGCCATGTTATTGGTACATTTGAAATTCAATCTAAAGGCATGTCCTTGGGAATGGCTAGTTTCAATGTTGGTAATCCATACACCAGCTCCAGCTCCTAATTTATTCACAGATCCATCAAAATCCAAATGCCATAAAGCTTCATGACAAATGTAATCATCCATTATTTTAGGCTTCTTATCAGTGAGTTCAGTTCGGATGTTATTATGATCAGAATTAAAGAGAATAAAGGAATCAAGATCAGTAGGAGTTGAATAGATTGAGTAATTGGTAGGTCTTTCAGCACTGTTGATCATAAACTTCATTAAGGTTTCTCTGTAAAGCTTTTTGGGCTGCCCAAATACCGAGATAGTGGAATAACTCATGTCAAGTTGTAGAGATCCCTGCAACTTTTCTCCCCATGAGCGAGAAAGAAGCATGCCATACTTTGGCGGGATATCAGCTACGACAACATCCATGATCATGCTTTTACCAGGATATTGGACTAAGTTTACACACAGATCTTTAATCAATCCTATGCATTGGACTTTAGATGAATCAAATGAGAACAAATCCTTATATGGCCAAGTTATGTCTAGATTCAAGGTTTCCATTATTGCTCTGGGCATTAGGTTATGGGAAGCTCCAGTATCTAGCATAGCATTGTGTAATATCTGATCATGTACAGTAAGGCTTAAATAGAATGGAGGTACTGACCCATCCGAATGCTTACCATCTACATTTGGACCAAATATTAATTTAGGTCTATCATCACTCATATTAATTGTATCCTCATTTTCATTTACATTCAATATTTCAGTGATAATAGATCTATACAAGTCATTTTTAGCCAATTCAACTAAGGGAACAGCTATCTTTAACTTGGATATTTCAGATTGAATGTTAAATGTTGAATGAGATTTGATAGCTTGAATTATTTCATCTTTTGGAACTGTGGTTTGGGATGATTTTTCTTATGTTTCAGCAGTTTTACCTTTAGCTTGAGATTTCCTTTTATCTTCTGTTTGAGTTTCTTGATTTCTGCTATATTTGATTGTTTTTCAAGAATAGTTTGAGTGTTAGCAGATGCTTTATCAGATTTGGAATTCTCAGTAGAAGATTTAGGATTTGATGATTTTGAGTCAGCTGGATTCTTTTTTGGATCAGTAACTGTTGCTGAATTGGGGGCCTTTGAAGTATTAGTATTTTGGGCATCTCTGGAGGATTGAGCCACCTCATCAGTGATAACTATAATCTTTGGACTAGGGTGTTTTTTATAATTGGGTGGGTTCGAATTTTGTTTATTTTCTCTGGGAAGCATCTGCAAAACTTTCATTTTGGGAGCCTCAATATTCTTTTTTTTTTACTTTGTTGAGTTGCAGCATTGTTTTTTGTAGTAGGCTCATTTGATTTCTTTCTCCTAAGGTTATATTGGTTGTGAATTTCATTGATTGCGAAGTCATAACCTTGCTTATAGTCAAAGCATTCACCAAATTCCACTTTGAAATGTTGTAGCTCAAAGAGTTCCTGATCCTCCTGAGTGAGGAAAATTGTATTTCTTTCATCTATCCCCATAACTATGTTGATTTCTTCCTCATCCTCAACATTGTTTTGAGAACTCTCTGAAAAGTTTTCTTGGAATGGGGGTCTAATGTTTTGATCTGGGGAAGGTTCTTTACCTTTCCCAGGATTGTTGTTTTTCCTGTAGTTGGGATTCCTGATTTGGGATTGATTGTCCCATTGTGGTTTCCTTTCAATGTGGTCTAGTCTCTCAACTAATTTTTCTAATGTTTTTTTAATAAAATCAAATTTACCATCTAAGTTTGAAGCTTCTTCTTTGATGGTGACCATCCTCTCATTTATAAGTCTGGTTTTTCTGGCAAGGATATTGATTTCTACACCAACAGCATTTATTTGAATTTGTTCTAGGGTGTCTGCATCCCTTTCTCTAAGTTGATAGGCCATGTCTACATCAAAACAATCAGGTAATTTGAGCAGCATGGAATATGGAGAGGGTTTAAGGTCTGAAGGAATAGAATTGTAAATACTATTGTATCTAGTGAAAAAATCTTGGACAGACTCATTGGGAACTCTCTTAACAGCATCAAACTCAGATAATATTTGTAGGGGATTTTTCTTCTTTTCCCATTTATTTAGGAAAGCTCTAGGGAATGCAGCTAATTCTGCTATAGTACCAGCACCTAAATTTCTAAACCATGTTTTTACTTCTCCAGTTAAGCTTTGTGCAAACAACCTCATTCTGACATCATACTCATCTATCTCATAAATTTCCCAAAAATCATTCAATATGGTGATATGTTGTTGTGCAGTAATTTGTGAACAATTATAAAACAATTGGATATCCTTTTGGTAATTTTGGGGCATGTCATCGAGGTTTTGAGGTAAAACCAGGGGAGCATATCTGGCTGCCATGGCTTGAATTTTTGCTAAACTGGGAGGTACAATAGTAGTGGCAGGGATAGTGTTGGTTACAACAGTGGATGTGCTGAAGGCTGTACTTGAAGAGCTTGGAAAAGGAGATGAAAAATAAGTGGTATGGCTAGTTCTTATTGTGGTAGTGGTTGTAGTGGATTTATTGAATGATGGAAATACTACTTTAGGCTACAAAGGCAACTCAGGGATGAATGGTCCTGTGGATGAACTGGTGGTGTATTGAGGATATGATGAATATATGATCCTATGTTGCAAAGGCAACTCAGGACTAACATTTTCTGGGGGTGAATTGATAGTGGAATCTACAAACGAAGTGGCAGCATACAGATTAGAATCTGTTGCTGGAAAGATGGTGGTGGATAATTGAGAAACTAGAGGTTTAAATTGAGACAAAAAATTAGCTAATTTAATAGTTTCATCAATGTCTTTAATTCGTGTAACACTTACCATTTCTACTGGACTATGAATTTCAATTCTATCTGATTTTATAGGTGCTGAAATAACTTTTTGTTTCTCATTCACAAAAGAAGTAAAAACAGGATCTATAACAGTTTCCTTTAAATCAGTTTCAGACTTGGTTCTAAATAATGATTTTCAAAACTTAGTATCAAATTCAATATCTAATAAGCATACTAATTATTTGGGTAAATAATCGGCTCTTCTCAGGGGTACTTCAGTTTTTGAACTAACAGTTTGTTTTTTCTTTTTTCCTATCTGGTCCGGATTGTCTACTATATCTGCAGGGTTTGGATCAGGGTTGGATCTAGTATAATAGACTTTCTTTGGAGCCATAATGATTATTGTATAAATACCCACAACCTTTAAACTTAACCTTAAAGTAGAAAAGATATGTTTAAAAATCTTCCTCAAAGATTAAACTTAAAACTAGAGAGTGGTTGGTTCCCCAGTATGGTCACCAGTATGTAATCACCCTAGTAATAATTAGGTCGTGGGATTTTGGTTTATAGTTAAAGAAAACCAGGGGTAACCAAGAACCTAGCCTTCCTAAATTCTGGAGAGGAATCTCTCCTCAAGATTTAGCTTGATTTTATGTTATAAGATTTTAGGCTAGGTATCATTGGACGGTGGGTTTATTTTGAAAGTTTGGTGGGAATAAAAGGTACTTCAAGGTAAACCACAAAGGGATCTACCAGACCATTGGGCTATGGAGTCAAATTCTTGGCAAGTAGAGCTAGGAAATAAGGTATAAAGAGCAGATGTACTAAGGGCAGGGTAGATGACCTTCAAAGGGTTTGAAATAGGCTTTTTGATGAAATGGGTGAAATCTAAACAAAAGGGAAATTAAGAATCCTTACATTACAGATATAAAGATGAAAGGAAGGGGTCAAACAGGGACTAAGAGCATTTAAGAATTCTTAAGTCCGGTTATCAGCAGAAAACATAATAATGAATAACTAGTAAAAAACAAGGAGCTTTTTAACACTAATCATGTTTAAGATTTCCTAGTTAATCATTAAAGATAGAAAATATTAAAATGTATGTATGGAAATTTTGAAAGATAAACAGTGAAAATAGGAAAATACTTGACTTATCTGGTCAGCACAAGAATCCTGAGTTACGATGTCTTTAATCTTAATTCCAGTCATCTTCTTTACAAATAGACTCACACAAACTTCAATATATCTAGCAAAATGTCTATAATAGTCTTGACAAATTTTATTCCACACTTAATACTTCAAAAAGAGAAGTATTTATACAAAAATTATTACAAAATATATGAGAGACATATAGGAATATCTCTAGGCAAAAAATAAAGTTTATTACATAGAAAAAGGGACAGTTGTAAAACAAACTGGCAAGATTACCTCTTATCAATAAAAAATAGGACTAATCATCTTAACTTGTTGCTGGGTTGTAGCTGCTGGAAATGCTTGCTGGCATTTTGGAAAAATATCTTTTGAAGATAACTTGAAAGACACTCTTTCCATTTCACATACTTTAACTTGTGCTTTATCACTGATACTCTTTACCCTGTTTATTTTACTGCTTTACTGTTGTAAAATAAGGAATTATCTACAGTAAAAAGGTATTTTGACTTCTTTGATTATGTTTCTTACCCTTACACACTTTGACTGCAAACCATTATATCAAATCAGTAAATTCCTGCCATTGTTCTGCACTGGGAATTCTCATACTCTTCAATTTCCTATAACTTTCATTTGCCTTTGTATACTTAGCAAAATTGGGCTTAACAATGAAAATATGTTTGATCTCATTTTGTAGAAAGAACAAGTTCTCAAAATATTTCAAAATAACTTTACCAGTTGGAGACCCTTGTGGTAAAGGTTTACTGACCTGCTCTTTGGCATAAGCCCTGATTTTATTGTCATAATCCTTCTGTGCCATTAAATTTTCATTCAAAGCATGAATGTTTGGAAGGCCTTCTTGTGTTAGTACTGTGTATTTGGCCCAAAATCTCGTGATTGCCAAGTTCATGTCCTTGCATCTTTCCTCCAAATTATTCATAATATTTCTCTTATTCGGGACTTTCTTGATTTGTAGTATACTTTCAGACCTATCCTGAATTTTTAGCTCTTCAAGCTCTTCCTTGTGTTTACTATTCATAAATGTTATAAGCTTCAAGGCTTGAGCAGGTTTGTCAGCCAGCTCTTCTTTTGTCTTTTGAATTTCTATTTGTGCTACTTTGAGTAACTCTTTTTGTTCATAAATAATTTGGATTGAGGGCCATTGTAAATGTATGCCTTAAATGATGTTGTTCCAAAGATAATTTTTGATATAAGATACTCGTTCAATGAGATTAACCTGTTGTTGTAGAATCTTTACCTGTTCCTGCAATATGTTGGCTCTCTGTTCATGTCCTTTGGATGTAATTAATGCATCTCTGTTAGATGTTTCATGGTTTCGGATAGTACCTTTCAAATTGATTATCTCTTTATCTTTTAAGGACATGTCTTCCATAGCCTTGACTATGGCAATTGTTTGACCTGTTTGATTTACCTGTGATGTAGATGATGACATGGCAGAGATATCTTTAGAAGTAATTGACACTGCAGTTGCCAATACTCCTTTTCGTGCCAAATGTTCTGCCAATGTAGAGGGAACAGTTGTACTTACAATTGGAATAAATGTGGGAATGGAGACTTCATGAGCTTTCTTCAATGTTTCATTTTCTTTCATTAGAGATTCTATTTGATTTTCCATCCCTTTAATCTGAGCTGTTATCTTCAAAACTAGCTGCATAGTTTCATATTTTTCTGTCTTTTCTTGAAGAATTTCTTTTGCCTATGGGTGCTCACTCTGTGGCAATTTGAGTTTCTTTCTAAAGGTAGCAATACTTTCATTCCTATGCCTTATCAATTTCTTAGCAACTTCAGCATTAGAGGGATATACTCTAGTTTCTATAATCAAATCTTCTAAGGATTTGTTCCTCAAATCCTTAGCATGTAGAGATGCTTTATCTAATTTCATTTGAGTTTGCAAATTAGATAAAATCTTTTGAAGGATGGTAGCACTCATGGTTTTGCTTACTACCTTTGAATACAGCATCTTTGAAGCACTTCTATGGAACTCTATCTGATCTAGTTCATGTATAGTATCAGCATTAACTTCAAACTATGTCTTCCTCTAGTCTGTGGCTAACTTTGGATATGTTACTACTGGTTGGAGAAAAGACATGATCATTTTATTTTTTTGAGTAATCAAATGTTGTCACAAGTCTGTCTTTATCTCCTAGTTTTTCCTTCATAAGTTTAGAATAAACTTCATTCTTGATTTCCTCATTATTTTCCCTGATATGCTTGAAACTTTTCTAAATATCAGAATCAGTTTCTTCTGTTGTTTTAGAGGAAGAGGGAGCTTCTGTATTTATTTCTGCTTCAACCATTTCTTTGCCTTTTCCCTGTGCTTGTACCTGTTCATTCTGAATTTCCCTGAGTGTTTCATTAACAATCATTGTGGCCTAATCATCTGTTTGTTGATCATTATTATCATCTACATCTATGACTCCTTCTTTTTCTAGAGTATTCATTCTGGCCTTCTTACTGTAGAATGTTTTAAATTTATTTTCAATAATTTTTGTCTCTGCGAAATAGCCTTCTTATTTTCTAGGACTTTTATTAGATACCTATGCTTGTTGGTTAACTGTAACCACCTGTGTACTATCCATCTGATTTTCCTGCAGGCTATTTGTTTGCATCTCTTGAATATCATCAATTAAAGTGTTTGCAACCCATTCCATTTGATTAGCATACTTTTCAATTAGTGGCTTTGACTCATGGAGGAATGGAGTTAACTTACATTTGACCCTAAGGTTACTCAAAATACCTTGAGGGTCATAGTTCCAGTAAAATATTTCTTGGAACTTGAACGCTAATAATTTTTTGATTACCTCCTTCAAAGCATCTATGTTGTTGACTATGAAGGGGCCAATTTGTCTTTTTAACTTGAATTGTGCTTTATTTTTGGAGGCTATGAAGTTCACTGCATCTACGTTCAAAATTTGTCTCAAGTATTCCAAAGCAAAAATCTTGGTAGTTAGAAACTTTGGTAATTTGTAAGGAGCCAGGATTACACCATACACTCTGATTTCTGTGTGATTTTTATACAAATACCAATCTCCAACTTTACAGTTTTCAGACAACTGTAAAATTCTTTTGATTTCTTCATTGATCCTTGGTGGCTCTGCTTTTTTCAACAAACTCATGGCAGGTCTGATAAAAAAATCATTGAAGTCCCTGTAGCTATACTCACTGGTGTTTTTCCTCAGAAGAGAAGTCTAGAATATCACTGAAAGAGGTTTACCCTCCATATCCATCTTCTGTAATGCAATTGGAAAATTATTTGCCTGAGAAAATAGGAAGAGATGTAACAGATATGATGTATATCTAAACACTCCTTCATCAGGTAATTTTATTAACTAATAATGCATATTATCAGCAATGAATTTGGCAAATTTGAAGACCAATTCTGGCTATTTTCCTGGAGACAATAAAGAAAGGAAACCTAGGATGGAGGCATCTGTAAAATCATCATTATCATAGCCTATAATGAATGACAGCATGGAAATGATTTGCCTGGATCCTTCAGGGAAGTGAAAAGTATCATAAGGTGGATTTACCTTGGGAAGGTTGACATTATTAGGCATGAAATTTTGAAGGATCTCAAACTTCCTAGGAAAATCCAGATCCAAATACATCTGAGTCAAATCTTCAATTGACAATGATACTGCTTGTGGATCATGGCTTAGTTGGAGCATATCATTGATGGCTTCAGCAGTTATGGAAAACAGGACCTCACTATCTTTGTATACCATGCATCTCTGGTCAAGGATATAGTGCATCTGACACAATCTAATGAAATCTTGAGCTTGATGAGTGATGGGAACCACATATTTAGGCAAGTTAGAGTCCCATACAGGTATACCATTTGCCACTTTTTTCTCAAATTTTTCCTGACACCAGCTATGTACTTCAAGTAAATCAAATTCTAAGGTAGCATCAGCAATTCTATAATCTAAGTCAATCAAGGGATTTTTTCCTTCAGAGGTGACAAGTGGCTGCAATGGTCTGACTACCTCAGTAGAATCTACAGTTAGGACAGGAGTAGGTTTATCAATGTTGGATGGTTTGGGGTTTGGAAGCTTGATGGAGGCAGGCTTCTAACATTTGGGACCTCCAGTCCTAGGCGTGACCTACTTTTTTGTCATTTTGAATAAAACTGAGCAAGATTAAACTGTTCGCTCAGCTTTTTTTGAAAACAGGAGGTCAATTAAGCAGATTTTGGGGAAGAATTTAGAAACTGGGCGAGGGTTTTATAAGGAAAATGCAGATTTGCAATGTGCAGAATGTTGGAAAGGGATTTTGATGGATTTTTCAGTAATCAAAGGTATTTTCACCGTAGGAATAGCTTTTGGATCGTCAAAATTCTTCAGGCGGAAGTGGAAAATTCTGGGAAAATTTTGACAGATTTTCCCATGTTTCTTCAAGGTTTGAGTACTCTCAAATGAGTACTTTTGGCCTTTAAATTCAAATTGGTTTAATTTTTTCTTGAAAATTAAGAATTTCCAAGTTTGGATTACTGAAAAATACCTTTGAACGGGTATAATTGCAGTCGAAGAGGGTTGCAGGTGGTACCAGTCTTCAAACTGGTTGCAGTTGTTTGGTAGAAGACACTTGGAGTCTTCGGAGGCGAAATTAAGAAGGGAAATGGCTTTTAGAATTATGAATTGGTTCGAAAATAGCTCTGCAAATGGTGTCTGTGAGTGATTTCTGAAAGGTGAAAGCATAAATGCATGCAAACAATAAAAACTAAGGTTGAAACCTTAATTTTTATCAATACATTAATTACAGGTCGGAATTAATGACGGGAGTGGTTTTTGCATTTGAAGGCGAAACCATTAGTGGTTATCGCATTGGTCCTGGGCAGTAAATGGTTTTTCGCTTTTGCAATGCAATCCAACAAAAATAAGACATGTAGCGGATGGTGGTTTGGAGAAACAACTTTTATCGCAAAACTTTTGGCCAACTTCGCTCGATCACTTTTATAATGCGATATTGAATACGCGTCGTCGGATTTGATCACCCGGTGTGAACGGTCAAGATTTCTCGGGAAGCTGCAGGGATATGGAAAGGTGGGACTCGAGTTAAATATTAGCCATAGATCTAATAGGGATAATCAACAGTTACAAGCTAATGCGATGGAAATGGTGGGGGCGGGGGAATGATTTATCGGATTTAGTTTAGACCGTAGAATTAATGGGATTAGGATGATCGGAGGATCGGGAAAAAATGCGAAGATGCTTCATCTTTTTTAATGAAAATTATGTATAAAAGGGGTTTATACATAGAATGGGCGGTTTATTAAATGTCTATCAAACCAGGGTTTAGACTGTGATAAAATGATATGTATCGGGAAAATGGGATAAGGTTAAAGCTTTAACCATGGGTAAAGCTGATGAGGGGAAAAGCGAATAAACTCTTTTTCTTCGTTGTTTTATATACACAATGGTAAATAAATTACGCATTTTCAATATTATTTATATTGTATAGTTTCAGATTTATCAAAGGTCTAAAACTATAGGGGAGAGGGGATATTTTATTATGGATAAGTTTCATGTCAAAGGGGTTATTTCGGGATGTTTTTCAACATGTGTTTAATATCTTTGACATAAAAACTATATAATAAGAGGGTTTTGGGGATATTAAATAAAAGGGAGCTATATTAATAGGACTAGGATAATTGATAGGGAGTTAATAAAATATGTTAAGTGTTAATATGAAAAGGGACAATGAATACTCAAAATTCATAAATAAAACTAAAGAAAGTGAAAATTAAAGCCAAGCTTCATTATCATAATTTAATCACTTTTACTTAGAATATCATGTTTTTTAGGGTTTTTATGTCTTGTAAAATGGAGGAAGTTAATCAGATGGGTATTTATGTAATATTTAAGTAATAAAAGAGTTCCCACTTATGAAGTTAAATGGTGATGAGTGCATGAAGGGATAAATGATGAAAATTTCTAGGATTAATATAGAAAGTTAACATTTTCAACTAATCAGTCATTGAGCCTTGGGTCCGGTCCCAACAGAAGTCAAGGAAATGCCTTGAGCCTCTTTGAATAACAATCTAGAATATCAAATTTTCTATGGGAGGGGAAATTAGTTATTTATAGCCCGGTGAAATATATTTACATTGATGTATCCCACCTTCTTCTACCTACCCAGTCATTATCTTCTAACATTTTTTCCTTCTATTTTAATCAGGTGCATTTGAACTAGCAACCTTACAACATTTTATTATTTTTGAAAGCAGTAAACTATCTAATTCTACACTTATTGCATCCAAGAATCGAGATTAAACTATGGCATTCTTTTATTCTCTACCTAAATAATGAATTGTCATGATTGAACTATATGAAAATTGTTTATTCTCTATCTACAACATTTGAAATTGAAAAAATGACGAGTCAAGATTGTATTGTTCAAATCATCACAGATTATGGCATTTATTGACACTCTGCCATAATCAACTGCAAAAGGTAAAAGTAGTGGCATTTAGACTTGCACACTTTCATGTTTTATTCATCTTTTTTCTTTTGGGGTATATTATTTTTTCTAAGTCCTTTGATTTTTCTTTTAGGACTTTTTACCCTCTTTTTGATTTTTTTATTTCATTTTTTTTTACAAAATATGGGAAAATAACTTGCAGAAAGAAAAGTTTGTACATATTTACAAGACTACCATTAGTCAAGTCAAAATTATGAATCCTATATTTATAGGTCACTAACTTCGGCTTCACCTGGGGATGGCATTTCCTAGTTGAATGTCAAGAACTCTAAGATCAGTATCCTTCATATTTGACCTTGGTGATCCTGTAATTGACTTCTAGTTTCTGCAGCAATTCATACTTATGACATTTTGTACTATAAAGCTTAGGGCCTTCTCTTCAGGCTCCAACTTTGTAGATAAAATATCCAATCTAATCTACACACTTGCAATGAATATGTACAATGATAAATTAAATCAATCTAACTGTTGAGTGACTCTGAAGAATAGTATTGTTTTAGCATCCTACCATTCACTGGTCCTTCTTGAAGTTCAGTTCCATCCAAATTCCTGATGAAAAAAGAATTGTTACCTATGTAACCGTATATCACATAAGGTCCTTGCCATAGAAAGTCAAAATTTCCATGTTTGCCTTTATCCTCTCTTCGTGAATCCCATCTCAAAACTTCATCACCTATGAAAAAATCATCTTCTTCATTCCTTTTGTCAAAAATATTTTTGATTTTATCATGTAAAACTTGTTATTTTTCATAAACTTCTTCCCTAGTTTGTTGAAGATGTATGGTTTCATTGATTCTTCGTTGAATATCATTTGTTTCCACCTACAATTCCTGGACAATCTTCATGACTGGAACACCCAAGGAAGAGGGTAAACCTACATCTATTCCATAGACAATCTGATAAGGTGAAGTTCCAATATACTTCTTTGTGGTAAGTCTATCAGCCCATAAGGCATAGACTAGCTTTTTGTTCTAGGTCTTTTTGTTTTCTTGGAGTAATTTTTTTATGATATTGATTAAGCTTTTGTTTGATGATTCGGCTAGGCCTTTCAAATTGATTATCTCTTTATCTTTTAAGGACATGTCTTCCATAGCCTTGACTATGGCAACTGTTTGACCTGTGTGATTTACCTGTGATGTAGATGATGACGTGGAAGATATATATTTAGAAGTAATTGACACTGCAGTTGCCAATACTCCTTTCGATGCCAAATGTTCTACCAATGTAGAGGGAACAATTGTACTCACAGTTGGAATAACTGTGGGAATGGAGACTTCATGAGCTTTCTTCAATGTTTCATTTTCTTGCATTAGAGATTCTATGTGATTTTCCATCTCTTTAATCTGAGTTGTCATATTCAAAACTAGCTCCATATTTTCTTCCTTTTCTATCTTTTCTTGAAGAATTTCTTTTGCCTGTGGGTGCTCACTTTGTGGCAATTTGAGTTGCTTTCTCAAGGCAGCAATATCTTCATTCTTCTGCCTTATCAATTTCTTAGCAACTTCAGTATTAGAGGGATCTACTCCATTTTCTATTATCAAATATTCTAAGGATTTGATCCTCAAATCCTTAGCATGTAGAGATGCTTTATCTAATTTCATTTGAGTTTGAAAATTAGATACAATCTTTTGAAGCATGGTAGCACTCATGGTTTTTCTTACTACCTTTGAATATAGCATCTCTGCAGCACTTCTATGGAACTCTATCTAATCTAGTTCATGTATAGTATCAGCATTCACTTCAAACACTGTCTTCTTGTAATCTGTGGCTGACTTTGGATCTATTACTACTGGTTGGAGAACAGACATGATAATTTTATTTGTTGAGTAATCAAAGGCTATCACAAGTCTGTCTTTATCTCTTGGTTTTTCCTTCAAGAGTTTAGAATAAACTTCATTCTTGATTTCCTCATTCTTTTCCCTGATCTACTTGAACCTTTTCTGAATATCAGAATCAGTTTCTTCTGTTGTTTTAGAGGAAGAGGGATCTTCTATATTTATTTCTGCTTCAACCATTTCTTTGAATTTTCCTTGTGCTTTTATTAGATACCTCTACTTGTTGGTTAACTGTAACCACCTGTGTACTGTCCATCTGATTTTCCTGCAGGCTATCTGTTTGTATCTTCTGAATGTCATCATTTAAAGTGTTTGCAACCCATTCCATTTTATTAGCATACTTTTCAATTAGTGGCTTTGACTCATGGAGGAATGGAGTTAACTTACATTTGACCCTGAGGTTACTCAAAATTCTTTGAGGGTCATAATTCCAGTAAATTCTTTCTTGGAACTTGAACACTGATCATTTGTTGATTACCTCCTTCAAAGCATCTCTGTTGTTGCCTATGAAGGGGCCAATTTGACTTTTTAACTTGAATTGTGCTTTCTTTTTGGAGGCTATGAATTTCACTACATCTGCGTTCAAAATCTGTCTCAAGTATTCCAAAGAAAAAATCCTGGTAGTTAGAAACTTTGGTAATTTTTAAGGAGCCAGGATTGCACCATACACTCTGATTTATGTGTGATTTTTATACAAATACCAATCTCCAACTTTACAGTTTTCAGACAACTGTAAAATTCCTTTTATTTCTTCATTGATCCTTAGTGGCTCTGCTTTGTTCAACAAACTCATGGTAGGTCTGATACACAAATCATTTAAGTCCCTATAGCTATACTCACTGGTGTTTTTCCTGAGAAGAGAAGTCCAAAATATCACTGAAAGAGGTTTACCCTCCATATCCATCTTCTATAATGCAATTGGAAAATTATATGCCTGATAAAATAAGAAGAGATGTAACAGATATGATGTATATCTGAACACTCCTTCATCAGGTAATTTTATTAAATGATAATGCATATTATCAGCAATGAATTTGGCAAAGTTGAAGACCAATTCTGGTTGTTGTCTTGGAGACAAGGTAGAAAGGAAACCTAGGATGGAGGCATCTGTAAACTCATCATTAGCATAGCCTAGAATGAATGACAACATGGAAATGATTTTCCTAGAGCCTTTAGGGAAGTCAAAAGTATCATAAGGTGGATTTACCTTGGGAAGTTTGACATGATTAGGCATGAAATTTTGAAGGATCTCAAACTTCCTAGGAAAATCCAGATCCAAATGCATCTGAGTCAAATCTTCAATTGACAATGATATTGCTCGTGGATCATCGCTTAGTTGGAGCATATCATTGATGGCTTCAGCAGTTATGTAAAATAGGACCTCACTATATTTGTTTACCATGCATCTCTACTCAGGGATATAGTGCATCTGACACAATATAATGAAATCTTGAGCTTGATGAGTGATGGGAACCACATATTTAGGCAAGTTGGAGTCCCATACAAGTATATCATTTGCCACTTTTTTCTCAATTTTTTCCTGACACCAGCTATGTACTTCAAGTAGATCAAATTCTAAGGTAGCATCAGAAATTCTATAGTCTAAGTCAATAAAGGGATTGTTTTATTCAGAGGTGACAGGTGGATGCAATGGTTTGACTACCTCAATAGAATCTGCAGTTAGGACAGGAGTAGGTTTATCAATTTTGGATGGTTTGGGGTTTGGAATCTTGCTGGAGGCATGCTTCTGAGGTTTGGGACCTCCATTCCTAGGGGTGACCTGCTTTTTTGTCATTTTGAATAAAATTGAGCAAGATTAGACTATTCACTCATCTTTTTTTGAAAACAGGAGGTCAATTAAGCAGCTTTTGGGAAAGAATTCAGAAACTGGGTGAGGGTTTTATGAGGAAAATGCATATATGAAATGTGTAAAATGTTGGAAAGGGATTTTGATGGACTTTTCATTAATTCAAAGGTATTTTCACCATAGGAATAGCTTTTGGATGGTCAAAATTCTTCAGGTGGAAGTGGCAAATTCTAGGAAATTTTTGATAGAGTTTCCCCTATTTCTTCAAGGTTTGAGTACTCTCAGATGAGTAATTTTGGCCATTAAATTCAAATTTTTTTAATTTTTTCTTGAAAATTAAGAATTTGCAGGTTTGGATTACTGAAAAATACCTTTGAACAGGTATGGTTGCGGTCAAAGAGGGTTGGAGGTGGTACCAGTCTTCAAACTAGTTACAGTTGTTTGGTAGAAGGCACTGGGAGTCTTCGGAGGCGAAATTAAGAAGGGAAATGGCTTTTATAATTATGAACTGGTTCGAAAATAGCTCTGGAAATGGTGTCTGTGAGTGATTTCTGAAAGGAAAAAGTGTAAATGCATGCAAACATTAAAAATTAAGGTTGAAACCTTAAGTTTTATCAATACACATGACATTAATTACAGGTCGGAATTAATGGTGGGAGTGGTTTTTGCATTTGAAGGCGAAACCATTAGTGGTTATCACATTTCTCCTAGGCAGTAAATGGTTTTTTGCTTTTGCAATGCGATCTAATTAAAATAAGATGTGTAGCGGATGGTGGTTTGGAGAAACAACTTTTATCGCAAAATTTTTGGCCAACTTCGCCCGATCACTTTTATAATGCGATATTGAATACGCGTCGTAGGATTTGATTGCCCGGTGCGAACGGTCAAGATTTCTCGGTAAGTTGCGAGGATATGGAAAGCTGGGACCCGAGTTAAATATTAGTCGTTGATATAATAGGGATAATCAACAGTTATAGGCTAATGCGATGGAAATGGTGGGGGCGGGGGAATGATTTATCAGATTTAGTTTAGACCGTAGGATTAAAGGGATTAGGATGATCGGAGGGTCAAGAACGAATGCGAAGATGCTTCATCTTTTTTAATGAAAATAATGAATAAAAGGGGTTTATACATAGAATGGGCAGTTTATTAAAGGTCTATCAAACCAAGGTTTAGACTATGATAAAATTATATGTATCGGGAAAATGGGATAAGGTTAAATATTTAACCATGGGTAAAGTTGATGAGGGGAAAATCAAATAAACTCTTTTTCTTCGTTGTTTTATATAAACAATGGTAAATAAATTGCGCATTTTCAATATTATTTATATTATATATTTTTAGATTTATCAAATGTCTAAAACTATAGGGGAGAGGGGATATTTTATTATAGATAAGTTTCATGTCAAAGGGGTAATTTCAGGATGTTTTTCAACATGCGTTTAATATCTTTGACATAAAAAGTATATAATAAGAGGGTTTTGGGGATATTAAATAAAAGGGAGCTATATTAATAGGACTAGGATAATTGATAGGGAGTTAATAAAATATGTTAAGTGTTAATATGAAAAGGGACAATGAATACTCAAAATTCATAAATAAAACTAAGGAAAGTGAAAATTAAAGCTAAGCTTCATTATCATAATTTAATCACTTTTACTTAGAATATCATATTTTTGAGGGTTTTTATGTCTTGTGAAATGGAGGAAGTTAATCAAATGGGTATTTATGTAATATTTAAGTAAGAAAAGAGCTCCCAATTATGAAGTTAAATGGTGATGAGTGCATGAAGGGGTAAATGATGAGAAAATTTGGGATTAATATAGAAAGTTAACATTTTCAACTAATCAGTCATTGAGCCTTGGGTTCGGTCCCAGCAGAAGTCAAGGAAATGCCTTGAGCCTCTTTTACTGACAGTCAAGAATATCAAATTTTCTATGGGAGGGGAAATTAGTTATTTATAGCTCGGTGAAATATATTTACATTGATGTCTCCCACCTTCTTCTACCTACCCAGTCATTATCTTCTAACATTTTTTCCTTCTATTTTAATCAGGTGCATTTGAACTAGCAACCTTACAACATTTTATTCTTGTTGAAAGCAGTAAACTATCTAATTCTACACTTATTGCATCCAAGAATCCAGATTAAATTGTTGGATTCTTTTATTATCTACCTAACTAATGAATTGTCATGATTGAACTGTATGTGATGCAGGGGCATTAGGCACTAGCCAGCAATGTAGGAGTTTTCTCCACATGTTGTGGCTAGGAGGGTTTGAAAACATTTGAATTGTAACAGCTAGGTGTCAATACCTCAGCTGACTGTATTATTTAGATCAGTTAGAGTTAGTGGAAGTCGAATAGTTAGCCATCTGTCACATTTCAATTATTTGAATAAGTTGTAATTAGACCTTTGATTTCTAGAACGGTCCTCTCAGAGGAACCGAATAGTCATATGTTTATGTATATAAATTTAATCCCTCGAATGTATTAAGGGGGAGAAAATAAGAGGGGGAATAGAGATATCTCTGCAATAAACTCTGTGTGTTCACAATTGTTTCCAGTTAAATGATTTCGAAGCTTGTTTCCATTGGATTGACTCGAACCTTTGTCTGTGAAGAGGTTGTTTAATTGTGAAGCAATTGAATTCTATGTATATATATATAATTACTGAGTCGAACCTTTGTATCGACTCCGCATTTCTCTGTCTATTGTTTCTCTTTAATTTATTCGAATAACCCTGTTAAATCAATACTACCCGCAGGCGAGGCCTGCGTAAAGGGTCCATGGTCGTTGAATCCTGTTTAATGTTGGTGGAATTTTCGTATAGGAAGAATTAAAGGGAGAGCGTAACCCGACATAACCGTGGGTTGATCACTGTACCGAAACCACGTACAGATTTGCAAAGGCGGGTTTCCCATATCGCACTGCTTTTGTGGGTTGAGCAATATTTTCTGAACACGAGTGATTCCATAGAGGAGTCGACACGTGGCGATGTGGACCGCGGAAAACCACCGTTTAAAACGTGCCATCGTACGTTATATTTTGTACAAGGACGCCGAGCGATATTGCCGTGTGCCGTTGATTTGGGAAGGGGCAATCGAACGGTGATCACACGCTGGACTCGCCCGAAGTTTAATAAAGGTGCGCGGAGGATAGCCAAGTACGATACGTGCATTCAATTGGTTGTTGATATATATAGGTGGGGCCGGAGTGAAAGCTCTATTACGAAGTTTTGGTTATGAAGCGTGGAGTATTAATATAAAATCCGAAGGTTTAAACATTGGATATGAGGTTGGCGGCATAATATAAAGTTCGGGAATATAATTTAAAGTTCAAATGTTGTGGATAGTATTTATTTATCAAATTCTACAAATTTGATAAATAAACTCGAAGAAAGAGAAAGTAGACCACGTGGGGTAAACCAAGGGGAAATTTGACAGAGCCACGACTACAGTTGACCAGCTCTCCTTGGGGCAGACTTTCAGTTTTGTTGCGTCAGTATGACAATTGTTTATTCTCTATCTACAACATTTGAAATTGAAAAAATGACGAGTCAAGATTGTATTGTTCAACTCATCATAGATTATGGCATTTATTGACACTCTGCCATAATCAACTTCAAAAGGTAAAAGTAGGGGCATTTAGACTTGCACACTTTCATGTTTTATTCATCTTTTTTCTTTTGGGGTATATTATTTTTTCTAAGTCCTTTGATTTTTCTTTTAGGAATTTTTACCCTCTTTTTTATTTTTTGATTTTTTATTTTTATTTTTTACAAAATATGGGAAAATAACTTGCAGAAAGAAAATTTTGTACATATTTACAAGACTACCATCAGTCAAATCAAAATTATGAATCCTATATTTATAGGTCACTAACATCGGCTTCACTTGGGGATGGAATTTCCAGGTGGAATGTCAAGAACTCTGAGATCAGTAGCCTTCATATTTGACCTTGGTGATCCTGTAATTGTCTTCTGGTTTCTGCATCAATTCATACTTATGAAATTTTGTACTGCAAAGCTTAGGGCCTTCTCTTCAGGCTTCAAATTTGTAGATAAAATATCCAATCCAATCTACACACTTGCAATGAATATGTACAATGATAAAGTAAATCAATCTAACTGTTGAGTGACTATGAAGAATAGTAGTGTTTCAGCATCCTACCATTCACTGGTCCTTCTTGAAGTTCAGTTCCATCCAAATTCCTGATGAAAAAATAATTGTTACCTATGTAACCATATATCACATAAGGTCCTTGCCATAGAAAGTCAAATTTTCCATGTTTTCCTTTATCCTCTCTTCGTGAATCCCATCTCAAAACTTGATCTCGTATGAAAAAATCATCTTCTTTAATCCTTTCGTCAAAAATATTTTTGATTTTATCATGTAAAACTTATGATTTTTCATAAACTTCTTCCCTAGTTTGTTGAAGATGTATGGTTTCATTGATTCTTCATTGAATATCATTTGTTTCCACCTGTGATTCCTGGATAATCTTCATGACTGGAACACCCAAGGAAGAGGGGAAAACTGAATCTATTCCATAGACAATCTGATAAGGTGAAGTTCCAATAGAATTCTTTGTGGTAAGTCCATCAGCCCGTAAGGCATAGACTAGCTTTTTGTTCCAGGTCTTTTTGTTTTCTTGGAGTAATTTTTCATGATATTGATTAAGCTTTTGTTTGATGATTCGGCTAAACCATTACCTTGGGGATAATAAGCAGTGGAATGACCTAAGGTAATATGGTATTTATGATAGAAAGAAATCATTTTCTTGGATTTGAATGCAGCTGCATTGTCAGTAATAATCTTATGTGGGCATCCAAATCTTGATAAAATATTACTTTCTATAAATGAGATTATAACTAAATCAGTGGCTTTCCTAGTAGGAATGGCTTCTATCCACTTGGTAAAGTAATCTGTAGCAGTTAAAATCCATTTATGTTGGCCTGAGGATGGAGGATGGATTTCACCAATGAATTCTAACCCCCATTGTTGAAATGGCTTTTCAGTTGACATAGGCTTAAGAGGTAAGGGCAATAGTTTCTTTTTCCCTTCAAAAATTTGGCATTTGTGACAGGAGGTAACAAATTTTTTAACATCAAAAAATAAATTTGGCCAGTAAAAACCAGCTCTCAGTATTTTTTCTACTGTACTCTTCAAGTATAGGTGGCCTCCACAGTCACCTACTTGAAATTCCTCAAGAATTTTGTCAGCCTCATATTTTAATAAACAATTTAGTAAAATCCCACTATTTTCTTTCCAGTAAAGTGCATTGTTTAAGATACAAAACCTCATTCCTTTATGTTTGATGAATCTTGCTTTGGTTTTAGTTAACCCAGGAGGAGCTTATAAATGTTTTAGTACAAATATAATATCAAAATACCATGGTCAGTCTAGATAGGCCTCACTTATCAATGGAGTCCTCATCTCCTCCTGGTCATCTATTTGTGCAATGAAATTTATATCTAAGGCATTACAATTGGATTCAGCCATCAATCTGGCTAAACCCTGTCCTTTAATGAGCTTTGTTGGTTTGATTTCCAGATCGTATTCAAGGATAGTGGCAATCCACTTTCCTCTCCTACTATCAAGTCCATCTTGTGTCATAATATCTTTGATTACTGCATTGGGGACATATGCAATGATGTGGGAATGAAGTATGTAAACTCTGAAATCCTTTATGGCTTTAACCAGGACTAAAGCTTGTTTTTCCATTATATTGTACTTCAGAGGTGCATCTCTGAGGGCTTTACTAAAGAATGCAATTGGCTGTTCAAAACCTTGATTTTTTTTCTGCAGAAGAACTACAGTTATGATGTGTTCAGATGCAAAGGAAAAGATTATGAAATCTTTTTTATAATCGGGGCTGATGAGGACTGGTGCTTTTGTCAAGGCCTATTTTATGGATTTGAAAGATTGTTGATTGTTTGGCCTTTACTGTCCATTTTATTGCAGATTCCTTTTTAAGCATATTGTTGAGATCTTTTATGATTTCAGCCAGACTAGAGATAAATCTTCTTAAAAAATTGATTTTACCCAAGAATGCTTGAAATTCTTTTATGTTTCTTGGTGGTTGAATGTTCAAAATAGCTTCAATTCTTGCAGGGTCTATTCTAATGCCTTCCCTTGAGATTATGTGACCTAACATTTTTCCTTCTTCTAGTCGGAAAAGAGTCTTTTTAGGATTAAGGGATATACCATATTTTCTACACTTGATAAATACTTGTCTCAGGTGATCTAAGTGTTCATCATTTTTTTTTGAAAAGATAGTAATATCATCAAGATAGATAACTAAAAATTCATGGATCTCCTTAGCAAAGGCAATATCCATGGCCCTCTGAAAAGTAGCTCCTGCATTTTTCAATCCAAAAGGCATTTTCACGTACATGAAATTTCCCCAAGGAGTGGTAGATGAAGTTTTAGTTTGATCATCTTTATGAACTAGAATTTGATTATAACTAGAGAAACCATATAGTAAAGAAATTCTTGAAGAACTTGCCACTGTCTACAAAATATGATCCATTTTAGGAAAGGGGTAATTGTCTTTCAAGGAAGCTTTATTGAGATTTCTAAAGTCTATACACAATCGAATTTCTCGTGTTTTCTTTCTGGTGGGAACTAAATTAGATACCCAATCAGAATACCTGACTGATGCAATTATTAGTGCATCAAACATTCTTTTAACTTCTTTTTTGATTAAAGGTAACAAAATTGGATTAATCCTTATTAGTTTTTGTTGAAAAGGTTTTTGATTTTCTTTCAAAGGAATATTATGTTGAATTATGTCTTTGTTGTAAGTTTTCAAATCTTCGTAACCCCATGCAAAAACATCCTGATATTATTTCAAAAGTTCTATATATTTAACCTTTTCTTCTGATGATAAGGATTTTGATAGTTTGATCATTTTTGTTTTTCATTTGTCCCTAAGTTATACTCTTCTATATCAGACCTGACTGGTTCCATATTTGGCCTTTTGGGCACATCATTGGAATCAAACAAGTCCTCTAAGGGAGTTAAACCTCTGGGTAAAATGTTATGTTTTAAATCAATCAAATCTGGTTCATCTTCCATCATTTCCTCTATATCTAATTTTTTCAAGTCATCTCTGTCACTCTAAGTAAATATAGTAGTTTTATCAAAATTATGTACATCTAAATCATCTATTTGATGGAGATTTGAATCTATATTACAAGGTGAATCTATATTAAAATCATTATCAATTTGGCAATTTTGAAACTCTTGCTCATTGTTCAAAAAGTGATATATTTGTTCATCTTCTAAGAAAATTTTCCAGTATTTTACATTATCTCGGACAATAGGTCTGTGTTTGATTTCAGTAGTGTATTTTTGTATTGGTGAAAATGGAAATTTGCAAGTGCTGGAAAAGGTTGCTAGACAATGGGCTTGCAGATTATGTTTTATAGGGATGATATCAAACTTGCTTTCTAACAAATCCTCAACCAAATCATGTGATATGTCCCTATATCTGGCCAATCTTGGATTGTGAATAGAGTATTCTGCATTTACTTGCTTGATAACTAACTCTGAATGTCCCATGACCAATATTCTTTACCCTCCCAATTTTCTAATGATTTGAAGACCTAATATTAAAGCCTCATATTCAGCCATGTTATTGGTACATTTGAAATTCAATCTAAAGGCATGTCCTTGGGAATGGCTAGTTTCAATGTTCGTAATCCATACACCAGCTCCAGCTCCTGATTTATTCATAGATCCATCAAAATCGAAATTCCATAAAGCTTCATGACCAATGTAATCATCCATTAATTTAGGCTTATTATCAATGAGTTCAGTTTGGATGTTATTATGATTAGAATTATAGAGAATAAAGGAATCAAGATCAGTAGGAGTTGAATAGATTGGGTAATTGGTACGTATTTCAGCACTGTTGATCATAAACATCATTAAGGTTTCTCTGTAAAGCTTTTTGGGCTACCCAAATACCGATATAGTTGCATAACTCATGTCAAGTTGTAAAGATCCTTGCAACTTTGCTTCCCATGAGCGAGAAAGAAGCATGCCATACTTTGGCGGGATATCAGCTATGAAAACATCCATGATCATGCTTTTACCAGGATATTGGACTAAGTTTACAAACAGATCTTTAATCAATCCTAAGCATTGGACTTTAGATGAATCAAATGAGAACAGATCTTTATATGGTCAGGTTATGTCTAGATTCAAGGTTCCCATTATTGCTCTGGGAATTAGATTATGGGAAGCTCCAGTATCTAGCATAGCATTGTGTAATATCTAATCATGTACAGTAAGACTTAAATAGAATGGAGGTACAAACCCATCCGAATGCTTACCATATACATTTGGACCAAATATTAATTCAGGTCTATCATCACTCATATTAATTGTATCCTCATTTTCATTTACATTCAATGTTTCAGTGATAATAGATCTATACAAGTCATTTTTAGCCAATTCAACTAAGGGAACAGATGTCTTTAACTTGGATATTTCAGATTGAATGTTAAATGTTGACTGATATTCTTGAATTATTTCATCTTTTGGAACTATGGTTTTGGATGATTTTTCTTGTGTTTCAACAGTTTTACCTTTAGCTTGAGATTTCCTTTTATCTTCTGTTTGAGTTTCCTGATTGCTGCTATATTTGATTGTTTTTTCAGGAACAGTTTGAGTGTTAGCAGATGTTTTATCAGATTTCGAATTCTCAATAGAAGATTTAGGATTTGATGATTTTGAGTCAGCTGGATTCTTTTTTGGATCAGTAACTGTTGCTGAATTGGGGGCCTTTGAGGTATTAGTATTTTGGGCATCTCTGGAGGATTGAGCCACCTCATCAGTGATAAATAAAATCTTTGGACTAGGGTGTTTTTTAGGACTAGGTGGGTTTGAATTTTTTTTATTTTCTCTAGGAAGGATCTGCAAAAGTTTCATTTTGGGAGCCTCAATATTCTTTTTGTTTTGACTTTGTTGAGTTGGAGCATTGTTTTTTGTAGTAGGCTCATTTTTTTTCTTGCTCCTAAGGTTATATTGGCTGTGAATTTAATTGATTGCGAAGTCATAACCTTGCTTATAGTTGAAGGATTCACCAGATTCCACTTTGAATTGTTGTAGCTCAAAGAGTTCCTAATCCTCCTGAGTGAGGAAAATTGTTTTTCTTTCATCTATCCCCATAAATATGTTGATGTCTTCCTCATCCTCAACATTGTTTTGAGAACTCTCTGCAATTTTTTCTTGAAATGGAGGTCTAACGTTCTGATCTAGGGAAGTTTCTTTACCGTTCCTAGGATTGTTGTCTTTCATGTAGTTGGGATTCCTGATTTGGGATTGATTGTCCCATTGTGGTTTCCTTTCAATGTGGTCTAGTCTCTCAACTAATTTTTCTAATGTTTTTTTAATAAAATCAAATTTACCATCTAAGTTTGAAGCTTCTTCTTTGATGGTGACCATCCTCTCATTTCTAAGTCTGGCTTTTCTGGCAAGGATATTGATTTCTACACCAACAGCATTCAGTTGCATTTGTTCTAGGGTGTCAGCATCCCTTTCTCTAACTTGATAGGTCATGTCTACATCAAAACAATCAGGGAGCAGCACAGAATATGGAGTGGGTTTAAGGTCTGCAGGAATGGAATTGTAAATACTGTTGTATCTGGTGCAAAAATCTTGGACAAACTCATTGGGAGCTCTCTTAACAGCATCAAACTCAGATAATATTTGTAGGGGATTTTTCTTCTTTTCCCATTTATTTAGGAAATCTCTATGGAATGCAGATATGTCTATTACAGTAACAGCACCTAAATTTCTAAACCATGTTTTTACTTCTCTAGTTAAGCTTTGTGCAAACAATCCCATTTTGACATCAGACTCATATATCTCATAAATTTCCCAAAAATAATTCATTCTGGTGATATGTTGTTGTGCAGTAATTTGTGAACAATTATCAAACAATGGGATATCCTTTTGGTAATTTTGGGGAATGTCATGGAGGTTTTGAGGTAAAACCAGGGGAGCATATCTGGCTGCCATGGCTTGAATTTTTGCTAAACTAGGAGGTACATTATTAGTGGCAGGGATAGTGTTGGTTACAACAGTCGATGTGCTGAAGTTTGTACTTGAATAGCTTGGAAAAGGAGATGAAAAATAAGTGGTATGGCTAGTGCTTATTGTGGTAGTGGTTGTAGTGGATTTAGTGAATGATGGAAATACTACTTTAGGCTGAAAAGGCATCTCAGGGATGAATGGTCCTGTAGATGAACTGGAGGTGTATTGAGGATATGATGAATATATAATCCTATGTTGCAAAGGCAACTCAGGACTAACAGGCTTTGGGGGTGAACTGATAGTGGAATCTATAAATGAAGTGGCAGCATACAAAGTAGAATCTGTTGCTGGAAATATGGTGGTAGATAATTGAGAAACTAGAGGTTTAAATTGAGACAAAAATTAGCTAATTTAATAGCTTCATCAATGTCTTTAATTCATGTAAGACTTACCCTTTCTACTGGACTTTGAATTTCAATTCTGTCTGATTTTATAGGTGCTGAAATAAAATTTTATTTCTCATTCACAAAAGAAGTAAAAACAGGATCTATAACAGTTTCCTTTAAATCAGTTTCAGACTTGGTTCTAAATAATGATTTTCCAAACTTCAAATCAAATTCAATATCTGAGAAGCTTACTAATTATTTGGGTAAAGAATCAGCTCTTCTCAGGGGTACTTCAGTTTCTGAACTAATAGTTTTTTTTTTCTTTTTTCCTATCTGGTCCAGCTTGTCTACTATATCTGCAGGGTTGGATCAGGGTTGGATCTAGTATAATAGACTTTTTTTGGAGCCAGAATGATTATTGTATAAATACCCACAACCTTTAAACTTAACCTTAAAGTATAAAATATACGTTTAAAAATCTTCCTCAAAGATTAAACTTAAAACTGGAGTGTGGTTAGTTCCCCAGAATGGTCGCCAGTATGTTATCACCCTAGTAATTCTTAGGTCGTGGGATTTTGGTTTATAGTTAAAGAAAACCAGGGGTAACCAAGAACCTCTTTTGAAATTCAAGATCTAGCCTTCCTAAATTCTGGAGAGGGATCTCTCCTCAAGATTTAGCTTGATTTTATGTTATAATATTTTAGGCTAGGTATCATTGGACAGTGGGTTTGTTTTGAAAGTTTGGTGGGAATAAAAGGTACTTCAAGGTAAACAACAGAGGGATCTACCAGACCATTGGGCTATGGAGTCAAATTCTTGGCAATCAGAGCTAGGAAATAAGGTCTAAAGAGAAAATGTACTAAGGGCAGGGTAGATGACCTTCAAAGGGTTTGAAATAGGCTTTTTGATGAAATGGGTGAAATCTAAACAAAAGGGCAATTAAGAATCCTTAGGTTACAGAAATGAAGATGAAAGGAAGGGGTCAAACAGGGACTAAGAGCATTTAAGAATTCTTAAGTCCGGTTATCAGCAGAAAACATAATAATGAATAACTAATAAAAAATAGGGAGCTTTTTAACACTAATGTTGTTTAAGCTTTCCTAGTTAATCATTAAATACAGAAAACATTAAAATGTATGTATGGACCTTTTGAAAGATAAACAGTGAAAACAGGAAAATACTTGATTTATCTAGTTAGCACTAGAATACTGAGTTATGATGTCTTTAATATTAATTCCAGTCTGCGGCTTTACAAATCAACTCACACAAACTTCAATATATCCAACAAAATGTCTATAGTAGTCTTGAAAAATTTTATTCCACACTTAATACTTCAAAAAGAGAAGTATTTATAAAAAAATTATTACAAAATATCTGAGAGACATATAGGAATATCTCTAGGCAAAAAATAAATTGTGTTACATAGAAAGAGGGACAGCTGTGAAACAAACTAGCAAGATGTCCTCTTATCAATAAAAAATAGGACTAATCATCTTAACTTGTTGCTGGGTTGTAGCTGCTGGAAATGCTTGCTGGCATTTTGGAAAAATATATTTTGAAGATAACTTGAAAGACACTCTTTCCATTTCACATCCTTTAACTTGTGCTTTATCACTAATATTATTTACGTTGTTTCTTTTACAGCTTTACTGTTGTAAAATAAAGAATTATCTGCAGTAAAAAGGTATTTTGACTGATACTCTTTGATTATGTTTCTTACCCTAATACACTTTGACTGCAAACCTTTATATCAAATCAGTAAATTCCTGCCATTGTTCTGCACTAGGAATTCTCATACTCTTCAATTTCCTGTAACTTTCATCTGCCTCTGTATACTTAGAAAAATTGGGCTTAACAATGAAAATATGTTTGATCTCATTTTGTAGAAAGAACAAGTTCTCAAAATATTCCAAAATTACTTTACCAGTTGGAGACCCTTTTGGTAAAGGTTTGTTGACCTACTCTTTGGCATAAGCCCTGATTTTATTGTCATAATCCTTCTATGCCATTAACTTTTCATTCAAATCATGAATGTCTGGAAGGCCTACTTGTGTTAGTACTGTGTATTTTTCCCAAAATATCGTGACTTCCAAGTTCATGTCCTTGCATCTGTCCTCCAAATTATTCATCATATTTCTCTTAATCAGGACTTTCTTGATTTGTAGTATATTTGCAATCCTATCCTGAATTTTTAGCTCTTCAAGCTCTTCTCTATGTTTACTATTCAGAAATGTAATAAGCTTCAAGGCTTAAGCAAGTTTGTCAGCCAGTTCTTCTTTTGTCTTCTGAATTTCTATTTATGTTGCTTTGAGTAACTCTTTTTGTTCATAAATAATTTGGATGTAGGGCCATTGTAAATGTATGCCTTAAATGATGTTGTTCCAAAGATAATTTTTGATATAAGATACATGTTCAGTGAGATTAACCTGTTGTTGTAGAATCTTTACCTGTTTCTGCAATCTGTTGGCTCTCTGTTCATGTCCTTTGGATGTAATTAATGCATCTCTGTTAGAGGTTTCAAGGTTTCGGATAATACCTTTCAAATTGATTATCTCTTTATCTTTTAAGGACATGTCTTCCATACCCTTGATTATGGCAGTTGTTTGACCTGTTTGATTTACCTGTGATTTAGATGATAACGTCGCAGAGATATCTTTAGAATTAATTGACACTGCAATTTCCAATACTCCTTTCGGTGCCAAATGTTCTACCAGTCTAGAGGGAACAGCTGTACTTACAGTTGGAATAAATGTGGGAATGGAGACTTCATGAGCTTCTTCAATGTTTCATTTTTTCGCATTAGAGATTCTATTTGATTTTCCATCTCTTTAATCTGAGCTGTCATCTTCAAAACTAGCTTCATAGTTTCATCATTTTCTGTCTTTTCTTGAAGAATTTCTTTTGCCTGTGGGTGCTCACTCTGTGGCAATTTGAGTTGCTTTCGCAAGGCAGCAATATCTTCATTCTTCTTCCTTATCAATTTCTTAGCAACTTCAGTATTAGAGGGATCTAATCCAGTTTCTATTATCAAATCTTCTAAGGATTTGATCCTCAAATCCTTAGCATGTAGAGATGCTTTATCTAATTTCATTTGAGTTTTCAAAATAGATACAATCTTTTGAAGCATGGTAGCACTCATGGTTTTTCTTACTACCTTTAAATATAGCATCTCTGAAGAACTTCTATGGAAATCTATCTGAACTAGTTCATGTATAGTATTAGCATTCACTTCAAACTCTGTCATCCTGTAGTCTGTGGCTGACTTTGGATCTATTACTACTGGTTGGAGAAAAGACATGATCATTTTATTTGTTGAGTAATCAAAGGTTGTCACAAGTCTGTCTTTATCTCCTGGTTTTTCCTTCAGAAGTTTAGAATAAACTTCATTCTTGATTTCCTCATTCTTTTCCCTGATTTTCTTGAACCTTTTCTGAATATCAGAATCAGTTTCTTCTGCTATTTTAGAGGAAGAGGGAGCTTCTGTATTTATTTCTGCTTCAACCATTTCTTTGCCTTTTTTCTGTGCTTGTACCTGTTCATTCTGAATTTCCCTGAGTGTTTCATTAACAATCATTGTGGCCTCATCATCTGTTTATTTATCATTATTATCATCTACATCTATGACTCCTTCTTTTTCTAGAGTAGTCATTTTAGCCTTCTTGTTGTAGATTGTTTTAAATTTATTTTCAATAATTGTCTCTGCCAAATAGCCTTCTTCTTTTCTAGGTATTTTATTAGATACCTCTGCTTGTTGGTTAACTGTAACCACCTGTGTATTTTCCATCTGATTTTCCTACAGGCTATCTGTTTGCATCTCTTGAATATCATCAATTAAAGTGTTTTCAACCCATTCCATTTGATTAGCATACTTTTCAATTAGTGGCTTTGACTCATAGAGGAATGGAGTTAACTTACATTTGACCCTAAGGTTACTCAAAATACCTTGAGGGTCATAGTTCCAGTAAAAGATTTCTTGGAACTTGAACACTGATAATTTGTTGATTACCTCCTTCAAAGCATCTCTTTTGTTGACTATGAAGGGGCCAATTTGACTTTTTAACTTGAATTGTGCTTTCTTTTTGGAGGCTATGAATTTCACTGCATCTGCATTCAAAATCCATCTCAAGTATTCCAAAGAAAAAATCCTGGTAGTTAGAAACTTTGGTAATTTGTAAGGAGCCAGGATTGCACCATACACTCTGATTTCTGTGTGATTTTTATACAAATACCAATCTCCAACTTTACAGTTTTCAAACAACTGTAAAATTATTTTGATTTCTTCATTGATCCTTGGTGGCTCTGCTTTGTTCAACAAACTCATGGCAGGTCTGATAAACAAATCATTGAATTCCCTGTAGCTATACTCACTGGTGTTTTTTGTGAGAAGAGAAGTCTAGAATATCACTGAAAGAGGTTTACCCTCCATATCCATCCTCTGTAATGCAATTGGAAAATTATCTGCCTGAGAAAATAGGAAGAGATGTAACAGATATGATGTATATCTGAACACTCCTTCATCAGGTAATTTTACTAACTGATAATGAATATTATCAGTAATGAATTTGGCAAAGTTGAAGACTAATTCTGGCTATTGTCCTGGAGACAAGGTAGAAAGGAAACCTAGGATGGAGGCATCTGTAAACTCATCATTAGCATAGCCTAGAATGAATGACAGCATGGAAATTATTTTCCTGGAGCCTTCAGGGACGTCAAAAGTATCATAAGGTGGATTTACCTTGGGAAGTTTGACATGATTAGGCATGAAATTTTGAAGGATCTCAAACTTCCTAGGAAAATCTAGATCCAAATATATTTGAGTCAAATCTTCAATTGACAATGATATTGCTCATGGATCATGGCTTAGTTGGAGCATATCATTGATGGTTTTAGAAGTTATGTAAAATAGGACCTCACTATCTTTGTTTACCATGCATCTCTGGTCAGGGATATAGTGCATCTGACACAATCTAATGAAATCTTGAGCTTGATGAGTGATGGGAACCACATATTTAGGCAAGTTGGAGTCCCATACAGGTATATCACTTGCCACTTTTTTCTCAAATTTTTCCTGACACCAGCTATGTACTTCAAGTAGATCAAATTCTAAGGTAGCATCAGCAATTCTATAGTCTAAGTCAATCAAGGGATTGTTTTCTTCAGAGGTGACAGGTGGCTACAATGGTCTGACTACCTCAGTAGAATCTATAGTTAGGACAGGAGTGGGTTTATCAATTTTGGATGGTTTAGGGTTTGGAAGCTTGCTGGAGGCAGGCTTCTGAGGTTTGGGACCTCCAGTCCTAGGGGTGACCTGTTTTTTTGTCATTTTGAATAAAACTAAGCAAGATTAGACTGTTCGCTCAGCTTTTTTTTAAAACAGGAGGTCAATGAAGTAGCTTTTGGGGAAGAATTCAGAAACTAGGAGAGGGTTTTATAAGGAAAATGCAGATTTGCAATGTACAGAAAGTTGGAAAGGGATTTTGATGGATTCTTCAGTATTTCAAAGGTATTTTCACCATAGGAATAGCTTTTGGATGGTCAAAATTCTTCAGGCGGAAGTGGCAAATTCTGGGAAAATTTTGACAGAGTTTCCCATGTTTCTTCAACGTTTGAGTACTCTCAGATGAGTACTTTTGGCCTTTAAATTCAAATTGGTTTAATTTTTTCTTGAAAATTAAGAATTTGTAGGTTTGGATTACTGAAAATACCTTTGAACAAGTATGGTTGCGGTCGAAGAGGGTTGCAGGTGGTACCAGTCTTCAAACTGGTTGCAGTTGTTTGGTAGAAGGCACTGGGAGTTAAGAAGGGAAATGGCTTTTAGAATTATGAATTGTTTCGAAAATAGCTCTGGAAATGGTGTCTGTGAGTGATTTCTGAAAGAAAAAAGCGTAAATGCATGCAAACAATAAAAACTAAGGTTGAAACCTTAAGTTTTATCAATACACATGACATTAATTACAGGTCGGAATTAATGGCGAGAGTGGTTTTTGCGTTTGAAGGAAAAACCATTAGTGGTTATCGCATTGATCCTGGGAGATAAATGGTTTTTCACTTTTGCAATGCGATCCAAAAAAAATAAGACACGTAGTGGATGGTGGTTTGGAGAAACAAATTTTATCGCAAAATTTTTGGCCAACTTCGCCCAATCACTTTTATAATGCGATATTGAATACGCGTCGTCGGATTTAATCGCCCGGTGCGAACGGTCGAGATTTCTCAGGAAGCTACAGGGATATGGAAAGGTGGGACCCGAGTTAAATATTATCCATTGATCTAATAGGGATAATCAATGGTTACAGGCTAATGCGATGGAAATGGTGGGGGCGGGGGTGTTATCCACCTATAAAAATTTGTCATATCAAATGGTGGCTAGATATTTTTTAGACTTTAAGAAACAATAACATGAAAAATTGTGAGTTCTTAAAGTCTTATGAAGTTAACTAACCTTTTATTTAATCTTCACTGTTGTTTCCCTCATTAAACCTGAAAAATCTATTGTTTTCCTGAAGAAAAGACTATTGAAAAACCCCATTTTCATCCCCTTCCTTCTTCATAAAATCCCTCCATAAGCCTCATTTAACCTCGAAATTCCCCTTCAAAGCCTTGTAAAATCCCTTTATGAGGTTAAAAACCCCATTTTTTCCATTATCGGAACCTTCAGAATCCTTTGAAAAACCTTCAAAATTCCTAAAAAACCATCATTTTCCATAAGGACTTAAGCCCCTTTCGGCCTAGCCCTTAGACCCTTTTTCTGCATATGACCAGTGCCCAGGACCAGGCGCTAAACCCGGTCGCGCAATCGCAATCGGTGCTTTCATTTATCACCTTTTTTCTTTTTTATTTCAAATTTTTTGATGCGATAGACTCTAGTTCTATCAACCTCCACTGCAATTTCCACCGTCAATCTAGTTTTTAGATCGATGGCTCGCGCTTAATCGCTTCATCGCATCGCAAGTTTCCAACTTACCCTTTGTTTTTTCCCTTCCCACCGATGCGATCCAGTGATCAATTCCAGACCTTTGATTTGTTTTATCATGACCAGATCCGACGGTCCATATGGCTTCCTTGCCAAACCCGCCCTTCCGCCTTTGGCCTTCCCGATTAAATCCTGACCGTTGACCTAGTTTTTAGATCGATGGTCCTCGCTCCATCGCATCGCAGAAATTTCTTGTGTCCGTTCCCTTTCCCTCCTCCGATTGCAATGTCGCGATTTAATCTGAGTCGTTGAAATCCACAAGAACCAACGGCCCAGATTTAATCATGCTCTTCCATAGCCTTCCGATATTAAAAATCGTTGATTCGATCCTGACTGTTGATCTCTCCTAGATCTAACGGCCCGCGCTTAATCGCATTGGTGCATTCCCTTTGTGTCTTCCCTTTGCCTCCGCCAATTTGCGACCTTGCGATCCAATCTGGACCGTCCATTTCATAGATCCAACGGTCCAGATCAAACCTGAATCCCTTTGTTATTTCATAAACCCCGCAGTGTAAATTCCTTCGATAAAGATCCATCGTTGATCTCTATAGATCAACGGTGCACATTTCACCCGATCTCTGCCCGAACTCCCATCTCATATTCCTTTCATCGCCCCATCTTTAAATCTATTTCAACCGTGATGTTTTTCTTATTGTAAATTGTTATTTTCTTTTTGTTTCCATTCTGTCCATCTTCTCTGATAAAAAACATCAATTATAGATTTAGGATTTACTGTCAAAGGTACCCTTCTCTCACTGATAAGTTTTATCTCCATGTTTTCTTCCAATTGTGTATTTAGGAATGATTTAATACAATCCAAGCAGTTTAGGAGTGTTGGCATTCCCATCTCTTACTGTCTAAACTTTAAACATTGTTCTTGAATGTAATTTTCAGTTTCTGCTAAGTAAAGTTGAACTAGGGAAGTCTATGGTTAGCCCTGTCCTCTAGTTTTATCTCCAAAGGTTGTTTGAAAGTTTCCCTTAAAGTATGTTGAAAGTAGGATAGGTTCAAAGTCCTTACTTGATCTTAGACTACTTTTATTGTTTATCTTGAATGTTTTTCCTTTGAATATGCTGAAAGCAGGATAAGTTCAAAGTCCTTACTTGATCTTAAGCAATTCTATGTGTTTTAAATGTTTTCTATTGAAAGTGCATCGAAAGCAGGCTAGTTTCAAAGTACTTACCTGATCTTAGATAACTTTTATGTCTTTCTTAAGTGTATGCCGAAAGCAGGATAGTTTCAAGGTACTTACTTGATCTTAGGCTGCTCTTTGTTCTTCATTTGTTTGATTCCCCTTGTTATTGTTTCATTCCATTCCATAAAATCAACTTAAAGAGATCCTTTGACATAGATGACTTGCCCCATGGACCACTCTTGAACCTTGTTGTTTCAATTAAATCCTACTATGACTCCATATCCCAATGGATTGAAGCTGCTTCTTGCCTATCTTTTTAGCTGAATCAATCTTTCACTTTCATACACCTTCACCCTTCATTTAGACTTCCTTCACCTTCATTTATCTTAGCCCAACCAAAACCAACAAAACCTTGTTCCTCATAACTAGCCTAATATCACATCTCAAACCTTAAAGATCACATCTTTAAACACACTTATAGAGAGATCCCTCTCTGGATTCAGGAGGGCTAGATCCTATAATCCCAAAGTGGTTCTTATGTTGCCTCTACATTTTTATTCTTTCCAATCTGCTAAAATTACAGAGACCTAACATTCTGGTGACTCCGCTGGGGATGAGTAAATTTCATCCTAGATAACCTTAGGACCTCAGAAAACCCCTTGATTCGAGAACATTTGAGGTATCAAGTAGCTCTCTTCAAGCACTACCAAAACAATGGTAATCATGATAAAACTTATTTGAATCAGTGACAAACTAAGGAACCCTTAGGATTCTCATAAGACCTTATCAAACCTTGAAGGAATCAGCTAGCTTAGCCATAAGAGTAAAATTTCTTTGTCTCATCACCATAGCTAAGTGTTGAAGCAGATTTAGAACACTCTTAGAACCCATAGGACTGGAAAAACTCAGAAAAAACCAAAAACATTTCAGATTGCTATCCAAATAAACATGGTGGTGGACCATAAAACATTTTACCTCCAAAAGAGCTGAAAATTTCCACCTGGTAACTGCACAATCCTAAACAAACCTTAAGACCCCACTGGGAAACCCATTAATCTCATACCATCATACAAACTCAGTCAGAAGACTTTAAGGATTAAATTTTTCTTGTTTTAAAATATCAGTTAGCCTCCTAAAGATTGTCATATTTGGTTAAGATTTTCTTGTTTAGTTGGGTCTGAAAACATAGCATAGTGGCTTCTAAAAGAATTCATACTAGAAGCCATCCTGATCCAAACCCCCCCTGAGATAGTTGACAACCCTGAAGGATTACTTAGGAAGTCTCCTAAGGCCAAATCTTCAACTATTGTCAGATCACTCCGTAGAGCTAATTTTGTCCCAGATAATCTTACATCTCTACAACAATCACAAGTTGACTTAAGAAACCCATTTAGAACCAAGCCACTTGATGATATAATTCAGATAGACTCTGAATCTCCACCTTCATCCCAAGACAGAAGTGAGCATCCTAGTAGCAGAGAAACTACACCACCTGATTTACATTTCCTTCATAATTTTGGTTTCTCTCATCCTAGATATGCTCAACAATCTCTTGCTGGTCCATCCACATCTATTACCCATGCATCCACTGTCCAAACAACACCATTCCATCAAACCCCTCTCATTTTACATCCTCCACCTGTAAACCCCCCACTTTTTCCACAACCTCCTATCATGGAAACATGGTATGCCCCTCTAGTCCTTCCTTTACCCTTAGTCAATATTCCATAGGAATATTAGTCCAAGATACCATTGTATGATGTCAGTGGTGATACTGCTGCTTCACAACATGTGGAAAAGATGAATGACTAATTTGACAGAAATGAGATTGATGATGAAACTATCAAACTTAGATTATTTGCTCAGAGTTTAGGGGGAGAAGCAAGAGAATGGTTCAAAGGCTTAACCCCTCACAATATTAATGATCTCCAAGCCTTCCATCAGTTATTCTTAAACAAATGGGAATTTAAGAAAAACCCTCTCCAAATACTTTCTGACTACAAGAATCTCCAAAGAAACACTGGGGAAAGTGTTCAAGCTTATTGCACTAGATTCAATAGTGTGTATAATGCACTTCCCCCAGATCTAAAACCTCCACAAGGCTCAGCTTTAAACAATTTTCCATAAGGATTTGATCCTGAAATGGCTTATCAACTTAGAGAAAGAGACCCTCTGACTCTGGAAGATATGCAGAAAGGAGCCTTAACTGTGGAAGTTAATCTAATGGAGAAAAGAGCAAGAATGAAGAATGAGAAGAAAGTATCCTTTAGAGAGGAATCTACACCTTCCAAATCTATCTCAAAGATGGAAAGAATGATGGAGGAGATTATGAAAAAGATGAGCATACCTGAGAAATCACAAGCAAGTAAAAATCAATCAGCTCCTCAAAACAGAAACCAATCTCAAAACCAAAATCAGAATTTCAAGACAAATCAGCCTCAAAACAGATCAAGAGACCCTGATCAGGAGATTATGCCTCCTTTTCATCAAAATTATGTAAGTGACGTTGAAGACACAATTGATAAAATAGAGGAAGATGATATAAACATGTTGGGAGTAGACAATGATGATTTTCAAGTTCATTATAATAAGAAACAAGGTCTATACACACCCTATGATGATAAAAGAGGAGAGGATGAAAGTTATTATCAAGAGATGGAAAATGTCATCATAGAGACTCCAAAAGAGTATGAACTTAGGAGTAAAAGCAATCACGAAACTCAAAAAACCCAAACCTATGATAAATCTGCAAAAAAAAACCCTGTAAACAAACCCAAGACTGTGAAACAGAAATACAAAACAGTGGCTGTAAATTCTGATAAAAACAAAGAACAAGGCACTCAAATCAATGAAAAATGGAGTGCAGATCTTAGCAGTACTATTACTTCAGCTAGCGCTCCTATTAAAAAAATTTTGACCAATGTGAATAGAGGAAATTAGCAAACTGATTTTGCTGATAAAGTGGTGGTTAATAAGGCTGAAACAAACATGTTAAAAAATCAGATGTCTTTTAGTTTGGAACAGGAAATTGCCAAAATCAAAATCTCTATTCCTCTCACTGAATTAGCCACCCAAGATGTATATATATCCCAAATTTTGAAGGCTTTTAACATAGAAGAGAATAATGACACTGTCAATCTTAATGATGACCAACCAGAGCTTTTATTTGTTCCAAAGATTGAAGGTATATACCAAGAAGGGCCAGTTCCTCCATTCTATGTTAGTTTGAATATTCATGACAAGATTTTACACAATGCCATGCATGACTTAGGGGCCTCTCACAATTTAATGCCCAAAGCTGTAATGGAGAGCCTAGGTCTTGAAATCACTCGACCTTACAAGGATCTTTACTCTTTTGACTCAAGCAGAGCAAAATGTTTAGGATTAATCAAAGACCTCTATGTAAACTTAGCACAAATTCCAGCCAAGTGTTTAGTGATGGATATTGTAGTGGCTGATGTACCCCCCAAGTATGGTATGTTGTTATCAAGATCTTGGGGAGCTAAGTTACAAGGAACAATGCAGATGGATATGACATATGCAACCATCCCTATCTTCAATCAAACTAGAAGACTTTACAGAGAAACTCACATGCAATACATGGTTACTAGCCAAGAGAGACCACAAAACTCTCCTCTTTATTCTGTTCACATAGGCCTTGAATCATTTATCATTTTCAATGATGAAACATTCAGTGAGCAAGAGATCTTAACTGAATTGGGGGCAGATATAGGAAAAGAGGAAGACAAGATAGAAGCTTCAAAACAGTTTGCTAAAACAGAAAATTACAGCAAGCAAAACACAGGTCTAGAGCTTCAAATCAGTCATCCATTGCTTTTCAACCTCGAGAGTCAAAAGAAGAATCCTCAACATAATGAAGAACATGAGGAGTTAGATAAAATTCAACATAGTGCTGACATACAGGAACAATCCAAAAGCACTCTAGATGAAGGGGATAGTAATCAAACTAGTGACTTTGAAACTAGTCCTCTTTGGAGTATGCACTTTGATGGATCATGTACTAAGAGTGATGTAGGCGTAGGAGTGTGGCTTCATAATACAGTGAACAATCATGCTGAAGGACATTCCTGCAAATTAAATTTTCAATGCACGAACAACATAGCTGAGTATGAAGCCCTCCTTTTAGGCCTACACTTACTGAAGAAATTAGGGGCCAAAAGGATAAAGGTTCATGGTGATTCTGAACTGATAAGTAGGAAAGTGAATGGGGAATATAGTGCCAAACATCCCAGACTTATAGCCTATAGAAATTACACCCTTGATTTATTGAAAATGTTTGATGAGTTTCAACTTGTCTTTGTCCCAAGAAATCAGAATATTGTTGTTAATGGTTTGGCATTTGCTGCTAGAACATGCCTAACACCTTATGAAACCAAACTATGCACTACCCAAATCAAATTTTGACCAATTGTCCCTGACAATTAGAAATATTGGCAAGTTTTTGATGGAGACAAACAAATAGAAGACTTCTTACAGTCCAGAAATGAATTTGAACTACCAAGTTTAGATTCAGATTATGAAACAGACTGTTCTAATGAAGAAAATATACTTGATGAAGAATAAAACTCTCCAAAGGTTGTTGTTATAAATATGTTGACTGATAAACTTAAACATACCACAGAGATTAGTGCAGATTTAGAAAAAGAAGACTAAGAAACACTGCAATATAACACATAAGATTTTCCAAAAGGAATGGTCCCTTTGGAAGAATTGTTTTATTTCAATGATGTTGCCAAGAAACCCAAACTGGAGCCTGTGGAAACTGAAGTAGAAGAGTGTAATATAGGCAGTGAACTAAACCCAAAAATGATCAAACTATCTAAGACTTTACCAGCTCACATCAAACTGAAATACATAAAGTTGTTTAAAGAATTTTCTGATGTTTTTGCATGGAGTTATGAGGATCTCAAATCCTATGACACAGAAATAATTCAGCACAAAATACCCCTCAAAGAAAACCAAAAACCTTTCAAACAAAAACTGCGTAGAATACACCCTGTTCAATTACCTTTGGTTGAAAAGGAAATCAAGAAAATGTATGAAGCTGGGATTATTGCTCCTATTAGATATTCAGAGTGGGTGTCTAATCTAGTGTCAGTGAGGAAGAAAATAGGAGAGATTAGGCTTTGTATTGACTTTAGAGACTTAAACAAAGCCTCATTAAAGGACAACTACCCTTTACCCAAGATGGATCATATTTTACAAGGGGTAGTTGGTTCTAAAAGAATTTCTTTGCTAGATGGCTTCTCAGGATACAATCAGATTTTAGTACATCCTAATGATCAATTAAAGACGGCTTTTACTACACCTTGGGGTACTTTCATGTATGTGAAAATTCCCTTTGGCTTAATGAATCCTGGTGCTACATTTCAGAGAGCCATGGATATTTCATTCTCAGAAGAATTAGGCTACTTCATCATTATTTAACTTAATGATATCACTGTTTTTTCCAAAACATATGAAGAACACCTAAAACACTTGAGAATAGTCTTTGAGAAATGCAGAAAATTTGGTTTGTCTTTAACTCCTAAGAAAAACATCATATCAGAAGAAGGGATAAAGATAGACCCAAAAAGGATTGAGGGTATATTGCAAATCACTCATCCTAGAAACATCAAGGAACTTCAATCTTTCATTGGGAAGATTAATTTCTTGAGAAGGTTCATACCCAATATGGCAGAACTCCTTAGAAACATAAAAAACATGCTTAAAAAGGAACAAGGAGTTAAATGGACCTTGGAAGCAATGAAATATTTTGAGCTGGTAAAACAAGAATTAACCAAAACACCAGTTCTTATAAGTCCTGACTTTTCAAAATATTTTTTCATTTTTTCATTTGCATCGGAACACACCGTGGCTGTTGTCCTATTGCAGAAAAATTCAAAGGGACAAGAGTAGCTAATTGCATTCTTTAGTAAGGCACTGAGAGATGCTCCTCTGAAGTAAAACATCATGGAAAAGCAAGATTTTGCTTTGGTCAAAGCTTTAAAATACTTCAGAGTTTACATTCTTCACTCCCACATCATTGCATTTGTGCCTAATTCAGTTGTGAAATACATTCTAACACAGGATCCAGATGGCAAGAGAGGTAAGCAGATAGTTGTGATACCTTAATATGACTTATAAATCAAGCCCACTAAACCCATTAAAGGTCAAGGACTAGCAAGATTAATGGTTGAATCAAATTTTGAAGCTCTTGATATAAACATGATAAATGCATTAGATGAACAAGAGGAAATGTCAACTCCCATTGTTGAAGATTATTTTATGAATTTCTCTTGGTATGCTGATATTTTATATGTTTTTCTCAATCTGAATACACCTCCTGGTTTGTCAAAAACAAAGGCAATATTTTTAAAGTTAAAAGCTGTAAATTACTGCATTTTAGATAAATGTCTTTATTGGAAAAATGCTAGTGGATTATTGCTTAAATGTTTGCCTGAGAATGATGCAGATAAGTTCAAGCATGAGTTCCATGAAGGAGAATGTGGAGGCCAACTCTATTGAAAGACAACTGCCAACAAAATCCTTAGAGCTGATTACTATTGGCCCACCCTCTTTCAGGATGTCCATAAGATGATTATTGCCTGTCATAAATTCCAAATTTTTGAAGGCAAAAGAAAATTGCTTCCCTTAACTTTGCATCCAATCACTGTTGAAGCTCCTTTTCAACAGTGGGGTCTAGACTTCATAGGATAAATCCATCCACCATCATCTACCCAACATAGATGGATTCTCACTGCAACAGACTACTTCACCAAACGGATAGAAGCCATCCCTTCTAGGCAAGCCAATGACTCTGCTATTATAAAATTTCTTAAAACTCATATCCTATCTAGATTTGGTTGTCCTAGAAAGATTATTACTGACAATGCAGCTGCATTTGGATCCAAAAATATGGTTGAATTCTGTCACAAATATCAAATTACATTGGAGCATTCTACTACTTATTACCCTCAAGGTAATGGGCTGGCAGAATCCTCAAACAAAAGTTTGGTGAACATAATCAAGAATTTTCTAGAGGAAAATAAGAAGTCATGGCACACAAAGCTGGTACATGCACTTTGGGTTGACAGATTAACACTTAAAAAATCAATTGGAATGTCACCCTACCAGCTTGTATATTGAGTTGATGCAATTTTTCCAACCAGCCTAGGAGTTCCAGTCATGAAGCTGATCCAAGAAGTACAATCTAAAGACAATGACATGATAAGAAGAATAAATCAGACCATACATCTTTAGCAAACCAGAGAGGAGGTCTACAACAGAGCATTACAAAAGCAAGAAATCATCAAGAAGTTTTTTGATAGAAGGACAAAGGCCAGTAATTTCAACATTGGTGACAAAGTGTTAAAGTGGGATTCAAGGAGAGAAGATAAGGGTAAGCATGGGAAATTTGATAACTTGCGGCTTGGCCCTTATCTCATTCATTCTACTGCTGGTAACAATGCCTATTTTTTACAAGAATTGAGTGGAGCTAAACTTTTTGGGGGTCCTGTCAATGGCAAGATGCTCAAACATTATTTTTCTTGACCATATCAGTTTGGAAGCCTTTTTATTTTTTTCTCATTGTGAATACCACACTCTTCATTGCATTCAAAGTTAGAAAATGAAAAAATACAAAAACAATAGAATAGGAAAAAGAGGGTAGATTGTAAAAACAAGAAAGGTACAGCCCCATACCAAAAAAGAGAAACAAATCTAAAAGTGTGCAAGTTCAAATGCCACTCCTAAGAAACACACTCCTAGTTAGTGATAAGGCCTAATCATGACTAATTAGTTTTCAATTTACCGTTGATAGGTTAGTGAAATAGATTTTCCAAACAGCTTAATCTTGGCTTATCATTTAGGAAGAAGAAAGAATGGCTCTAACTTGATCAAATCTTGAGCCTAGAATAAAAGAACTGGTTCTAATATCCCGAAAAATTGAACCAGTGAACAAAGAGAAAAGAAACTCAAACAAGCCTAAAAACAGAGCTAGAAAAAAGTGAAGGATTTTATTTAGTTTTCAGATCTTAAGCCTTCACCATTTTGCTTTATTTTTCTGTAAATTTTTGTCTATGTGCAGCTTGTTTATGTCGTAGATTAGCAGCAAGTTAGACTGTTCAATCCTAGCTTGTTTGCTTTTAAATTTCTTGTCTTAGAATATAGAGAATAAAAAATATGTCAGATAGTCTAATCCTAACAGATAGTAGTTAGGTATAGAAGCTTATGAACTCAACTTCTTAATCTGAGTTCACGGAGAAATAAGGGTAGAAATAGAATAGTTTTATGTTTTCTCAAAAAAAAAAATGTTTGTAAAAAGAGTTTGCCAATCCAAATGCACTCTGAAAAGAAGAAAAAATGTTAGATCAGTAGGATTGGGTAGGTAGAAAGCTTGTTTTGATAGAATTCCATTGGTTTTATTGGCTGCTAACACTATCAGAGCAAAGGAAGATCAGCAAAGAAAGAAAGTTGCAGCCCAATGGATGAGGCATTGATCAGCTTCCAGAGAAGATAGGTCTGAAGTTCTTGATACCTTCAAGAAGGCACCATCCCCATGTGCAGCCATTGTTAGCCACCTATAAAAATTTGTCATATCAAATGGTGGTTAGATCTTTTTTAGACTTTAAGAAACAATTCCATGACAAATTGTGAGTTCTTAAAGTCTTATGAAGTTAACTAACCCTTTAGTTAATCTTCATTGTTGTTTCCCTCATTAAACCTGAAAAATATGCAGTTTTCGTGAAGAAAAGACTACTGAAAAACCCCATTTTCATCCCCTTCCTTCTTCATAAAATTCCTCCATATGCCTCATTTAACCTTGAAATTCCCCTTCAAAGCCTTGTAAAATCCCTTTATGAGGTTAAAAACCCCATTTTTTCCCTTATCGGAACCTTCAGAATCCTTTGAAAAACCTTCAAAATTCCTAAAAAACCATCATTTTCCATAAGGCCTTAAGCCCCTTTCGGCCTAGCCCTTAGACCCTTTTTCTGCATATGACCCGCACCCAAGACCAGGCACTAAACCCCGTCGCACAATTGCAATCAGAGCTTTGATTTATCACCTTTTCCTTTGTTATTTCAAATTTTGCGATGCGATAGACTCTAGTTTTTTCGACCTCCGCTGCAATTTCCACCGTTGATCTAGTTTTTAGATCGATGGCTCGCGCTTAATCACTTCATCGCATCGCAAGTTTCCAACTTACCCTTTGTTTTTTTCCCTTCCCGCCGATGCGATCCAACGATCAATTCTCGACCTTTGATTTGTTTTATCATGACCAAATCCAACTATCCATATCGCTTCCTCGCCAAACCCGCCCTTCCGCCTTTGGCCTTCCCGATTAAATCTTGACCATCGATCTAGTTTTTAGAACGACGGTCCTCGCTCAATCGCATCACAGAAATTTTTTGTGTCCGTTCCTTTTCCCTCCTTCGATTGTGATCCCGCGATTTAATCTGAGCCGTTGAAATCCATAAGAACCAATGGCCCAAATTCAATCACACTCCACCATAGCCCTCCGATATTAAAAATCATTGATTCGATCCTGACCGTTGATCTCTCCTATATCTAACGGCCCACGCTTAATCACATCGGCACATTCCCTTTGTGCCTTCCCTTTGCCTCCGCCGATTTGCGACCCTGCGATCAAATCTGAGCCGTCCATTTCATAAATAGTACGGTCCAGATCAAACCTGAATTCCCTGTGATTATTTCATAAACCCTCATGAAGGTAAATTCCTTCGCAAAGATCCATCGCTTGATCTCTACAGATCAACGCGTCCACATTTCACCCGATCTCTGCCCTAATTCCCATTTCATATTCCTTTCATCATCACCCCATCTTTAAATCCTGGTCGTTCATTCCCGAGGACTCCAACGGCCTAGATTAAACCCGGAGCAGGGCCCAACTCTTTTGGGATCAAGCTTCGGAATTAACACCCTAGAGGTTGGCTGGGATTCAACTCCCACGTAGAAAGGGGGCGTACTTCTAAACGTAGACCCAATATCATGGAATGCACATTCATAAAAACTAAATAGAGCAGAATGAGAGGTTTACCCGTTGGTCCTACGTTTGAAGTAGATCCACGTGGAGTTCAAACTCCCTGCAACCGTCCTTCCTCCTTAACCTAAAATACAAGAAGAAACCAGCACAAAGGACAAGTTGTACAGCATATTTCTACTCTATATGTTAGTGAGATTCATATAAAACATTAAATAAATCATAATGAATGCTTTTATAACAAATATTCTCATACATAAAAGCATACACTAACACGTTTATTTCGGGAACAGCATGATACTTCTGTATTATAAATAGTACGTACAAAAGTAATCAAGTGGAGAGATCACCTGATCCTTCCAAGGCCTTCGCAGACCGTCGTCCGGATCCGTCCAGCCCTTGCCTCGCTAAGACTCCTTCCAAAGCTGGTGCATACGAGATAACATATAAAGGGATGTGTATCTCAAGGAAACAAGGGTTTCCTGTAATGAACTGGGAAAGTGCAGGAGGCACGGGGAATCAGACTTGGATAGGGAATACCAACAGAGTATAATATCAATAATTCTCTCTCTCCCTTAGGCCATACACATGAGGTCTTTTTATAGTCCCTCCAAGTAGTTTCAGCAGTTGGAAACAGTTGGCCACGGGCTGGGGTGGTTGAACTACCTGAGTAACCATCAACCCAGCGCGAAATTAGGGATTTTTATATATTTTTTAATCATTAAAATGGCATACGCGGAAAAGTCTAGATGTACTCGCGTATACACGCGGAAAAACACGGGCATAGTCGCGTATGGAGGATTTTCCACTGTTTTTAAGTGAATTTGTCCAAGTCTGTAGGAATGGGTGCCCAAAAAGCCATGTAGCAATCATGAATCATGTCAAGGTGAGAAATGATGCTATAATAGGGACCTACCTCCCCATCGATAAATCCTGACCGTCCATTCCTGTGATCTAACGGTCGAGAACTAAACCACCTTGACCATGCCCCACCATTTTTCGCCCGCGCATCTTATCCCATCGTGCTCACACTCCCACCATTAGATCTCTCCACCCTTCATTCAACGGCCGAAACCCCATATTGCATAATTTTGCGCCTGAACGTGAATGCCTAAAATTTACGCGATATGGGAGGTATTAAAAGGACATGTGTCGAGCACAGACCTATATTGCATTCAAAAAAGAAAAACTACTTACCACCCTCAGCCCCGCGCGAAAACCGCTGTCGGTTTTCCGCTTACCACCTTTCCCCATCACATTACAGTTTCTCGTTTGAAATCTTTTTCGTTCGTTCCTTTCATCCAATGGCCTAGATGGCATCTAACCGTTAAGACATCGCCCTCCACCATTCTTCCCAAGGATTTTATCAAAGGATATCCGCCATCGATCTCTGTTAATTAATTTCATCCAATGGCCCAGATCGTTCTGTGACTCCAAAATATCATTTAACGCCTTTTTCGCTGCCGATTAAGGTTTTTACCCGTTTACATTATATTTTCTCCCATTTTCATTATAACTTTTCCCCTCTCGCATTATAAGCTCCCGATTAATCTCGGTCGTTGATCAATTTGATCTAACGGCCTGACTTAATATAACTCTCATTTTACCCAATCACCTCTACATTGACCCCAGCGAGCAATCCTTGTCATTGGATGATTTCATCCAACAGCCACGATCTAACCTAAACCTCTGAAGCAGTCTAAGCCCATCCGCGCAGGATTTTCATAAATTTTTTGTAATTTTGCAGGTTTTAAAGCTTTTACATAGTTTCTTGAAGGAAATCAAAGGCCGGGGATGACGATCCACCAAGCCTTTATTCATCAAGGAGATCATTTTGCAGGGTTCCAAATCATGTTTTATCCATGCCTCATGAGCACTGATGCCATTATGCAACCCTCTGCGCACCTACAAAAACAGCAGAAACACAGCAAACATCACAGCCAAAGAGTATCAGTTTGACAGCATGAAATCAAAGCCGAAGTGAAGAATTAAAGGTTTAAACACAGTTTTGAAGGATTAAGGCATAAATTCAGCTAACCAAGAGCCTAATCCACAGTTAAAGACAGTATGAATACTGGAAGACAGAGATTAAGCCTAATCAGACCTAAAACACAGATCTAAAGTGAATTAAAGGTGTTTTAGGGAAAGATAAATAAATATATCAATCCGAGAAGCCTCCACTGCCACATAAGAGGCTAATTGAATCCTCTCGGCTACCAAAAGCCACCTGTAGCCTCAAAGCATTTAAAGGAGGCCTAGTTATTTCCATAACAGAAGATATCTTCCTCAAGACAGCTGAACAGATATTTCAAATCAAAGGAACTTATTACAACTATCAGTAAAGTTATTACAAAGATAAAAATGAGCTTTAAAGTCAAAAATTTCTCCCAAGTAGCTAATAACTTAATGAAAATCAATTAATATAGAGAAAATATCATAAACACTTCTCCCTTGAGACCCTCAAGGGCCAAGAAGCATTAATTTGTATTAATTGAGCCTAAAAGATCTTATTTTACATCCCACCTCCTCTTTTCTTCTATAAATACCTCTGTAGAAGATGAGACAAAGGTTGGTCTCCGAATATTTGTTGCATGTTAATAGTTTTCTGAAGCTGTTGTAAGCTCTATTTTGAATTGAAGATACCTAAGTTGAGATGAGAAGTTTGAAGCTCTAGAGACCCACTGGATTTGAATATTGTAACTGGTTTTAAGCATCAAATACAAGCTGATTTATGGGATCCTGGTCTATGTCAATGGTGATGTTTTTCTTATTGTAAATTGTTATTTTTTTTTTGTTTCCATTCTTTCCATCTTCTCTGATAAAGAACGGCAATTATAGAGTTAGGATTTACTGTCAAAGGTACCCTGCTCTCACTAATAAGTTTTATCTCCATGTTTTCTTCCAATTGTGTATTTAGGAATGATTTAATACATTCCAAGAAGTTTAGGAGTGTTGGCATTCCCATCTCTTACTATCTAAACTTTAAACATTGTTCTTGAATGTAATTTTCAGTTTCTGCTAAGTAAAGTTGAACTAGGGAAGTCTATGGTTAGCCCTGTCCTCTAGTTTTATATCCAAAGGTTGTCTGGAAGTTTCCCTTAAAGTATGTTGAAAGCAGGATAGGTTCAAAGTCCTTACTTTATCTTAGACTACTTTTATTTTTTATCTTGAATGTTTTTCCTTTGAATATGCTGAAAGCAGGATAGGTTCAAAGTCCTTACTTGATCTTAAGCTATTCTATGTGTTTTAAATGTTTTCTATTGAAAGTGCATCGAAAGCAAGCTAGTTTCAAAGTACTTACGATCTTAGATAACTTTTATGTCTTTCTTAAGTGTATCTTAAAGCGGATAGTTTCGAAGTACTTACTTGATCTTAGGCTGCTCTTTGTTCCTTCATCTGTTTGATTTCCCTCACTCCATTTCTTATTGTTCCATTCCATAAAATCAACTTAAAGAGATCCTTTGACATAGATGACTTGCCCCATGGACCACTCTTGAACCTTTTTGTTTCAATTAAATCCTACTATGACTCCATATCCCAATGGATTGAAGCTGCTTCTTGCCTATCTTTTTAGTTGAATCAATCTTTCACTTTCATACACCTTCACCCTTCATTTAGACTTCCTTCACCTTCATATATCTTAGCCCAACCAAAACCAACAAAACCTTGTTCCTCATAACTAGCCTAATATCACATCTCAAACCTTAAATATCACATCTTTAAACACACTTATAGAGATATCCCTCTCTGGATTCAAGAGGGCTAGATCCTAGAATCTCAAAGTGGTTCATATGTTGCCTCTGCAGTTATAGTCTTGCTAATCTGCTAAAATTACAGAGACCTAACAGGGGGAATGATTTATAGGATTTAGTTTAGACCGTAAGATTAAAGGGATTAGGATGATCGGAGGGTTGGGAACGAATGCGAAGATACTTTGTCTTTTTTAATGAAAATTATGTATAAAAGGGGTTTATACATAGAATGGGCGGTTTATTAAAGTTCTATCAAACCAGGGTTTAGACTGTGATAAAATGATATGTATCAGGAAAATGGGATAAGGTTAAAGCTTTAACCATGGGTAAAGCTGATGAGGGGAAAAGTGAATAAACTCTTTTTCTTCGTTGTTTTATATACACAATGGTAAATAAATTGCGTATTTTCAATATTATTTATATTATATAGTTTCAGATTTATCAAAGGTCTAAAACTATAGGGGAGAGGGGATATTTTATTATGGATAAGTTTCATGTCAAAGGGGTAATTTCGGGATGTTTTTCAACATGTGTTTAATATCTTTGACATAAAAAGTATATAATAAGAGGGTTTTGGGGATATTAAATAAAAGGGAGTTATATTAATAGGACTAGGATAATTGATAGGGAGTTAATAAAATATGTGAAGTGTTAATATGAAAAGGGACAATGAATACTCAAAATTCATAAATAAAACTAAGGAAAGTGAAAATTGAAGCCAAGCTTCATTATCATAATTTAATCACTTTTATTTAGAATATCATGTTTTTGAGGGTTTTTATGTCTTGTAAAATGGAGGAAGTTAATCAAATGGGTATTTATGTAATATTTATGTAAGAAAAGAGTTCCCACTTATGAAGTTAAATGGTGATGAGTGCATGAAGGGGTAAATGATGAAAATTTCTGGGATTAATATAGAAACTTAACATTTTCAACTAATCAGTCATTGAGCCTTAGGTCTGGTCCCAACAGAAGTCAAGGAAATGCCTTGAGCCTCTTTGACTGACAGTCTAGAATATCAAATTTGCTATGGGAGGGGAAATTAGTTAGTTATAGCCAAGTGAAATATATTTACATTTATGTCTCCCACCTTCTTATACCTACCCAGTCATTATCTTCTAACATTTTTTCCTTCTATTTTAATCAGGTGCATTTGAACTAGCAACCTTACAACATTTTATTCTTTTTGAAAGCAGTAAACTATCTAATTCTACACTTATTGCATCCAAGAATCCAGATTAAAATATTGGATTCTTTTATTCTCTACCTAACTAATGAATTTTCATGATTGAACTATATGAAAATTGTTTATTCTCTATCTACAACATTTGAAATTGAAAAAATGACGAGTCAAGATTATATTGTTCAACTCATCACAGATTATGGAATTTATTAACACTCTTCCATAATCAACTGTAAAAGGTAAAAATAGTGGCATTTAGACTTTCACACTTTCATGTTTTATTCATCGTTTTTCTTTTGGGGTATATTATTTTTTCTAAGCCCTTTGATTTTTTTTTTTTTATTTTTTTTTTTTTACAAAATATGGGAAAATAACTTGCAAGAAGCAAATTTTGTACATATTTAGAGGACTACCATCAGTCAAGTCAAAATTATGAATCCTATATTTATAGTTCGCTAACAGAAACCACAAATTTCATGCATGTGGAAACCCATTGTGGAATAAACCACAAATATTTTTATATTTTTCAATATTTGATTACATCAGTTTACGTGCACCAACTTGCTAGAGGCATCTACCCCCAAATATATTTACAAGCACCAACCCCAAAAATAGATTCACAAGCACCAACCTATTAGAGGAACCAACCCCCAAAATAGATTTGCAGGAACCAACCTATTGTAGGCTCCAACCTAATTGAGGAGGCACCCATCTCCTTCACAAAAATTAGTGGACCACTTTTCACAATATTTAAAATTGGATTCACATGCTCAAAAAAATAAACACCTCTTCCAAATATTACCATATCAACACAACTTCAACCAATTCTTCAAACATCAATAGTAGTTCATTCTTGATTTCTTGTATCAACACTAAATCTACTCATATGGCCCATAAAATTTTGAAAACAATGAAATCATTGAAACTTCTTGTCCTAAAAAATATGTCTTCTTGACTTTTCATGTCCCCCTTATAGATCACAATAAAATTCTATCCATATCCCATTTTTTTCAAAAATCAAATTTCCCTCAAATTAACCCATAAAACATTATAAAAGTTAATCATTCCACAAACTACACCTTTTCAACAAGTTGACTACAAAATGCACCTTTCTGGTGCATTTTTTACAAAATTCACACCATCAATCTATTAAAGGTTTGATTAAATACACTTGTAAGGGGAAAAAAAATCGATAGGTTTGACCAAGCTCTAACCTATGACCTTCGGTGGCGCAACATGACTCGATACCAATTCAACTACCATGTGACTTGTTTATAGGATTCAAAAAAGTATATTTATCATGAAACACCTCATAGCCTAAAACTGTAGAGCCATGCTTTTTATGAATTAGTGACTGAATCAAAAGGTGTGCCTTCAAGCTTACACAATGAAATAGAGTCATGCATTATATATGTCTCAGACCACACTTGAACTCATGAAAGAACCAATATGCCTTCGAGCGTAACCACTGAGCCACACTATGTGCATATTCAATATGTGTATATGTTGCAGAGCATACTCAAGTTCATGATAGAACCAATACGCCTTAGGCTTAACCACCAAGCCACACCATGTGTATAAGTCATATGTGTTTATGATGTAGAAAAAACTCAAAATTCCTTTAAGATTTAATCAAGAGCTACAATATATATATATATATATATATATCAAACCAATTCTTCGTCGGGCTTAATCATAATCTAGGAGCTGTGGTATATATGTCTTGAACCAATTCACCTTTCGGATTAACCATGAGTTAGGTGCTACGGTATATATGTTTCAAACCAATTTTCCTTTAGGCTTAACCACAAACCAAGAGATACAATATATATGTCTCATATATACCAACCAATACACCTCTGGGCTTGACCATGAACTGAGAGCAACAATATATATGTCTCAGATAGACCAAACCATTATGCCTTCAAACTTAATCATGAACCAAATTAATAGTCCTTTGGGCTTAAGCAGGAGCCACCATATATAGACAGACCAAACCATTACGCTTTTGGGCTTACCCATGAACCAAACCAATATTCCTACATGTTGTGCCAATCATTCTATAACTAAGACACCTTCAGGTATTATCCATATGCTATGCCGTTCATCCTAGAACTTAAAAAAATTCCTTCAAGTTTATCCATAGAGCTATGTATATCTTAGAATAGAACAATGCATTACATTTCTCACATCCAATTGGAATTGCACAACACACACAAAAAATGTGTGTGTGTGTGTGTGCGTGTGCCCCCCCAGATCACATTGGGGCCTCTATTAATTTGAGTCTCGGACCAACCTCTAGAAACTTTATATTACCATAATATGTGACTGGGTCATAGGACCCATATTTGTCCCTATTGGTTATACAAAAATGTTGATTGAGAATGTCGCATGGTTATTTATCGAGCTTCCATGTCATAACCAGACTGCCACTTCGTCAGTAATGTGTACACCTATGTCATCATCTTTGAGATATTCTCATGCTGCCATGTGGCACATTTTTTTGTTTCTATGTCTTCAGTGTACTACCACATCATCAATAATGTGTATGCATGTGTCATCATTGTTGATTCAATCTCATGTCGCCACATGTTAATGTGTTGCCACTTTTTCAGTCCACTTTCGACACCTATCCATCCACATCAAAGGGCCACACCATCGATCACCCACACTGAGGGAGCCCACTTGGCATCCAAATACGAGGTCCACTTGACACCTTCTATGCATCTCTATTTTATAGGTTGAATAAAATCTACATGGAGTTCATGGGGGGTGCTTTGTTAAATGATGTGCAAGTCTACAAACCATCAACCATATGCAATGTCCTCAATATTCAGATCTTCCCTGAGGTGCATGATGTTTAAGCTCCTTAAATAGTGCACATGTCTAAACTCTAACTGCCATTGGCCACTTACCAATGCATGGATCTACCCTGAACATGTATGAACTTTAGAAAATTTGGTGTTTTATTATAAAATTTGGTAATTTTACCCTTTTTCCCAATGTCACTTTCATACTGACTTATCTTATCATCCTAAAGGAGTTTGACCAAGTTCGATATACCATTGAAAAGGTATTAGAGAGATATATCCAAGTATACCATATATATTTTCATTTTATCAACATAACTTCAAAAAAAACGCAATAATGTTCAAACTATCTTTGACATACCCTTTGACATTAATGACATTGGTTGTCATCAATGAGAACACTATGTCCAACAATATCCCCCTTTGTCTTCGATTAAAACACCACCAGAGATTGATGTTCATTGATGGAAATAGAATGAACTCCCCTATTAAATGTTATGGTCTTCTTTCTTCTCTCTTCATAATTAAATGTGTTGGACACCTAATCCTTCTATGGTTAGTGTGGAAGCTCAAGAGACATAGAGAGTCCAAGTGACCTTGGAATGTGGAATCCAAGAGTCATGCCTAATGTACTATAAATGTATATCATTGTGAATAATATTACAACTCACGCTTATATTTCCTATGATGCCTATTCTTACCTATTCTATTGTTGAGTTTGACACGGTATTAGAGCCACGATGTGTGGCTTTGTCCCACATTAAATATATTCTTCAAACTAGGTTCTCCTCCTTTTGACAATTAAATATTCCACCCTTTTTGCACTATTTTAGTTGTCCTCTCTTCCTTATTCATTTTCCTTCTCGCAGAACATTACATTTACCTTAGAGTGAATTATGTCAGCTATATTCTAGCTACAATCTCTTCCCACAATCTGTTGGACCAATTTCTCTTAATTTTTCTGGGAAAATCAAGTCTGTCTCTCTGCACTGTTAGATCTATGGCTAGGCGTTACTCTGTCACACTACACTCTTCATAATCATTTCTATTCCCTTTCTCTATATCACTAGGCTTCCATCGCACTAGTCTAAGTCCAAGAATTCCCCCGCCTTGCCCGAGGTTTCGTTGTGCGAATGTTAAACACCGTGAGAATTCCTTGTGTGTTAAATATCTATTTTGGTTGAACGTCGTAAGGATATGGTTTTACGTTGGTTGGATAACTCTTTGTGCATAACTCAAGTGCATTAAATCATGTTCATATATGTGCAATGGCTCATTATATTAAATGTCGAACGGTCAAAGGAATATGTTGGCTCAAAGGATAACGATGGTGTGTACTCAGGTTGTGAAGCCTAGTTTTTAAAGTTGTTGAATCATCCTTGAGAGATGTATTGAAGTATTCTTAAGCGTTTTTTGAAGCAGTGTTGGTTCATGCTCAGGCTTGTGCTGGAGCATACACAGTGGACCTATACTACTCCTCAGCACCCACATCGATTTTTCTCCCTCTGTTGATTTTTCATGCCACTATTGTGGCTCTAGTGCCACCCCCCACGCTACCTCTCGATTCGACAGAGCCCTCCAGGATGATCCTCTCCCTCCACGACAGATCCCTCCATCTCATCAACCTCAAAATCATGACTCCTCGACCGTGCCTATAAGCCTCCCTCCAGTGCTAGCCTCTACCCTTCGATGCCATCCTCCACACAGTCGACCTCTCAGCTTGCTTTGCCATTTCCCTCGACTGATAATACCACTCGGTTATATATCCCCATGCCACACCTATTGGTCAATGCATCAAACTACGCTCTAATTGTAATTCGCTCCACCCATTAATACAGTCAAATACCATACAGTGGTAATACCTCCTAGCTGACTAACACGTCCCTGACCTCGTTTGCACGTCACCAAGCTCCCTCGACATCACCCGATCCGATGTTGGCCTAAGTGATAATGAAATAGCAGTTGCTTCTTTGAAGCAACAAGCAGCATTTCAGTCTCTACGGTTATGCGGAATTATGGATTACGGATAAAAAATTCTTCCCTAGATGTAGTGCTCATCTGGAACAACAGGTTAAAGAATTTGCAACTAATTTTCCTAACAGTAAATAGACACACAGAACAGATCAAAGAACTTACTTGGAGTCCAAGCACTTCTTATTCTCCTTCTGTCGCTCTTGCTGTAGCTTTAAAACTGAGCTAGATCGCCAAAATATTTCCTGCAAAGATGAACACTAAGCAACAAAATATAGCAATAATACAGATGTCTATTCAATTTATTCAGTTAAATCAATAAAACATGAACCATATACATTAGATAAGAATTCATAATATTAAAGACAGAAGCTTATACAGATACATATGTGGGAAAATAAGCAGCAATCTTTATTAATGGATAGAAGGGGAGGTTACAACCCAGTGATTGATTTAGTGTCACCATCTCCAGCAACATCCCAGCCTCATCACAATGCACATCTCTCCAGCAGCATGTCACTCAAATCAATTCCTCAATTTAAATTCCACCAGCATTTCTCTACTCAAATTCTTCCCTCTCAAACAGTAGGATCTATGCTCAATTTATAGAGGAGCTGAAGGTAGTTTTACAATCAATGAATTTCTAATAATAGGCAAGACATCTTCCCAGTCTCAGAGGTATCAAATGGACACATGGATTCAAATTTTGACACATGTGAACTCTTCTAGAAGGCATTGGCCAAGTGGAGATTCTGGAACAATGAGAATTTCGCTCCCAATGTGACCAACGCACCCATGAATGTCAGGAAGTGCTTTACAGAGCACCCTTGAGTGGGGTTACTTGCATATGAAATGAAATTAGTCCCTTTAGAGGTAGCGTTGGTGAGCTCTCATATGATATATTATAAACTTCAAATCTTGGAAACCTTTGCAACTGAAATTCATGGATGATTTGTCTTGTTCTTTGTCTTAGGACATGTAACAACTAAAATTATAGGGAATAATAGACCCTATTCATTGGTTCTGGAGATGATGTCCAATTAACTAGGTCATTAGGAATGGTGCCCAAATTGACCTATAACAGTTTCCCCCTAAAGCATGAAGTCAGAATAATAATAACAATATTTTGATTAACAACTCTCACCAGTTACCGATTACCCTAGATCTAAAAAAAAAACAATATTTTGATTGAGATGCTCTACACTGTGATGGGCTGGAGATGAAGCGGAGTGGTGACCTACATCAATATTACAATATATTACATCATGATATATCTTCTTGAGCATAAATTGTTGAGGGAATTCATTCCCATGCTGAGCACATAAACCTTTATAATAACATGTACACAATTCAGAAAATGAACTACATTGGAATGTTGCCCAATACAGACATGCCTACAGATATAGGCCCATGTTCAGATGATGATCTGTATGTAAGTTCACTGTACAGCTGATGTGTACAAAAATCCTGAAATCGCAGCCTGGATGGCTGAAACTAGATCCGGGGTATTCTTATCTCGTTCACTCGATCATTCAGGTACAAGTCTAGCCATGCGAATATATAATTTGTAGTCGAACATGGAAAGACATTGTTTGATTACCAGCCAATGATGTGAGCTGTCAAGAAACCTGAGAGAACCACCATTGATGTCAATGGCCCTCAAGGTACTGCAATACATTTCGTAAGGCATGAATAGATGATTTGATATCGAATTCCAAACAAAATATTTTAGTCAAAATTCTGGAAGCGAGGATCTTTTCGATGTTGTAACAAGCCTCATGGTACTATAATATGATGTTTCTAAGTGAACTTCCTGGATAATGATTTGTCATTGACAGGAAGCCACCTTATTGTGAAACGAGAGTTACTGATTTCGCAGACAAATATATGACTTGATATAGCAATGTTTAGGGATGAATGTCATGAGAATGAAAGTTTATGAGTATTGCAGAAGGATGAGTATTCAGTGGATGAATTCTCTTGAACATATCGGCAACACTGAGATGAGTTGGCAGCATTGACCCAAAACCAAAGTGAAGGTATGATGAACCATAGGTATGAATGAACCGTCAAGAATATTACCCAACCCAAACAGTCACAGTGATGGAGTGAAGTGTCATGTTCAAGAGCGACCTGCTACCGTAAAAAGTGTTGTTCACTTTCCCAAATTTTCCCCAGTCATTTGTCGACCAGTACCTTTTTATTTTTTAACAAGCTTGAGGAGGATAACATTTTCTTGATCTATAATTCAACCCTTCGGGTGAATAAATTATCACTATTTAATAATTTAACGAGTCTAGCGATGAATGAAACTCGATTCTTGCCATGATTGACAAGCCCGTCGCTATTTTATGTTTTAACGAGCTTAACGAGAGTGACAGCCTGGTCCTTTTTCATATTTAGAGAGTTTGAAAAAGAGGATGAAAGAAAACTCCATAAGTACTTTTTCGTAAAGTTGTCGCTCAGATCCGAAAAAGTGTAAAATAATATCTGAGAGAACCTCTTTATTCATGTTTTAGCAAGTTATTCCTTTTTCATAAATAATCTACTTCAGTCCAAAAAAGGGTTAAAATTATACTTAATAGATATCAATGCATTTACTTTTACGAGCTCGAAAAGACAAGTGCTCGGCAATATTTTCACATTATCGGAGTCTAAAAAGCGCTGAAAGAAGACTCCATGGGTTCCTTTTTCGTTGTTATCGAAGCTCGAAAAAGAGATAAAAGTGTGCTTCAAATCCTTTTTCATTTTTAACAAAGCTCGAAAAATAGGGAGAAAAAGTATGCTTTGTGGTCAAATCATTCTTGAAATAAATCTGCATGACGAATCTATTCATTAGTTGTAAGACCTATTCAGAACAACATAAAATGGATTAAAAATACCTGTTTCATGATAAAAACATAATAAAACCATAGTCATAGAAATAAATATGATTTGCAAACAATTAAATGACTATTAAAAAGAGTTTTACTATTCATTTTTACCATTCCATCGTTACCATTTGCATTTTGGAGCTCTGAACCTGATTTTGACCTCGAACTTCAATTGTTGATTGCGATCGTTTCTGTGGACAGATTTCATTTTCGTTTGATCCAGGTTAGTGCCATGAACACTCTCTTTCCTTCAGTAATAATTTCATTTCTTTTCAGTGCAATTTTTTAGGATTTTGGGGTCCCTAGGGTAAATTATACTCTCAAAGAGGGAAACGCACCCTTGAACATCGAAAGGTGTGTTGCATAGCAGCTAAAATGAAGGCTAGCTGCATATACAACACATTTTCTCTTGTCAAGGGTTGCATTGAGCGCAATATCCATTTTTTATTTTTGCATCATGCCCAAAGTTTGCCCAATTTTTTGCATTGAATGGAATCTAATGGTTCTTATGGTTGTATTTCAAGTTTTCATCGGATTAAAATGAAGATTACATGGAGGGAAAGAGAGCATGAAGAATAGGATATGATTGCCCTAAATGATCCAGGCACAGTAAGAGCCCTAAGGGATTATGGACTGTTAAAGTACTTCTGGTTGTCATGGATGAGGCAACAAATATAACTCTTGGAGCTCCTAATTTGAGCATGGGATCCAGCTATCGAGGCATTTCATATTAAGAACCAAGTGGTTCCCATAACAGTAGAGGATGTATACTTTCTCACAGGTTTGTCTAGGAGAGGCTTTCCTATTTCGCTCTCAGGGTCTATTGTTGGAGGAGAGACTGTGAGAGATTATGTTTTGCCACATTGCTATCTAGGGGCAGAGCCAAGCAAAGATGGAAAGAAAAACATCCAAGATGTTAGAGATTTGCCTTTGAGAAACATTCTTTTCATGATCGCAAAAAGTTTTAGCACCGTTACACTACATGTATCGAATATATCATATATGCAATACACGCTAGAGTGTATGGAGCCAACAGTCTTCAACTAGTCAGAAGTTGTACTTTCTCAGATAAAAGAACAACTGAACAAAGCAAAGGGAGGAAGGAAGAATACCTTTAGTTATGGTTCAATCCTCATATCATTTTCCTTAGAACAGATTCCACTGATGTAGTCACAGCATGTGATAGTGGATCTGTTTGATTGTAGAGATCCAAGGATGCAGAGATGGGTAGAACTGATGGGTAGGAATGCAAGCCAATAGACCATTGTGTTCTCAAATGTGTTCTTCCCTGGTTCCTGCAACATCGATGAGTATGCATACGCAGGTGTTGATTTCTGAGCAGATCCAAATTTATCTTTACCAGAAGGTTCTCAGTGGGGTGAAATGGGTAAGAATATTTTGACATGTTTTTTATTTTCCTAAGGTTTATACAATTATTTTGTAATTTTGATGTTTTCCCAAGACTAAACTAAATGTTTGATGTAATGCAGATGTTGGTCGAGTTCAACCGGTGGAGGAACTAAAACGTGTAGCAGATGAGCCAGCAAAGAGGGTTGTCGGGAGAGCAGTCCTTCAGGATCTTAATATGGCTGAGACTCTGGCTGAGCTTCGGCAGCACATAGAGGGGTTGACCTTCGGGATTCCAGATTTCCAGATCGAATAGTTACCCATGTGACTATAGCGTCACACTATAGTTTTTCCTAACTATTGGATGCAGTTACTATGTAGGATAGCTAGATCTATAGCATGTTACCATGAGCACCACTAGTTTACTTTTGAAATTTTGCATACATTTTGAGGTCAGATGACCAATGTGTCTTGGGCACAAATTTTGTAAAAACCTATAGCTATCTATATATTTGATTTTAGTTTTTTCCTATGTTTATTGTGCAATCCTATTCAATGATGTGAATGTTTTCTTTACATGTGTTGCAAATGTTTTTATAAAACTTGATTAGCTAAAGAATTAGTCAATGTGTTCAAATTTCTGGAAATGTGTTGATATTGAATAAAATCAAAGTGTCTTTCTAAAAGTCGAACTCTTAGGAAAAATCTATGCAGTGTTATATTTCTAACAGTATAAACACTATTAAGTTGTAATACCACAAGTTGTGAGTCTAACCTTATGATGATGCGGTTAATACCAAATAAAATGGCATCAGAGAGAAGTTCGATCAACGTGCTATACTCAGCGATATTTTTCGTTGATCTACCGATACAAATCCCTTGAAAACTCACTAACTCACTATTCGGGGTGAAAATAGCCCACGCTGCAGAGGATATATTCTGCATACTACGACTAGCACCATCAGCATATCCAACAAATGGTTCTGAAGATTCAGACAACTGCGATGAAATGTAAATTGGATTACTAACGTTAAGAAAACTATAAAAACAAACTAAGACAGTGAATGCAAATCAACAACATATATATACAATATAATGCAAAAAATTACTACGCTCATGATTAAGCATAATAACATTTCAGATAAAACCCATTTCTGGATTGTGCCAATGGAATTCCATTGTAATCAACTAACTCATAGGCACCCATAGCAAGAACTCCTTTGACAATATAGGGGCCATGCCTTAATGGCTCAAATTTTCCTATACTATTACATCAACTTTCTGATTATAAAGTAAGACCAAGTTTCCCTCTGAGAAAATGTGAGGCTGAACATTTTTGTTGTATTGCGCCTTTATACGTCTCTTATGCGCTTCGTTGGAAATTTGGGCTTCACAACGTGTTTCATTAAGATGGATGAGGTTAAAAAGACGCGCTTCTTCTTCTGAGGTGTTAGGTAACAAGTCAATTGTGAGTTTTAACGACGGTATTACACATTGGATTGGCAAGATAGCTTCCAAACCATACACCAATTGAAAGGACGTAAATCCGGTTGCATTTCTCACCGAGGTTCGGTACGCCCACAAGGCCAAGTACAGGACCAAATGCCAGTCTCTTTTACAAACTCCTATCATTCGTTGAAGCATACATTAAAGAATCTTATTGATAGCCTCAACTTTTCCATTTGATTGTGGATAATAAGGAGTGGAATTATCATGTGACAATCCTAACTTGGCAATTAATTTAGTCATCATGTGGTTGCGAAAATGCTTCCCATGATCTGTAACCATAGCCTGCGGGACCCCAAACCGTGAAATAACATGATTAAAGAAAAAAATGCAGCTTTATGTCTTGTGTTGTTGAATGTAGGCATCACTTTGGCCCATTTGGCAAAGTAGTCGACTGTGAAAATAATATAAACATGCCCCCTAGACGACCGAGGGTTACAGGTCATGAATTCAATACCCCATTTCGAAAATGGTCCCACAGAGACAACAAGATGCATTGTCATTGGCGGTATGTGGATTTTATGATCAAAAATCTGGGCCCACGCATGACAACTTCTGACTACGAGGATGCAGTCGCGAAACATTGCAGGCCAAAAGTAACCGACGCGGAGTATCTTCTGTGCGGTAGCGTATCCAAATAAATTTCTACCACAAGCCCCAACATGACAATCATTTAAAACCTTTTCGACCTCCTCATGAGTATGGCACCTTCTTAAAATAGTATCAACACCACGACGATAAAGTGTAGCGCTGACAATCAGATAATCTTTCGCTTGGTATCGAATACGTCGATGTTCAGAGTGAGAGGTATCTAGCCGAAAAGTTTGAGTTTGGAGATAAATGATAAAATCTCCATACCAAGGATCATATGATCCGATCAAAAACAAAGACTCATCAGAATTGATGGTTCCAACGTAGTTTCAGTACTATCATAGAGAAGGTCACAGAGAAGCTCATCCAAAACTGAAGACTTCTTTGACTTGGATTTGATGAATTCCAAATCGAATTCCTGAAAAATGACAATCCATTTTGAATATTTTCCTCCCAGAAATTGAAATGATAAGATATAATTCATGGGGTTTCAATCTGAAACAAAAGTAGTCTTTCGGAGCAGGATAAAGTGGCGAAATCTTTGGACAGCTTAAACAGCTGCCAAGGCAATGTTTTCTACGTATCAATACTTAACTTCTGTATCATTGAGATTATGACTCAAATAATAGATCGGATGTTCAATTCCATTTTATACTTGGACCAAAACCATAGCAATGGTCGTTTCAGCCACGGTGATATATAGGAAATAATAATTATGATAATTAGGGGGATACATTAATGACGCTCGGACAAGATTATCCTTGACAACATCAAAAGAAGCTTGCACAACTTGGTTCCAATGGAAGGGAACCCCCTTTTTCAAGGGTTAAGTAAATCCTTTGGCCATTTCAGTGTAGTTTGAAATGAACCTTCTTAGGAAGTTAGCATTTCCTTGAATTTTCTATATCTGAACTAAATTTGATGGTGCACGCAAATCAAGAATGGCCTGAACCTTCAATGGGTCAATTCGAATTCCTTCTTTTAAGACTACGAATCCAAGAAAACGACCAAAACCAACAAAAAACACACATTTATGTGGATTGAGGCGTATTTTGTAGTGTCGGTAGCATAAGAAGATGGCTCTAAAATGCATCAGGTGATCATTCCAATTTCGTGAATGCGCGGGTAAATCATCTAGATAAGGTTGAACAATGTGCTTGATGTCATTGAAAGCATAATCCATTTCTCTCTGAAAAGTTGAAATGGTAGTTTCCTATAAGCGAATGTGCCCCAAGGACAGATGAATTTTGTCTTATGTTGATCCTCTGGGAAAATATTGATTTGATTTTAGCTGGAAAATCCATCCATGAACGACAAGATTTCACATCCAGCACAATCGTCAATAATCTGGTCGATAAAGGTAGTAGGACAGTTGTCTTTTGGACAAGAAATGTTGACGTCCCGATAATCGACACACACTCTAATAGTTCCTTGTTTTTTCATGACAGGAACGATATTGGAAACCCACTCAGTTAGTGGAACAGGGTAAATGAAACCCACATGCAAAAAAATTTCAACTTCTGCTTTGATGGCAGTGGCTTTCTTTGGATGAACAGGATGAAGTCATTGACGCACTGGTTTGACATCAGGATACATATTAATAGTGTGTTCAAAAATAATACTATCTATGCCTGGCATTTCCTCGTAAGACCAATAAAATACATCATAGAATTCATGAAATAGAGAGCAACATGTTTCGAGTTCTGATGGAGAACAAGACACGCCAACATGAATATTTTCTACAACGCCAAGTTTGGCCGAAATATCGATAGAAATGGTTTCTTCAATATTTGACAGATTTCGCTCAGAATCAATTACATTAATAGGTAAAGAATTCAAAAAAAAAAATTTGATTGATGAGTGTGTAATGTTCCCAAATTTTAGCTTCAAAGCTAAATGGAACATTAGAGTTAGCAGCATCTTTAGCCGGTGAATAAATGGGTAGAAAAGCGCATAAGTCTCCTAAGAAGGAATAAATAACACTTCAAGTGTGAAGGGAGACACTCCTTGCAGCTTAATAAAACACCTCCATGTGTGAACAGGGATAATTTTAGGTTGATTCAGTCTACTTTGACTAAGTCAACAGCGCTGATGTGGAGGAGCAGGGATCTAGGAAGGAATAACGCAGTTTTGGAGGGAGATGAATCTCTTGATGGAAATGACATAATTGGGGGGGCCAAGGGCAAGAAAATTCACATTTTATTTAGGGAAGAGGATGGCATCATTATTCTTCATGTTTTAGATCATTATTTTTGTCTTCTTATAATTTTGCTTCCTCTTGTTGTTTAGTAGGGTTGTTGTGTTGTTTAGCACTGGGTGTTCCCGAGCGGGAATCCCACCTATTTACTTGAGGAGCCTCTTGGGATAGTTTGCATTCATTTTCCACATCATTTTTTTATGCCAAGATTTAGCTTACTTCATCAGCGCAGTTTCTGCAAGTCATTGTGTTTTGTTGCAGGGTGCAGCAGTGGAAGGGATTGGAATCCCACTTTCTGAGCTAGTTTCTCATAGGAGAGAGGTTTCCTTCTATCGGGAGATCTGTTTGGAGAGATATAGAGCTCAATAAATATCTGTTGCATCATTCCACACATTTCCCCAACATTCCCAATGTTGTTCCAGCTAGGGAATGCGTTATTTTTGGAGGCAGCTTCAGTGGATGGTCTAGTGGCTTCTTTGCAGTGTTTCCTTGTGATTGAGGGGTTCATCCTTTCATGGGAGGAAGCCTTTGAAGGATATACATCATATCAGATATATTTCATCTTTCTACACTCTTCTTCTTCAGTGTTGCAGTGATTATTTAGTAATTTTTTGAAGATCACATTTGTATGCAGAGTGTACGACAAGAAACCCTTCTCGGGTTCTCTTGTATTTTGTATAAGGATACTAGATCTCAGTTCTTAAGAATTATTGATCAATATATGAGTAGATCTACTTGTTCTCCTAATTTCTTAGTTCAAACCCTCATAATACTGCGATGTCTCTTTTGTGCATAATTTCTGAGTAGCAGTGTTCTGGGGTTTTAGTGTTTTTCAGCTACACTAGGTGGTGGGAGGTATGTTTACCTCACCTAGTTTCATTTGTTTTTGATCTCCTCTTGGACTTAGATGCTAGATGGATATATATAATGGATCCAAGTGATGATTTTCATTCTTATGGCATATATTTCTGGAAATACATTTTTCTGTGAATGCATTTCTGAGCCGTCCATATTTGGAATATTTTAAGATATTTCCAATACTGCTTATTTTCCCTATTTTGGGATATTATAGTGGTATTAAAGCTTCAATATTGGCTTAGCCTGTGGATCTCAGGCCATAATACTTCAAGGAGAAATGGACAGAAAAGAGAAGGCTCCATTATGTGAAGGGAGAAAGGAAGATAGACTTACAAAGCTTCTTCCAAGATCTATTCAGAGCTTTCAAGGAGAGCTAAAGAAAATAAGAATGGAGATATGATCTCCAAAGGAGTTTGGATCTAGAGTTGAATCTATATTTTCACATGGTGAGTGTGAGCATGCAGCTACACACCATGATGCATAGCACAGTCAAATTCCCAGATCTATCTTGAGATGGATGAGAGGAGGAAGAATACCTAAGAGGAAAAATCTTAGTGAATTGCCGCAGGAGTATGAATCTCAAACTGAGAGGTTTAGAGGTCATACCAATTTCCAAGAGTATTGCAAGATCCAGGTGGAGGAAAGAAAGCAGCAGCGTGTCAATAGATTTCTTCTATCTACTTTTGAAGGCTCACCTACATGTTCAGCTGGAGCTTCAGTGAAGGAGCTAGACTCCTATTTTCAGCAACACCACATTTATGACGATGAAGCCATCAGAATTGCAGCACTGCATTTCAGAGGTAAGGCCCATGCATGGTAGATTTTTGAATCTTGTTCTTTGAAAAATGCAAACACTTCCTCTTATGCAAAATTCATTGAAACATTGCTGGGAAGGTTTGATGGGAAACTTCCTAAGACACATGAGCAAGAAAAAATTGAGAGGGAAAAAACCTTTCATGTGATGGAGGACACTAAAATTCACTCCCCTTCAGAAAACCAGATGAGATGTTGACATCTTGCATTATACATTGTTAGAGGCAAGACCTTTGTCTCACATTCCTAAACAAGAGGGTATGTGGATCTCTTTTTCACAAGAGAATCCAATGATTGGGAGGTTTCCCATACACATTTATGAATATGAGGGCAACAGCGTTGTCACATCTACAGCACATCTAGTGCCTCATGTAGAGGGAGGAGGAGCACATGCTCCAACAGGAGGGATTCTTGTATCCTTGCAAGAAGTTCCCCAGGATCTCATACATGGAGGTCCAAGCACAATCAGTGAGCAGCATGATTGTGAAGAATTGCAGATGGAAGGAGGAGGTAGGAAGGAAGAGTAGCATCACTTGATGAGAGGCACACACCTTTCTCTATTTTAGAAATCTAATGCAAGGAAGAGGCAGACTAATTTGCACTGTGAGGGAAAGGGCAAGGTTTCCCAACCATATATAGAGTCTACTCTTGACATTGATGTCTCACTACATGGGGGAATTCCACCTGGGAGGCCACCAGATCTAGAGTTGATGAAAGACATCTTGTCTTTGGATTCACCACTCTTGGATTTTGGAGAGGTGAAGAGTTTGGAGGATAAATTTGGCATGGGGGATGTCAAAGTAGCAGCCAGTATCATGAGGATAGCTTCACATAATAGATCATCAGCGTTGTCTCTTGGGAGGATTGATCCATATTGGAGGTCTCAACTTTTGGTAGAGTACTCCAAGGATCTTGGTGCTTGCATGATTCTTGATGACCCAGATGGAGATGACAGATTTATGGTGGATGACATGGTCATCTATTCTTATGGCAGAGTCTTCTTGCCTAGAGCTTCTAGTCTCAAGGAAAATTCGTTACATGCAGCACATGAGGACTTCCTCTCCATGCATTATAATGCATATATTTCTTTGACAGAGGATTTCACTTGGGAGGGCATCCAGCATGACATATTTCAGCATGTGGAGAGATACATATTCTAGATGATGTTAGAGAGGAGGTCACAGCCACTTCCCTACTCATTGGAGGTGAGGGAGGAATTCTAGTTGAGCCATTTCAGCTCAATATCTCAAGTACATGATGGAGGAGGTATAATTTAACATTTTTTATTGTACTTCTTTTCCTTGTTTGAGCATCATGATGTATCAAGGAGAATCATCGCTTCTTGCTTAATGTATAATTATGTGCTTGTAGCTAATTGTAGCATTGATTTTGGCTACCTTATTCGTGGTTTGTGGGGGAAGCCACATGATTCTTGATGTGCACCATTGACACCACATTGTATCTTCATGTTTCCATCTTATGAGATGATTGTGGTAGCAAACAAGCAGCTGGGAAAGCACTTGTTAATTTTTTTTTTATGCAGGCAAAGGATGCACTGCGCTAGTTCCATTCGGGGAACTATGAACCACTCTCCGGTTGTCATATGACAGCTTGTTTTTATTGCTTTTTGCTTCCATTTACTGCTGATATTCTTATATTCATGGGAGGAATTGTTTGGAGAGTGCTGAAGGTATTAGAGGTGCCCATTGGGAGCATTAATCTCCCCACTTTACATGTTGTACATTTCAGGAGAAACCATGGGCAAACCATGATTGCCACATCACACTCTTCCCCTTCTTGTGGGAGGAACCACTTGAAGAACTTGAGGAGGCACTTCATGGCTGAATTGTTTGATGGGGGAACTTGGGCCATTCTTGGAGGCCATGTTACTTCAGCCCAAGGATAGAGGCAGCCCCATGTTTACCATAAATGGAGAGATAAACCATTTGGATGGTAGAATCCAATCTCTCCATGCAGCCCCAACACATTGTATAAAATCGGGGTTGATGATTCTTTTGATGAGCTACCTAGGATGGCTCATTTAATTTGGATGATAGCATGGGTAAGGGAGTCACTCATTCACCATGTTTTTCATCACTCCTACTTTGTGGAGGCCATGGGACAGCAAGCAGGTTTCCATTCACACTTTCCACCTTTGATTGATGTGGGCCATTTGGTTTTGCACACTCGGGAGGAGACATTGGATGGCAGTTTTATTGCAGATTATCTTGATGCAGTGATGGAGGCCATTGATGGGAGGCCACAAGAGGAGGAGGGGAGAAATTTTCTCTCCCTATACATTTTCTTGAGGACAAGCAAAGATTTTGGAGGGGAGGACTGTAATTTTCCCAAATTTTAGCTTCAAAGCTAAATGGAACATTAGAGTTAGCAGCATCTTTAGTCGGTGAATAAATGGGTAGAAAAGCCCATAAGTCTCCTAAGAAGGAATAAAAAACACTTCAAGTGTGAAGGGAGACACTCCTTGTAGCTTAATAAAACACTCCATGTGTGATCAGGGATAATATCAAGTTGATTCAGTCTACATTGACTAAGTCAACAGTGCTGATGTGGAGGAGCAGGGATCAAGGAAGGAATAACGCAGTTTTGGAGGGAGATGAATCTCTTGATGGAAATAACCTAATTGGGTGGGGCCAAGGCAAATAAAACTCACATTTTATTTAAGGAAGAGGATGGCAGCATTATTCTTGATGTTTTAGATCATTATTTTTGTCTGCTCAGACTTTTGCTTCCTCTTGCTGTTTAGCAGGGTTGTTGTGATGTTTAGCATCGGGTGTTCCCGAGAGGGAATCCCACCTCTTTCCTTGAGGAGCCTCTTGGGAGAGTTTTCATTCATTTTCCACATCAGGTTTTTTGGCCAAGCTTTATTTTACTTCATCATCACAGTTTCTGCAGGTCATTGTGTTGTGTTGCAGGGTGCAGCAGTGGAAGGGATTGGAATCCCACTTTTTGAGCTAGTTTCTCATAGGCGGGAGGTTTCCTTTTATCGGGAGATATGTTTAGAGAGATATAGAGATCATTTAGATCTGTGGAATCTGGCCACACATTTCCCCAATATTCCCAGCACTTTTCCAGCTATGGAATGTGTTATTTTTGGAGGTAGCTTCAGTGAATGGTCTAGTGGCTTCTTTACAGTGTTTCCTTGTGATTGAGGGGTTCATCCTTTGATGGGAGGAAGCCTTTGAGGGATCTACATTAGATCAGATATCTTTTAGCTTTCTACACTCTTATTCTTTAGTGTTGCAGTGATTATTCAGTAATTTTCTGAATATCACATTTGTATGCAGAGTGTATGACAAGAAACCCTTCCCCGGTTCTCTTGTATTTTGTATAAGGAGACTAAATCTTAGTTCTTAAGCATTATTGATCAATATATGTGTAGATCTACTTTTTATCCTAATTTTTGAGTTGAAACCCTCATAAGACTACGCTGTCTCTTTTGTGCATAATTTTTTAGTAGTAGTGTTTTGGGGTTTTAGTGTTTTTCAACTACACTAGGTGGTGGGAGGTTTGTTTACCTCACCTAGTTTCATTTATTTCTGATCTTCTCTTGGACTTAGATGCTAGATGGATATATCTAATGGATCAAAGGGATGATTTTTATTTTTATGGCATATATTTTTGGAAATGTGTTTTTCTGTGAATGCATTGTTGAGCAGTCCATATTTGGAATATTTTAAGATATTCCCAATACTGCTTATTTTCGCTATTTTGGGATATTACAGAGTGATATAGTTCACTAGATAATTTTCTTCATAATCAGGAAGATGGGAATGATGATGATAATCTTCCCATGGTTCTCCTTTTGACATCATGGCTTCCAAAATATTCTCATCTGTCAAGAAAATTGAGGAAAATGGATCAAATGGAGTACCAAAATCTAAGGAACGATCAACTCAAACAACCGGTGATGTTGATTTCAGATTCGCCGCCCAAGCCAAATATATTGATTGTTATTTCAGCTCAATAGGGTTGGGTGGAAAAAATTCATCCAACCTAACAATTTCAAAATCACCAGTATTCTCCCTTAAGCATATGGAGTGGAAGAGATCATGTAGCAGGTCTCTATACTTGCAATTTCTGCCGACATCGCACACTGCAGTAATGCAAAGGTTCCCATGAGAGTGGAATCCTTTAAGATTCCTACACCAATGTTCTGAAGTGCTATTTGGGGTGTGTGAACGAATGGAACACTTCCAGTTACCTACGAAGCAGAGGCAAAGAAGGATAGTCGATTAATGACTGTGATAGTACCTTTATATGGAAAGGCAATCATTCTGAAATATGTAGAAACAATTGCAGTCATAGCATATACCCATGGCCTTCCAAGTAGAATATTATAGTCAAGGGGTCCGTCAACAACCTCGACATCAACATTCACTATTTTTCCCCCTAGTTCAACATGCAGGTTATTAATAATACCACAAGGCTTATATGTATGTCCATCGAAAGCCTTCAATTTTTTTGATGATTGAGATAAGCGCGGAGATCCAAGTGACTTCCAACAATTTAGAGACATAATTCATGTAGATGCTCCCTCATCAATAATATTACGATGAAGAAGGTGATTGAGAACATTTACTTGTATGAAGAATTCCAATTCTGTTGGTAGTTGCGGCACATAGCCCGTATGATTAAAGACGACAATATTAGAATCAGACAGATCAATTCCACCAATAGCCGACAATAAAGCCTGTTTTTGGGAGGCACAATTTTGTAATACCTCAAGGGAAAACACAGCTGAAGGGAATTGAGCCAAATATTCAACTATATTATAATTTTAATCATCCCTTGCTCGAGGATTATATGTCGATTTGTGAATTACTCCCTTTGGTGGCTTAATTGTCAACTCAGGAATAGCAGTAGGCGGTATCGATTATGTAGATGGATTCGTAGTCGAGGTAGTAGGTTGATCAGTGGCCTGAATACCATAATATTTACTACGCGTTGACACCAAAATATCTGTTGAAGGTTTTTTGACAGATAACATAAGTACTTGAGAACTAGAAGCTGGATCTGTAGCAACCAAATTTGTGTCCAGATTCGGAAACGGATCTGTCAACACAGCTGATGCATTGGAAGTCTTAATGATTTTTCAGACTTCAACACGGTGACAAAAATCCCGAACAAAGTGTTCCTCGTTATAGATTATGCATGGATAACGAGGTTTCCTAGGTCCAGACGATTGATCAGATGATCTTTCCTGCGGGTTAGAAGTTTGCTTTTTCTTAGATTTCCCCTTTTTCTTACTTCTGGGTTGCTTGTCACTTTTTCCCTTGTCAAAAGACATGAAATTAATTTTGGAAGAAGGTGCATGATTAGATGCAGTATTATTATGTGTGCTTGCAGTTCCAATCAAGACGTCTCAGGCATGAGAGTCCTTTAATTGAGGAGGAACAGTAAAATTAGATCTCGGTGCGTTAGGAATTTTTTCATAGAGCGTGCCAGACTGAGTATAAATCAAGTCTAAATAATGGGCACGATCAATAACCTGCTCTTCTGTGACGACACCACCCTTAGCCACATCCTTAGTTATAGATGGTAACAGGTACTTAATGAACCACTCAGCAAGGAGTTGATCAGGAAAAAATGTCTTAACCATTCTACGACGACGACTCCACTCATGAATATGATCAGAAATGTGAGTAGCATTAGTTTGTTTGAAATTGGTCAAGAGTTCTGTTCTAGTTTCATATCGTATGGGTTACTAGAAGTGAGTCAGAAATATAGTAGGTAGGGTAGTAAAATTATCAAAAGAAGCTCTAGGTAACTCAATATACCATTTTGTAGCCGGACCCGTGAGCGTACACTGGAAAATACGTAGTCAAACAGAATCATCATTTAGGGAATTTGATGAACACCATAAATGATTAGTCATGACATGAGTCAATGGGTCTTCCCTAGGGTTTCCATTGAACTTAGAAATATCCAAGGGTAATTTGTGAGGTATCACCTGCCACCAAGGAGCATATTTTATTGGATCATTGGTTAGCCGATTTAAATATGGTAACTTTAAAGTTGCAACAAAATGAAACTATCTATTAAGGTCAGGTTGAACATAGCCAAGGTATGATGGAATTGCTTGAGAAACAGGCCTTTGAGCAACAGCATAAGGAATCTGCTGCTGGTAACCCAGATAGGGGTTGTTTTGAAAAGCAAATGCTTGAGGATTCTATTGAGCAAAACCTGGATATGATATTTTTTGAAATGAAGTCTGAGGTATTTGTGCCTGAGGCTGCCAAGGGGTTTGTCCACCAATGTTATAACCCAGATTAGAATAATTTGGATTCATTTGATAGGTATAACCAGGTTGTGGCTGTGACATCCCATAAAATGGTAAGCCAGCTTGTGAATAAATGATTCTGGATATAGGTTGTTGTAAATTAACCAAAGGATTTGGAGTCTGTGGACCCAATATTTGAGGGTATTGAGTTGAAGGACCTCTTTGAAAAGGTTTTTGTACAAAATTTTGATTATGTAATAGGGGTAAAGATGTATTAACAAGTGGAAATGATGTGGGTGTAACAGTTTGAACTGGTTGATACGAGTGTACAACTGTTTGTGGTTGGATAGGTAGAGTGGGCTACCATTGAAAAACATTCATTTCGACATTAGGTTGACCAAAAAGTGACGGAGTATTGTCATAGTGGGTGACCAAAGGTTTCCCCCCAGCATGAGGAGGATAATAAGTTGGAAAATATTGTTCTTCAAATGTTGGGAGTCCAGTTGATATGGTACTTGATGGAACAGAAGGACCGGCTTGATATTTCCATAATGATTTGTATAAAGAATCAAGTCGCTTAGTACTCACTATAGGTTTACTAGTTAGAATACAAGAATATGACATTGGTAAATTCCATGGATTTGAAGATGCACCAGAGAAAATTCTAGATAAATGTTTATAACTTGATGGGACCATAGGGCCACCATGGAAATATGACTCTGGTGAAGTTTTAAACATCGATGGGGTAGCGAGGGCAGGTACTGACCGAAGATGTTGATTCAGGCATGGTTACTTGACCAAATTTATACCCTTTTGGATCGATGGGATTTTGAATTGGAACAGGATCAACAAAATAAGAGGGTGGTGATTGAGGAAAATATTTGTACAGGTAAATATCCTCCCCAAAATGGGTTGGAGTTAAAGGTGTCTAGTATTGTGGGATTGCTTCAATCGAAATTAAACCAGGGGGAAGTATTTCACTGTCAGGCCCAAATTATATTTCAGGTGGTTGACTATGTGATATGGGAGACTCAATGGCTACAGAAATTTGTGGGATGACCAATGCAGGAACAACTTCTGGTTGTTTGACTTCGGGACTCAAATGTTCTGGAAACAAGGAGACCGGATCTGGATCAACTTCTGGTTGAACAACGTCAGGTCTAGGAGGTATGGTCTCACTGATTGAATGGATCGTGACCACGGGTAGCTGTGAGGACTCCATTTCGATAACAGTAGACAAACCGGATGTGTAGAAACAACTTGAGCTAACTCTGTTATATGGGAAGATGATGTTTCACTAGAGGTACCAATAGTACTTGATTCAATAGAGTGTTGTCACCTTCGCCGAACAGGAGTAACTTCTAGTAGTGAAGGTGGTTTCAATCCTAATCTATGCGAATGATAGAGGGAAGGATTTTTTTCTTCCACGATTACTAATTTATTTTAACCAAAAACAAATAAAAAAAATAAAAGGGTATTGCTAGGCAAAAGGTTTACCAAGAAACTGTGCACTGTAGAATACCTCCTGGTGAACCAAGAAGTACGGGCAGTCAATCTCCCCAAATGTTGTGTTCAGTTTATCACAATTTACAAGCTGGCCGACTCGGTTCACTATGAATGGATATCAACCTAAATTTTTCTTCCCAAATATACCCAAAGGTACATGGATGTAATATCCCAAAATGGGATCTGCTAGTAAGGCATGACTGGAAAACGCATTTTCCAGGAATGGTTGCTACAGTATTTGAAACCAGCACTTGGATCCCTTAGATATGATTATATAAGTCCTAAATCCAAGAGTATATCAGAAATAAACCCTTCTAGGTGGGTTAAACAGATCTCCCACACCTAGTTCCCTTGAAAAGTGCCCCAAAGAGGGACTGTAGCAATAATAAACAATTCTGCTCAGAAAATAACGCAGTTTCTATAGAGCAGTAATAGGAGGCTCATGAAATGTTCTTCAATAGTAATTACAGCAGCAATAGAGTTATATAATGAATTTTATTAAATACATGGTTGAAAATACAGGTCATAGACAGAAGAAATCCCCTCAAAAGAGGGCTGCAACCATATGAATGACTTAAAACTGCCTTGACAGCGTTATTTTAATTAGGCTGCAACTGATTTTGATTACATGTTAGATCTAGAGCAGATCTGTGTACAAAATATATGATCTATATCAGATCCATACACTATAAAAGCTCCTCTTTCAGATCCCCTTGGGATTTTCAACAGAAACTGAGATACATGGAGTAGATCTGAATTTCTATGTAGCAAACCTGTAGATCTATTCAGAATTTCTGAAGAAAATGTAGAAATTAATAGATCATATCTAAAAGGAACATGTATTGGTTGGCCAATCCATGGATCGCCACAGTAAGGGAAGATTCCCAACACTAGAGATATTTCTCCCAAAATACTGCTAAATCACCCTGCAACTTCTCCTTTGCAAATAACGCAGTTTAGGAAGATGAACTACATTGTAGCCTTTGATATGTGGTTTTGCCTAATGCCAAGATCTGATATTATGCTCCAATCATTCAATACACTCTTCCAGGAGGTTAAAAGACACACTCACTGAGAAGAGGCACTAGAATGTCTTAGATCTGAAAAGATCTAAACTCCACTTGCTACAGCTTACAAAAACAAGCAAACCCTCACTGGATCCGCATTGCAGTTGGAAGTAGAAGCTTGTTCTCTAACCTGATAGTGGACTAAGCAATACAAACTCCCCCAAGAGCTACTCAATGGGAAGAGATGGAACTCCTAAATAGGAAATTCCAATGCTAAACAGCATATGCAATCTAGGCTAAACAGCCAAGAAAGATATTTGTCTATACAGACAAAAAATCATAAATCATATCATGAAAAACCTCAATATGTTGCCTTCCCCTTCCTTTTATAAGATGAGAGCTTGCTAAAACCCTAAACCACCTTCAATAACTTATCTCTTTCACACAAGAGACCTCCTTCTAGAATTACGTTGTGCCTCATTGATGAGCACTCCTCCACTACTGCGTTGTAGATATGGTCAAGGTTGACCCAGTCAAGTGGATTTGTTATTTTCACACTCAAGTGTGTTTATTAAAGTGGCCCAGATTTACCCTTTTTCACATTGGGCAGGGATTTATTCTTACATCAGGAGTTTAATGACCCTCCTTTACATATTTATTCTTTGAAAAAAGAAAACAAAATAAAATTGAATATTCCTATCAAATTAGGAATATTACAGTCCTCCCCTCCAAAATGTTGCTTGCCCTCAAGCAACTTACAAGGAATTTGCAAAATATCCAATAGAATTGTCTCCTCCCAAGGGTATAAGTGTGTTGTTAGTGAATGAACCAATTAGCTGTCATCATAAAGAAGTGGGAGATACATAGAAATAGTTTTTTGTTGCCCATTGGTTTTCTCAAGGCATTAGAGATGGTAAATTTAGGGTACTTCAACCCCCCATGAGAGGCTTCAATCTCCATGCTATCATCCAAACAAAGTGAGCCATCCTTGGTAGCTCACAGAAAAAGTCACCAATTCCCCCCATGTGCATTGTGTAGGGGCTCCATGCATGGAAATGAGAGATGAGGATACTCAACTCACGTTGTCCCTCTTTCCACTTTTGATGAATGTGGAGCTGTTGATCCTGGGCTACAATAAAATAGTCCTCATGAAGCCAAAAGGAACTTAGAACTTCATGATTTTCTTCATTGATTCTAATGAGTCTCCTTTCCCAATCTTCTATGCATATAGTGAGCAGATTACCTTCACCATATGTGCTCCAAAAGAAACATGGACTAAGTGTCATATGATATATTGGATGGTGACAATATTCCCTCCCTTGAGACCAGTGTTGTCCATCATCTTGCTGCCTTAAATCATGGTACAATAAGTGGCCATCCCACCACCTTATTTCTGCAATAAGCTTCTCCAAAGCTTGAAAATGATGGAGGATAATAAGTGTTGGTTGAACATGATTCCAGCAACACATGTCTTTCTCCAAGTACTCCCTTGTGAGAGATATTTTCCCATGACATAAGCCCAATACATGACCCTTTGCGTAAGAAGACATAGTATATAATGCAGCAGTCATATAAGGTCCTATCCTCTTCTTGAAGTACAACTGAATATGGGAGATTTCATTCCCAATGGACACATTCACCCAATGTGTCATTCCTCCTCTCATGTTCATAACAAAGATTGGAGCATTATTGACATCATGATATAAAAAAGCTCCCTTATGCCACCTCATGAGAAGGTTACATTTTCTCCCAACCCAAAGTACATACATGATTATGATATTAATTCTAAATAGAAATACATGTACATACATCATAGACATAAGTAAATGTATGGATATGGAATTCATCATGGGGTGCCCATACTTTCTTCTTGTCAACCCAAGCAACCATGCCTTCTTCTTATGCATTCCTTTCTTGAAATACAAGGCATGAGACAAGAAAATCAAAAACTTTGGGTGGTACCCACACTCACCCAATAGAAACCAGCGCAGTTCATCCCTTCCCTGATTCATATCTAGAGGTGGTAAGTGGTTTACATGCCACTTACTTGCTTCCCTTATCATTCCTCCATGGCTGAAGGTGAAATGTATATTTGGTGCTTTAGGGAAGCACCCCTCATGCTACAAAACCTCCCTTATCCCATTAAGGGAGTGGCCATGTTTGGAAATAGTTCTAGCCCATAGTTAGCCATGAATTTTATAAGGTAGGACACTCCTTTTAGGAGTCATGGCCTGCACATGTAAATTAAAATAATGCATGCAATCATAAAGTAAAATGTGATTTGCATAAGCATGATTCTTACCCAAAGTCTCCAGCGCTGTGATAGTTCCTCTCTTGGCCAAATGTATCATCAATGTACAAGGTTGAGAGAACACTTTGCTATTTTCATCAGGGGGTTGCCCTGGTGGGCTTCTTCCAAGTAAGGAGACATCAAGGCATAGATCATGATAGAGAGATGTATGGACTGATGTGTCCTTGATTTTCTTTCATAGATATTCATGCCTTCTTAGTACATCACTCCTTTGAAATAAAGAGGGGTAAATGTTTCTTACCCTATGAAGCTTGCCCTCCCCTTTATCTTCTGCAGTATTCAGGATCTCACCATCTGATAATGATGGCACATGCTGCACATGGATTGTGCCATAATTTCTATATGTGAGATTCTTTGAAACTCCTTGCAATAATGCAAGAGATTCTCTTCTTGGAGTAGTTGCCCCTTCTTCTCCTTCATGAAATGCTAGAGATGCCTTTGTTATGACTGTGTTGTCACCCCTAGCCTTTTCTTCAATGGTGGAAAATGCCTCATCAATAGGATACCTTAGATCTTGGTCTACTTTTGAATGAGGAATATCCATGTCTTCTTTTTTAGAAGAGGACTCTTCATCCAATGAGGATCTTGCCCTTGGCACATCTCCTCTCTTCCTCCTCATGAAGAAGTTGCTGATAGAAAATGGTAGCTTTGATGATATGGCTAAGTGCTCATACCCATAATATGAGGATGTAGAATTTTCCTTATGCATAGATCTTGTGGATCCAGTTGGGGAAACTTCATGGTTTATCCTCTTTATTTCTCTGTCCTTTCCTTTAGGCTTAAACATATTTTGGAGCAGAGTTCTTGGGAACTCTTTCCTTTCCATTCTTCCAAGCAAATGGTTTTGACCCTTACTTTTTGTGTCTTCAATGTAATCAATCTTCTTCTTATGTCTTCTTCCTTCCTGAAAAGACATCTTGGCCTGATGCTCACATGTTGAGCCAAGGATCATGCTTTGATGCCACCGTAATATCCCAAAATGAGATCTGTTAGAAAGGCATGACTGGAAAATGCATTTTCCAAGAATGGCTGCTACAGAATTTGAAACCAGAGCTTGGATCCCTTAGATCTGAGTATCTAAGTCCTAAATCCAAGAGTATATCAGAAAGAAATCCTTCTAGGTGGGTTAAACAGATCTCCCACACCTAGTTCCCTTGAAAAGTTCCCCAAAGAGGGACAGCAGCAATAATAAACAATTCTGCTTAGAAAATAACACAGTTTCTGTAGAGAAGTAATAGGAGGCTCATGAAATGTTATTAAATATTACTTATAGCAGAAATAGAGCTATATAATTAATTTTAGCAAATACATGGCTGAAAATACAAGTCATAGACAGAAGAAATCCCCTCAAAAGAGGGTTGCAACCATATGAATGACTGAAAACTACCTTGACATCGTTATTTTAATTAGGCTGCAACTGTTTTTGATTACATGTTAGATCTAGAGCAGATCTGTGTACAAAAGGTATGATCTATATCATATCCATACACTATAAAAGCTTCTCTTTCAGATCCCCTTGGGGTTTTCAGCAGAAAATGAGATACATGGAGTAGATCTGAATTTCTATGCAGCAGACCTACAGATCTATTCAGAATTTCTGAAGGAAATGTAGAAATGAATAGATCAGATCTGAAAGGAAAATGGATTGGTTGGCCAATCCATGGATCTCCACAATGAGGGAAGATTCCCAACATTAGAGATATTTCTCCCAAAAGACTGCTAGATCACCCTACAACTTCTCCTTTGCAAATAACACAGTTTAGGAAGATGAACTGCGTTGTAGCCTCTGATATGTGGTTTGGCCTAATGCCAAGATCTGATATTATGCTCCAATCATTCAATACACTCTTCTAGGAGGTTAAAAGACACACACACTGAGAAGAGGCACTAGAATTTCTTAGATCTGAAAAGATCTAAACTCCACTTGTTGCAGCTTACAAAAACAAGAAAACCCTCACTTGATCTATGTTGCAGTTGGAAGTAGAACCTTGGTCTCCAACCTGATAGTGGACTAAGAAATAAAAACTCCCCCAAGAGCTACTCAATGGGAAGAAATGGAACTCCTAAATAGGAAATTCCAATGCTAAACAGCCAAGAAAGCTATCTATCTAAATAGACAACAAATCAGAAATCATATCATGAACAACCTCAATGTGTTTCCTTTCCCTTCCTTTTATAAGATGAGAGCTTGCCCCTAAATCACCTTCAATAACTTATCTCTTTCACACAAGAGACCTCCTTCTATAATTACGTTGTGCCTCATTGATGAGCACTCCTCCACTACTGCGATGTAGATGTGGTCAAGGTTGACCTATTCAAGTGGTTTTTTTCTTTTCACACTCAAGTGTGTCTATTAAAGTGGCCCAGATTTACCCTTTTTCACATTGGGAAGGGATTTATTCTTACATTAGGAGTTTAATGACCCTCCTTTACATATTTATTCTTTGAACAAAGAAAACAAAATCAAATTGAATATTCCTATTAAATTAGGAATATTACAATGGAGGCCCAAGTCCATATTAGCGTTGTCTGATGCGAAACCGCACAGTGAGAGTACCCCTTTATACTTTTCATACTATAACACCACTTGATATACCCGAAAGTACATGGACGAGCTACGATATACTTACGTATGTGGAATGAGGTATCACACTTGGAATGTATCACAAACAATTAATGACAGCTTCTATGTTTTACGATGCCAGAACACGTCTCTAGCCTAGACCTTCTAAATGTTATCATTATGGTTCCAATGCTTTGTTAGGTAAATTAAGATAAATTTTAAGTTGATTTGTTTATCAATTTTCCTTTCAAGGTTCACCACGATGATGTATTGGAAATTCCTAAAATGCAAACTAAAATGATAAGCAATCCTTCATTTTTAATTTTTCAATGGAAATCCTAGCTACTAGAGGGAAAGAGCAGTCAATTTGAGAGCAAACAAACAAAGAGCACAAACTAAAATACAGCTTTCCTAATTGTTCATTTTGCAAAACACACAATCCACTACATGCAAATGAGGTTTTTCTTTTCATTCCTTTAATGTTATGAATGCAGAAAAGGAAACTAAGTGCATCAAATCAATAAAAACAAATTCCTTTTACTTTTGAGAAATGAGGAATAGAACAACAATTTATCTTTTAAAGGACAAATGAGGAATTTAACAAAAATTTCTCCTATCAGGAAACGAAGAATTAAACGACAATTTCCTTTTTCAAAATAAAATGGATCTAATGCAGCAATGAAAATATTTTGAAATTAATTCGTCAATAATAAATAAAAACGCTTTAAATAAACATTGAACGAACTTTTCTTTTAAAGGAGGAAGGAGTAGGTAAGATCACTAATCAATCTGAGGTATCAGGCTCTTTAAAACACAGAAAACAATAAACTGAAAGAAAATGCAATGACAAACTCAATGTAATTTGGCTGATTCTAGGGGGAAATGCAGTCTCTAAGGGGATACAGTGCGTTGCAATGCACCACTGGAAGGGAGACAGTGTTATGCAAAGCATTGTGTCTTGTTCAACAGTGCGTTGAGTGCATTCAGAAAATGAAAACTCAATTGTTTAACACACTTCTAATGCAAATTTTTATTTCAAAAAGCCTAATATTTCTGAGTAAATGCCACTGGGTGAATAAATAGAGAAACTCTTAGGCAAATACGCTAAGGATCAAGGGTAAATTCCCCAATGGAGTCACCAATTTGTTATGCAGAATTATGGGTTATGGATAAAACATTCTTCCCTAGATGTAGTGCTCATCTAGAACAACACGTTAAACACTTTGCAACTACTTTTCCTAACAGTAAATAGACACACAGAACAGATCAAAGAACTTACTTGGAGTCCAAGTGCTTCCTATTCTCCTTCTGTCGCTCTTGTTGTAGCTTCAAATCTGAGCTAGATCGCCAAAATATTTCCTGCAGAGATTAACACTAAACAGCAAAAGATAGCAATAATACAGATGTCTATTCAATTTATTCAGTTAAATCAATAAAACATGAACCATATACATCAGATAAAAATTCATAACATTAAATATAGAAGCTTATACATATACATATGTGGGAAAGTAAGCAGCAATCTTTATTAATGGATAGAAGGGGAGGTTACAACCCAATGATTGATTTAGTGTCACCATCTCTAGTAGCATCCCAACCTCAACACAATGCACATCTCTCTAGCAGCATGTCACTCGAATAAATTCCTTAATTGAAATTCCACTAGCATTTCTCTACTCAAATTCTTCCCTCTCAAACACTAGGATCTGTGCTCAATTTATAGAGGAGTTGAACGTAGTTTTACAATCAATGACTTTCTAATAATAGGCAAGACATGTTCCCAGTCTCAGAGGTATCAAATGGACACATGGATTCGAATTTTAACACATGTGAACTCTTCTATAAGGCACTGGCCAAGTGGAGATTCCAGAACAATGAGAATTTTGATCCCAATGTGACCAACGCACCCATGAATGTCGGGAAGTGCTTTGCAGATCACCCTTGAGTGGGGTTACTTGCATATGCAATGCACTTAGTCCCTTTAAAGGCAGTGTTGGTGAGCTCTCGTATGATATATTATAAAATTCAAATCTTGGAAACCTTTGCAAATGAAATTCATGGATGATTTGTCTTGTTCTTTGTCTTAGGGCATGTAACAACTGAAATGATAGGGAATGATAGACCCTATTCATTGGTTTCGAAGATGATGTCCAATTAACCAGGTCATTGGGAATGGTGCCCAAATTTACCTATAACACTGCGTATACCAAAACAACCCAAATATTCTTCGAAGAAAGGTAATATTGTTCCTCTGTGAGCACAAATGCAAGTTGACATTATTGCTTTCCTTATCAACCTCAATTGCATTACTAGCATCTACATCGCCAACATTAAAAATAGGTTGTGAAGTCTCTTTTAATTTCTGCCTCTTGAGGAATCTTCTTGATATTCCAAGGGAAACCTCAGCCTCTTCCCTTCACATTGGCATTCTTAACTGCTTTTGGTTTTTAATTAATCAACCTCTACTACTTCCTTACAGATATTGGTCACATCTGATAACATTTCACGTCGCCTAAGGGGTTCACTAGAAACACTAGAACCAGAAAATATTTGACTCTGTTTCTGCTTGCTTTCCTTTCAGTTTAATTTGGGCTAGTGGAAGAGGTGAAAGAGAATTGTTCAACGTGGACTTTGTAGCCCTCGCCTGTGTAATGCGAACATTGGATGCTTGGGTTCCAGTTATTGTTATCAATAAGACCATTAGAACTATAGAAAACATACGCCATTTTTTTCTCTACATATAGAGGAGCTCCTTGAGAAGATTTGGTCTCGGGTTGGAAGATCCTCTTCCTAAGCTCGTACCACTCCCTCCTTTCCTATGTGGCTTGTACAGATAGAAATTTTTTATTTGTAAATATATGTGGCTCTTCCTTTTTCCAAATTGATGGTTGAGAAGCAATATTGTGAGCAGAGAAGAGAAAACACAAAGTGACCCTAAAATTTTCAAATCATTGCCATAGAGAGGAGTCTGCAATCTGGTATGTGGGAATGTGTGGTATACACGAGTTGATTTTTCACTAGCATGAGTTGTTTTTTTGGCCAACATTGTATTTATCAGCATTAGCACTATCACATAAATTATGTTCAATATATACATCCTTGAGAAGCTAACACTTCTCCATTTATTGAGTTTTATTTGTTTGAAAAAAAATGGCCAGAATTAATGGAGTATTAAAATTACTGAATACTTAAATATTTTCTACTGATAATGACACTGTGAAAAATCAGCTAAGAATCTCTTTTAGAGATTCAAACCTATCTGTAGAATGCACATCAAAAGATATATTTTTTGCAAATTGAATAATAGTTACAGGGAGATGAGCTTCAGAAGAAGATTTGTCATTCTGAACTTAATTTTGTTCAGAACATTGAGGCAATCTCCCATCAGCAACAAGAAATAGTTCAGATCACTAAGCCCAGTACAAGAGCAGATTTGAATGTAGAAGCAAAAATATAGCCTGCACTTCCCAAGCCCTTCATCAAACCTTGGGAAGAGCTTGTTCATAACAATCACAGAATAGGTCTTGGATATGACAAGGAGGTGTCATTCCATATTCCATATTATTCTAATCCCATCAAATTTCAAAGCGTTGGATTTTTTCATGATAGCTCACCTTCAGTTTTTCTAGATTATGCTCCTCTTCCACAAAAATGACAACATATTGTAAAATGCCAGCACTGTGATCGAGTTGGCCATATGAAAGATCATTTTTTGATCTTCACTCGTGCAAGAATTATGGTCATCACACTCATTATTTACGTATATTCTTCAGAAAAAATCCTCCTACAATAAAAAAATATTCATCTTGGATGGATCGCTTCTTAGTAATGGGCATTAGCAGCCAAGAAGATTTTTTAGTCATATGTTAGAAATTTTTCTAGAGTATTGAACAGTCTTGCAGTTCATTTTTTGCTATCACCTCACCTTATATCTGACAGGGGGGATTGATGGTCATCTACAATCTAGATACACAACAGTTCAAGCAAGCCTGAGCCACAACCTGCCATTCCAGATTCAGAGTTGTAGTTAGAGACAAATATGCCCATGACCATGCCTTTGGTTTTTGGTCAACCTTAAACCATATATGTGAGGTTGATATCTTCCTCTTCAAATAATTTGGGACACTTCCTCTATCAGAAGACTTAAGCTTCTTGCTAGTTCTGGTAAAGTTCCAGGAATTTCATTAAGCATTACAGAGTTAGTGGTCATCCTTAAATCATTGTAGGTTGTAGACCTCCCTTCTTCCAGGTTGAAGGTCTCTCTCTTCAAAACATTAGGATCACTTCCTCTAGCAGAATATCTCAGCTTCTTGCTAGATTTGGAAGAGTTCAAGGAACTGCACTAAGCGTTCCAGTGTTGGTGGTCTTCCTTATGCCAACATTTCAGAGAGCACATTCAGCCTAGTGTTGTCATTTTGTATTACAACTCTCTTCTTGGACTCACACATACCCCTTCGGATTAAGGGGGGGATGTTAGACACTTAATCCTTGTAGGGTTAGTGTGGAAGCTCAAGACACTTAGGGAGTCCAAGTGAACTTGGAATGTGGAATCCAAGAGTCACACCTAATGTACTATAAATGTATATCATTGTGAATAATATTACAACTCACACTTATATTTCATATGTTGTCTATTATTTCCTATTCTATTGCTGAGTTTGAAAAAATGAACTCCCCCTATCAAGCTGCTAGTCCAAAATCAAATAAACTCACTATGTCAAGTTTCTAGTCCAAAATCAACTAAACTCACCCTATTAAGCTGCTAGTCCAAAATCTAATTTATCTTTCAATATATTCTTTCTCCCCCTTTGAAATAAATGGTAAAGGGACCCACTAAATATTATTTTTTCTCTGGCATCTGTTTATTACTAATCCAATGCTATAAAATCGTTACTGTAACTTCATATGGACATACTCCTCCTGTGAATAAACTTCCCTCTTGTGAAAGCCTCATGTTATGGTCATACTCCCCGTAACAGAATATTAAAGGGAAGTCGTATACTCCTTTTGCATGATCATAAAATATGATTCAATGTCTTAATATCCAAGTTGTTGCACAAATTTCCTAAAATTCTCAACTTCACTTTCTGATAGCTTCTTCTCTTGAGGATAAATTATTCATAGTGAATGCTTCATGTCATGTGGCTATACTCCCCTTGCACAAATTTTACATCTGCAATATAACTTTCCTTCCTACTCAATTTCTCAACTACTCCCCCTATGCATGGTCTCCCTATGTTCTTCAAATCAGCATTTACCTTGCATATTCTTACTTCTTCAAGTTTCATTCCAATCATTTATATTCTTGAAGAATATTTCACTAATGGATTATATCTAAGTGATCAAATTTATCCTCTATTCTTCCTATTTTATTATCCATGCCATGGTGTTTATTCTTGGGTTTGTAAATATGTAATATCCCAAAATGGAATAACTAAAACACAATACAAGAACTGCAGAAAAGTAAACAATAAATCTAAATACACGGCAGAATGCATAGAAATAGCTGAGCCATTTTATTATATGGGAGGTGAATATAAAGTCCAACAGTGCTCAAAATATGACACACTCAAGTGAAAGAGATGGCCTAGAATGACCCTGAAATGATCCCACAAGAGGGACTGCGTAACTCCTAGATTGCTGGAAGGTAAATTGCGTTTTCCCTGTTGCAACTGTTGGGATTGCAATCGCTAGAAAGATATAAAGTCAGATCTAGGCATTATGGGAGCTTCGATGATGCTGAAATTGTAGATCTGGGCTCTATGATGGATACCCAAGATAACCCAGAAAGGATTTTCCATATCTATCAATCTAGAGAAATCACCCTCTTAGGGCTTCACATATACACTGTTGGGTATGCAGATATGCGGCATGAACTAATGATATGATGGCTGAAATGATGTACAATCATCTCTATGCAAGAATATTTGATCCCTTCACTAGATCCTTGGGCTAAAAGCTCAAGGTCTAGCTCCTCCAATCTCCTCCACTGAAAATAGTTGTTGGATGAACAACAGATTCAGAAAATTGCATTGTAAGAGAGGGAGGCTCAACAGCCTACTACTAGATATGTAAATATAGCTCTAGAATGATGGAAACAATATATCTAAAGTGAGGATATGATCCCTCATAGGATTTCTAGTTGAAATACTTGAAACTTCCTTCCTCCAATAGATCTACAGGACTGGACTGCGCAATCCTTGAAGGGACTGCTGCTGCATGGAGGTAAAACTCAATGTCTTGAATGCTGGATATAGATCTGCTGCTCCTGGAAGACTGAATCTAAAGAACAAAGTGGTAGGATGAATCCTCCAACAGTTTCCTAGCTAAATTCTAGAAACAACCCCCTGAAGATGGCACCAATGCTTAATGAGGAATACACCTCAATAGAAAACCTTCCCAGAGTAGGCACACAAGTCCCCCATGGGTAAGGGTGGGATTTCTACTCGGAAACACCCTGTGCTAAACAGCATTGCAGACTTAGCTAAATATCTCAAGCATGCATATAAATTTCGTAAGACAAATCTATATCTAAACATATCAAAGAATAATCCAAGTATCCAAAACTGCCTTCTATTGTGCCTTCACCTTCATTATATATATCATGAGCCTTCCATAGCCTAGGCCACTCGATAACTGTGTTGTACATGTGGACATAAGTCTCCATGGTTGACTGCGTTGTTTCTCCATATCCATGTCTACATGTGGTGATCACCCTCTCCATCATGTGTGCATTAAATGCATCACTTCCTCCAATAACTTATCATAAGTTGTTTATGATATTGCTTTGAATGCACTATGATCTCAGTTGACCTCTTCAAATATCCTCATTTTTTTACATTTAAGATCCATGATCTTATTTGACTGTTTCATCTTCCATGATCTATCTCATAAATGAGACATGATCTCCACTCCTTTATCATTAATGGAGCTGCTCCACTACTCGATGATTTAGATCTAGATCTATAATATCCACATACACACATGAAAAGTGAATTTTATTCATCTTTGAATATTATGGGTCCCTCCACCCTTTTATTTACTTAATTAATTAAGTTTATTAACTCTAATATTCCAAACATCATGTGAAAATTTGGGAATATTACAGTCCTCCCCGAAAAAATGTTGCTTGTCCTCAAGTAACTACAAAAGTAGATGTAGAGCAATCTATCCCCCTCCAAATGAAGGAAGGAAGGTCTCCCCTTTTTCTACAATGAGTTATGTATGCCCAGAACCAAAGCTACCTCTCTAGAATGTCTAGAGTGACCCCTAACTATGTAGCTAGATGTCCCTCATCAATCATGAAGCTCCAAGTGACAATCATAAGCTGTCCAAAATCCTCCATAATACATGAGATATATAAAAATAGATGGTTCCTCCCACTAAATGAAATCTCCAAATCACAAAGTATACCTCCATCCCATGCTACATGAAGTAAAAAGAGGCTATTCATGTCTTCATTCTTAGCCTTGTTGGCCTTGTTGGATCTAAGCATCATCCCAACGTTGTACAAAAGAAGAAATAGAGACATATGGGTAGACAAAATTGTCAAACCATATTCTCCCAATAGTGACCATCACAACAATTCTCCCTACTGCCACACCACACCATCAAAATACCAAGTGGGTTGGCCATATTCTCTCAAGAGAAGCCATAGCAACAATGTATCTTGTTTCCCCACCACATCATCATCAAACCAAGTATGGTGTCCATTCTCTCCAAGTAAGAGCCATCAGAGGAATGCCTCTTGTTGCCATCCTCCATCACATTTATGCAAAGTAGGGGAGTATGTAGGACCAAAGTCCGCCAAAAGTAACCATAGCAACAAGATCTCTTGCTTCCTCTTTACACTATCATGTAAATAACGGAGTAACAACATAATGATTGACATGTGGAATGCCATATCAGCCCAATACAAACCAACTCCATTATCACATATCATGAGAGTATTATGCCATATTACAAACAATAAAAAACACATAAACATGGGATATGTCATGTGATGGCCAAACTCTCTCAACCAAAGTGAACGTGCCTTCCTCTGCTTCATCCTGGCATTGATACGCAAGGCATGAGTCAAAGAAATATGGGTTATTGGGTGGTAACCTGTTGTGAAACCAGCTCCAAAAATAGAAGAAAAGAGATATCAACGCCTTAGAAATAAGCCACTTCGAGGGGGCAACCTCCAATACATTACATGAATGAACAATTCTTGGATGATACAATTTACAAAACCTCCTTTCTATATATAGGAGTCCATGAGGCCATAATGTAATCCTAGTGGGCCACAATGTAATCCTAGCCGACCTAACAATAATAATTTAAGGGCACAATAATAACAAAATGGGGGTTACAAAGGTACAATAATAACAATAAGGGGGTTACACTAACAATAATAAGGGACTATACTAGTAATATAGGGACCTAACATGCCCCTCTCCTTCAAAAAAAGTGTTGTCCTCAACGCTTGAGTAGCTCTGGGTGCTTTTGTATAAAATTCTCATCCTCCCATGTAGAATCTTCATTGGGTAAGTTCTTCCACTTGATGAGATACTCTGAAATTGATCGATTCCGTAGTTGTCGAGTTCTTGTTTCCGTGACCGCTTCCGGTTCCAATATGATTTTTCCTTCCTCATCAAGTTCTGGCATTATTGTTTGAACTGGAAGATTTTCACCTGTAACCTTCTTTAAGCATGAAACATGGAAAACTGGATGTACTCGCGAAGAAGCAGGAAGCTCCAATTTGTATGCCATAGTACCAATCTTTTGCAACACCTTGTAAGGACCATAGTACTTTGGTGATAATTTATTATCCTTCTTAGCTTGCTTGAGGGACATTTGTTTGTATGGTTGTAGCGGTAAAAATACCCAATCTCCTACATCAAAACTTCTCTCGCTGCGATGTTGATCTGCCTGTTGTTTCACTCGATTTTGTGCCAAATTCAGGTTATCCTTTAAGAGTTGGAGAACTTCTTGTTGATGCTCGATGTGATCTTCCACTGCTTGAACCTTCAAATTTTCCCTTAAAGATGATGTGATGGATGGTGGATGATATCCATAAAGTGCCATAAATAGGGTCATTTTTGCTGCAGTATGGAAGGAAGTGTTATACCACCATTCAGCAAGAGGTAACCACTTGACCCATTGTGTTTGTTTATCAGATAAAAAACAACGAATATATCCTTCCAAACATTTATTTACTATCTCAGTTTGACCATCAGATTGAGGATGATAAGATGAGCTATGAGCTAATTGAGTACCCAAACAAGAAAATAACTACGTCCAAAAATTTCCAGTAAAAATGGGATCTCTGTCGCTCACAATAACCCTTGGGCTTCCATGTAGCTTTTGAATTCTGTCCATAAATGTACTAGCAACTGTACTTGCTTTAAATGGATGAGATAATGCACAAAAGTGTGCATACTTGGTAAGTCTATCAACTACCACCATGATGACATTCTTTCCTTCGGACTTAGGTAAACCTGTGATAAAATCCATTGAAATCTCCTCCCAACGTTGACTTAGAATGGATAAAGGTTGTAGAAGTCCCGGGGTCTTAATTGTCTCCACTTTATTCTGCTGGCAAACCAAACATTCCGCCACAAACTTTTGAATATCAGATTTAAGGCCATCCCAAAAAAATTCTTTCTTCACCCTGTGGTAAGTTTTTAAAAATCCTGAGTGTCCTCCTAAAGGAGAAGTGTGCAATTCCTGAAGAATATTTTGTTTTAGTTGGTAATTCTTACAAAGATATAAGCGATCTTTGTACCATAAGGAATCATTTTTTTTTAAGCTTGTCACCAAGCCTTCCATGTATGCTTTTAGATCATTCTTCGAGTTTTCATGTTTACCCTTTTGTACTCATCACATCTTAGCTTCCATGCCACTTCTTGCCATCCATCTTGGCTTCAAACCATTCATCTTAGATTCCATGCCTTTCTTCAAACCATCCATCTTAGTTTCCACGCCTTTCTTCAAAACTTCCATGTCATTTTTTGTTGCTCTTTGCGAGAGCGAAATTTGTTGCACTTGCTCTTGTAATTTTGATATGTCATGTTTCCATTCTTCGTCTTCATGAATCATAGTAGAGCCTTCTAAAGGCTTAATGGGTGTTGAATTCTTTTTAGGGGCCATTTTAGAATCCAATACTGATATCTATTCTACAATATGCCCTTGGAATCAATTCAACTTGATTATTCAAACAAGACTTATGCAATTTGGAAAAAAATACACACCTTTTACTTGCTTTGAGGAGCTCGATATTGAAATTGAATTATCTCTGTAATTGAAAATATTCAATATATAAAATTTGTCTCTGTAGTAGCCCTCTTAAGCTTCTTTCAAATGCCGTAGGTCTGATCTAATTTTGATTCTCCAAGACAAAGTTGTGTCCAATCTCCCACAATGACCTAATTTTGGACTGGTTTAGTAGAGTGAACTTGTAGGACTTGCCACATGTCATTGTTTCATCCTTTGTCTCTGAAATTGATAGCCCAGAAACTACAGTCCGTGTACTTGCAACCAATTTTTACGGCACTCAAATCCAATGCCCAGAGAGAGAGTTATTGAACTTTTCCCACGATCACCTCTTTGAGATGGGTCAGAGCACAAGCACTACAGCACGGATCATATCTCTGAAAATGTTGTGAACCAGATCTGGAAATTGCCGCGAGTTTCCTTAAGTTCAGCTTACCTAATTTCGGATTACGGAACAACACGTGAAAAAAATTTATAGCGCAAATTCACGATGAGATGACCTGTTTAGGGCACAGAAAAAAGACCTAACTTCACAAGTCATGAATCCGAAAAATATTTGTAGACAAGCTCTAAGAATTTTTTAATGTTCATAAGGTTCAGCTTAACGTAAAATTTTAGCTTCTGAAACTTCGTAGAGAAAAAGTTATAGCGAAAATGCCACGATGACCTGTTTGGAGCAGCGAAACCCTAGAATCCAAAGCTCTGATACCAAATGTTGTGTAACCAGCTTCAAAAATAGAAGAAAAGAAATATCAACGCCTTAGAAATAAGCCACTTCGAGGGGGCAACCTCCAATACATTACATAAATGCACAATTCTTGGATGATACAAATGAACAAAACCTCCTTCTATATATAGGAGTCCATGGGGCCATAATGTAATCCTAGTGGGCCACAATGTAATCCTAGCCGACTTAACAATAATCATTTAAGGGCACAATAATAAAAAAATGGGGGTTACAAGGGTACAATAATAACAATAAGGGGGTTACACTAACAACAATAAGGGGCTATACTAGTAATATAGGGACCTAACATAACCATACTCACCCAAGAGCAGCCAGCGTAGCCATGCCTCCTTCTTCATTACAAGACTGTTGTACAAGGCATGGGTCATGAAAATATATGATTTTGGGTAGTAACCATACTCACCCAAGAGAAACCAGTGCAACCATGCTTCTTTTTGGCCTACCTCATAGTTCTGCAAGTATTTTGGCAACCCCTTTCTCCATATCATCAACCATTCATCCCAATGTGGATGATGGATCTTATTCTGCAAAAAATTGGTATCCTTCCATTGTAGGACACCAACCTCCTCAAATTTTTGAAGAAATTTTCACTCCATGAAATTTTTAAGTGCACCGCTAATGAGATCTCTCCATGAGATTCTCTTTTCACCAATGGCCCTCCAAAACCAATGAGGTTCTGGATATGTTGCAGGTAGAATTTTCTCTTTGAGTTGTGAGGTGCTCATTGAGAAAGTGTCATCTAGAAAGGAGAAAATATTGCTCATCTCAAGATGTCTACCATCCATCATCTTTACATCCATTGCTCCATGAGTGAATCTACCTTCAGAATTCTCCAAGAATAATGGGCCCCTCTCATCATCACTACTACTAAGTGACAGCATTGTCAATCTTCATGGAGATACATATGTTGTCTCATGGCAAGGCACAATGTTGAACTCATAGCCAGCCATTGTGCATAGGATCATGCTCATCCCATCTTATGAAACTCTACACTTCAACTCAAAGGGTTGAATGTAGCTCATTAAAAATGAACTAGGATATCTCTTCATCTCCTCCTTGATCAACTCAAGGGTACTCTACACAGTGATATACCACTGCTCCAAATCAGCATGTTTTTCTAATCATTGGTCATGCAATGTCCCTAATGGCATGTCCCCATAAGTTTCAATAAAATATACTGAAACAATATGACATGAAAGTGCATGCATACCTTATATCAACTGAAGTGTGGGAACCTCTTGCAAGACCACAAGAGTTCCTCCAACTGGGACAATGGTCTCTCCAACTGTTGGTAAGAGTGATCGATGCTCTTCTATCAATGTACCAGCACTGGAATCTACCTGCTCTTCCTCGTGCATCTCTTGAATCATGCATGGGACTATATGTGTCAAGAGCTTAAGACTATATTGCAAGGAAGCAAGTGTCTCTCCTCCAGATACAAGTACTTCTGCAGTTGGTGGTGAATATAGTGTCTCTTTGTCCAGAGTGACAAGAATGACATCCTCCTTTGTTTCCTTAGAAAATGTCTCTTTTTGAAGTGTCTCTGGTTTTCTCACATCAAACTTCTTCCTCGACTTATGAAAGAAATATGAATACTTAGTCACCTTTGCATTCTCCATGTGACCAAACCACCAATCATTGGCTTCACCATGAAGATGAAGTGTTGCAATTTGAACAGCCTCTCCTTTAGCTACAGGATGTAGACTGAAAAATGTAACTAACTCTTTCCTCCAAGCCTTTACAGTGCTTGAGGAATATCCATCAAATGTATACAAATAGAATATATTGTGCCTCTTTCTTATATTGCTGATATAGGATCCTCTTTCTTCTTTGATTTTGAAGAACTATTGGAGAGTTAGATTCTCCTTGAAGGCTCTAGACTGTGCTTTGTACTCTTCAAGATATAAACTAAGAGTCTCATGAGTCTCAAGTACCATACTTATTTTTTCTTCATTGGTATACCATTCACCTTCTTCAAAGAAAGTGGGCATAGTAGATCTATGAGGGGATCTATGATTCTCCAGTTTTCTTTGTTGTTGTTAGGGAGTGCTTGGACCTTCCTCATCCAATATTTTTCTTGGATCCTTCCTTTTCCTTTCTCTCTTCATTTGATTGACCTCCTTGGAGAGATCTTGCAGGGATCTAAAGAGAAGAGTGGAAAAAATGTAGTCCTCCTCAATGATATATCTCTTCTATATGCTTCTTCTTTTGGTGCAAAAGATGAAGTGTCCACAAGCTGAGCCAAAGATCATGCTTTCATACCACTGTAATATCCCAAAATGGAATAATGCATTGATACTAAAACACAACATAAGAACTGCAGCAAAGTAAACAATAAATATAAAAAAACAACAGAATGCACAGAAATATATAAGCCATTTTATTATATGGGAGGTGAATAGCAAGTACAACAGTGCTCAAAATATGAGACACTAAAGCCAAAGAGATGGCCTAGAATGACCCTGAAATGATCCCACAAGAGGGATTGCGTAACTGTTGGACTGCTGGAAGGTAAACTGTGTTGTCCCTACTGTAATTGTTGGGAATACAACCGCCAAAAAGGTAGAAAGTCACATATATGTAGTATGGGAGCTTAGATGATGCTGAAATTGTAGAACTGGGCTCTGTGATGGATACCTAAGATAACCCAAAATTGATTTTCCAGATCCATCAATATAGAGAAATCACCCTCTTAGGGCTTCACATATACATTGTTGGGTATGCAGATCTGCTGCATGAACTGATGATATGATGGAAGCAATGATGTACAATCAGATCTATGCAAGAAGGGTTAATCCCTTCACTGGATCCTTAGGCTAAAAGCTCAAGATCTAGCTCCTCCAATCTCCTCCACTGAAAATAGTTGTTGGATGAACAACAACTTCAGAAAACTATGTTTTAAGAGAGGGAGGCTCAATAGCCTACTACTAGATATGTCAATATAGCTCTGTAATGATGGAAACAATAGATCCAATGTGAGAATATGATCCCTCACAGGATTTCCAACTGAAATACTGGAAACTTCCTTCCTACAATAGATCTACAGGACTGGACTGTGCAATCCTTGAAGGGACTGTTGTTGCATGGAGGTAAAACTCAATGGCCTGAATGCTAGATATAGATCTGCTGCTCCTGGAAGACTGAATCTGAAGAAAAAAGTGGTAGGATGAATCTTGCACCAGTTTCCTAGCTCAATGCTACAAACAACCTCCTGAAGATGGCACCAATGCTTGATGAGGAATACATCTCAATAGAAAACCTTCCCGGAGTAGGCACAGAAGTCCCCCATGGGTAAGGGTGGGATTTCCGCTCGGAAACACCCTGTTCTAAACAACACTGCAGACTTAGCTAAATATCTCAATCATGCATAGAAATTTCCAAAGACAAATCCAGATCTAAACAAATCAAAGAATAATCCAAGTATCCAAAACTACCTTATATTGTGCCTTCACCTTCATTATATATATCATGAGCCTTCCATATCCTAGGCCCACTCCATAACTAATCTGTTCATGTGGACATAAGTCTCCATGGTTGACTGTGTTGTTTCTCCATGTCCTCCATCATGTCTACATGTGGTGATCACCCTCTCCATCATGTGTGCATTAAATGCATCACTTCCTCCACTAACTTATCGTAAGTGCTTTATGATATTACTTTGAATGCACTATGATCTTAGTTGACCTCTTCCAAGATCCTCATGGTTTTACGTTTAAAATCCATGATCTTATTTGACTGTTTCATCTTCCATGATCTATCTCATAAATGAGACATGATCTCCACTCCTTTATCATTAATGGATCTTCTCCACTACTCGATGATTTAGATCTAGATCGAGAATATCGAGATACACACATCAAAAGTGGATTTTATTCATCTTTGAGGATTATGGGTCCCTCCACCCTTTTATTTACTTAATTCATTAAGTTTATTAAGAACTCTAATATTCCAAATATCATGTGAAAATTTGGGAATATTACAAAAGAAACCTTCTTCCTTGAACCAACTCAAATTAATCCTGAAATCACAGGCTATATGTCCTTAATTATGGAAATTGTAACATTATGTATTGGGCTTGAATATTGGTAGGAATGACCTATTGCTATAACTTCTTATTTGATTTCCCATATATTTTTTCTTAAAATTATGATCATATTTCTATAACTGATGTAATCATTCAGGGCAGAGGCTCTACAATATTTTACTTTTGTCTTACTTCTGTCCAAATCTAGTCCATGATAAACAATGACCAAAAAACAAATTTTGATACATGGTTGAATGGATTTGTCTTGATGAAGTGTTTCTTATGAAGTTTTTCCTTAGAAGAGATTCATCTCTGTTAATTTTGGGAAACTAGGTCCAAACTCCATGTTGCATTGCTCTTATGATGATGATGATATTTTTTTTGGATTCCTCTTTCGGAGAGGTGCAAGATTGATATAAATATCATCTTGTTTGGATGAGAAAAACTTATATTTTGAATTTATTTTCCACACATGTGAAAACTTTCAAGGTCGGCCAGAATTGTAACGTAGGCTCACAAGCCCAATAGATGTGTCACACACCCTCATTGATGTATATATATAGGAGAGAGATGATGATCATTTCATCATCATCTCATCACACACATTCTTCCTCTTCTGATTGGTTCTTACAGCCTTTAGACGCTTCTCTCTCTCCCACGTGGAAATCTGGATGCCAAAAATGGATGTGATGCCATAAATCTAGATGTCGGAAATATGGATGTCGAAATTGGATGCGATGCCAAAAATATGGATGCTAGAAATGGATGTCAGAAATCTGTATGTCAAAAGGATGCCGGAAATATGGATGAGGGATCCTTTTTTTTACTTGTGTTGACTATTTTTGAGTTTCCTTTGAGGCGTGTGTGACTTCTGGAGGAAGTCTGATCTTGTATGTTGGAAGATATGGTTTGACCAGCCAAAGTATTTGCTGGCTAGGGAATCTTGCTAACTGTTGTAACAAACATTCTTTTCTATATTTGTTGGATAAAAGAATTACATTCTGATATATTATTTGGCTTGTCTTCTGTTGAGCTATTATTATGTTCTATCAACATTTTACTTTCATGTTTATGTGATTTCTAAATGAATTGGGCCTATAAGAAATATTGAAGTAAAAATGCTTTAAGAATAGAACATACCATGGTTATCTAAAACTAACATGGTATCAGAGCTAAGGTGAATACAAATCCCAAGCTAGTGTGAAAAGTAATCACCGAAGAAGTTGTCTTATCAAGGACCAATGGCCTCCTCAACCTACAAGGGTTTCAAGTATGATGATAAGTTGACTGATAAGTCTGATTATCATGCTTGGAAGATGTCTTCGGATTTGGTATTGGAAGATCAAGATGTCATGGATCATGTGTAGAGGAAGATAAATGAGCCTCCATCAAATGCATCGACTGCCACAAAGACGAAACTGTATATAAAAGTGGAAGTCAAGGCGATATGATCATCATGGATTCCATTCATAAGCACTTGGTTGCTTATATATCCAATTTGGGCACATCCAAAGAGATGTATGATAATTTGGTTAGCATGTTTATGGATATCAATTCTAATCAAGTTCTCTTCTTCCAGAACAAGTTGAATAATATCAAGAAGGGCAAAGAAGAATCCATCCAATCTTATTTTATGAGGCTCATAGAAATCAGGAATGATCTCTTAGGTAATGGAGAATAAATAGTTGATTGAGAGCTCATTCTCATTGCTCTTGGAGGACTCCCTCGTGATTGGTATGTATTCAATAATATTATTCTTAATAATATGTGATTCTTGATTTTGATTAATTGACAAGATGCACTCAAGAGGAGACAAGGATGATGGAGAGAGACCATCCCTCTAATGGGAATCGATGTGACCCTACTACCTTTACCACTCATGAAAAGAAGAGGAAAAATGGTGGTCAAAAAAATCAAAACCATGGAAGAGTGGGTCCCAAAGGAAGAAAAGGAATACATTACACTTGTAACAAGTTTGGTCACTATGCAAGAGAGTGCCCCAATAGAAGGGACTCTCATAGAGATGATGACAAAAAAAACTTCAACGGGAATGGAAATCAAAGGAAAAACATGTTCAAAGGAAATAGGAAGGCTCCCTCTGATCGAAGTGGAAATGGGTAACCTTGATGCGCATGTGAACCTCTCTTCTCATGATGACGAGTTAGGTAGCTTCGCTGCGTCATGTGGTTATCCTTCCACCAGTCACCCCATCTTCTACTATGATGACGACATCTTGGAAGTTTTCTCCACCCCTGACTTCATTTATCCATCCCATAAGAAAAATGGCACCATTCATGTCTATGGTGACTTTCACGACCTGAGCACAAACTTCCCCTAAGGAAATTCCCCCACACCATCCACTCTTCAATGTGTGGGGGGTAGAAATGATACCCATAGCATTCCCTCTAGTAGTGCTTGTTTTATTTTTTCCTTGCATTCAGGTTGCTAGTATTTTTCATCATCCTGTCATTTTTTTTATTGTGGCACCATTCAGATGGATCCCTCATCCACACCGTATATCGACTATGCTAATGTTTCAAGTTGCTACTCCTGGAATCTAGCCTAGGCCATTTTCACCCCCTTGCATTCACTTTTCCTCCCCAACGGTGTGTGCATTGGTACTACCACTAATAACCAAGCTGAATATGATGGAGTGCTAGGTTTATTAGCTGATTCCCTTTACCATCACATCCTTCACCTTCATGTTCGTTTAGATTCTTTGTTGCTTGCCATGCAATTGAATGGTGTTTATAGTGTGCATAATCCTTTCCTTTTTAGAAGATATTTACGAGTGAATATTTTGATGCGTGAATCACTATGTAGATATAATTTCACATGCATTTAACACAAGACAATAACAATAAACCATAAAATGGTGCATATCCATAATATGTGTCATTCAAAATGTCTTAGAGTCCATCAACTCTGATACATATGACATGCCCATAGCATTTTACAAAAAATCAAAACTGGGGACACCTCATTCCCCTACATCTAATCACTATCTGGAGGATCTCGGGCCAACGGCTCGGCTCTGGCAACTCGTAGATCATGCATCCCCTATCCGGCCATTTCCATGCACTGCATGACTCCTCGCCACTCCGAGGGTAGACCAATACATGGCTCTATGTATTGGTCATCAAGATCTTTCCAATCGTGCTTTGAAACACCGATCAGCAGCCTCTCACATCTACAACAGATTTCCCCCATGAGGGCCACTACATCCTCATTTTGTGGTCCCCTTGATCCACTAGGTGTTGTAGCTCCTGATACTGCAGGTCGTCCCATATACCCGGCTAGTTTCACCGGTGCTATATATGCATACCAAGAGTGAATGAATCAGTACCATATACAATATTCTGAAACTTTAACATGCACATAAAATATAAGCAGCTTGTCACTTACCATATGGCCGCCATACCCGACCTGGCGGAAGTGGCAAGTCCGAGTCCCCATGATAGTTCATCCCACTATAGGTATAGTCATCTATTTACAATGGCATCTGATCTCAATGCGCAAAAAACTCGGGTTGGAACACCCGTTCGACTGCCCCACCTCCCCCTTTACACAGTAGCCACCCCCAGCAGTGCATCATGGGCTCTCACAGGCCCCCATCTTGGATCTGTATACAAGGCCAAAGTGTTGGGATATTCTCAAAGAAGAGCGAGCAAAGCACTGTGCCTATGCATAGTCATGGTTCACCTGCCGCTTGCATAGCGAAAACTATCGTTTCAATGACGATAGCATCATTTGGGCCCACCCATAGTAGTTCCCACTCAATACTCCCTCAACAAGCATCATCTGACCCCCAGTAATGTAGTGGAGCACCTGGTTGGCCAGGATCCGTAGAATCGCTACGGCCATAGCACGATTCTCTAGCCTCTCTAGATCTGTGATCGGTATTCGTGTCCCTTTCACATGGGCACCTGATCGATAGTGGCTCTCTACAAACTCATGATGTTTTACCCTCATGGTAACACGAGTTATGTGTTTCCCACCATCCCAAGTGGTGGGAGACCAATCAGGAAATATATATCCTGGACAGTCAGCTCAATCTGGTGCCCCTGCACTATAAATATCTCATGATCCAGCTCCCAATAGCTGACGATCTGGGCCAACAAGGGCTCTCCTGCTCTCATCAAAGGGTTCTCCACAAAATTCAGGACCCCAAACTTGGCCAATGCAGCACGAACTACATGATCCTCCCAGATCTCAGAACTTCATGTGTCCAGGTCTCTCTCTCTCCATTTGATCCTCAAATTTTCCATACCTAAACAAAACCATCATGTTTTTCAGTGTACAGAAAGGAAAGATTGCATTGTAACCATAAAATCCCAACTCACAGCCAAAAACCAGCACTAAAACCCTTTTCCCTGATAGATCGCACTTTCCTAGCCATTCCTAGGACAGGTCGTAGTTTTCCGCCCAATACCTGCTACCCAGGTCACAGAAAAGGCCCCAAAAAATGCGACCCAGTTGTGAAGAGGAGAAAGGGTTTGTTCCTGAGCTCTGGGTGCCTAAACTGAAATTTTAATCCACTGAATTGAAAGAGTATGGTTTAGCCTCTTACCTACAATTGACAAATCTCGATTCCAAAGGTCGATTTTTCCACTACGGTCACCGTAAGATATAGGGCCTTTTCTTCTTTCTACATTCACCACAGCTACACTTGCAAATGAATCAAATTAGAGGAAAAAATCCTTATTAAAAGAGAAACCCCATATTTTTATTTTGCCAATTGTGACCAAACCATAGCTCAGTTTGAAAAACCATCAACACCATTTGAATCTCTCACCAAGCTATCAAATGGGTATCCTTTCATTTTTGGTGATTTGATACTTCACCCGGACACATTTTTTCCAAGAAGGGTCACTTCACCACTCCTTAAAATTGAATTTCTTCGCTTGCAACACTTGTACTTGGGGCACCACCTTGCCTTCATACTTTTCCACGCTCATGTTGATTTTTGTCCTAAGTAACCATCTTGTACTCATGTTTTTATGGTCCCCACCAGGCCTGTCATGGGTGGCAGCATCATCGAGTCGCCCTTGTTAGAGCATCTGAGTTGAGTCATCATTGCATCCATGGAGTCTGTCCTAATTCCCCCTTTTATCTTGCCACAGTCTTCCATCCTTCATTTCTTTGTACCTCTCTCGTGTCACACATTTTTTCCTTCATTCATATTGTCCCCTATCCCCTCTAGAGTCGAGTCAGTAGCTTCCAGTTCATCCATGCCCTTTATGCTATAACAAGGGAAGTCGTCTGCCCACTACTCAGTAACCCCCATTCCACCATCATCCTTGGTGTCAGTATATCAATTTCTCTACTATTATCCCTCGTGCCTTAGTTGAGGATTTCTCGTTGCCTCACCTATTCGACATCATCTTATTCATTCCAGAAGAAAGGTCTAGAGGGCGGTGTACCTTGGTTCCAGCTTCCACTCTTGTTCGGTGTCTTAGATCAGGCAAAGGGACCCTTCATTGCCCTTTGACTTGATTGTTTCTCAGCTCCGACTCCTCATGGCATGATCGAGATCCATATACTTGATGGTTCAGTGATGAAACAGATTACAACAGTGATTCCCGGGTGTGTGTGATATGTTTCAGACCTCATGAGGGGGTGGCCCTTCAGGTAGCCTCCCGAATGACTTCTCTACTATAGCCTTGGATGCAGCTCCATAGATTTGATGGTTCTAACCTTAGCTGCTAGCAGCACCTTTTTAGGTTACACGTATCGGTCATATTTTCAAAGCCATTTCATGTTTTACAGGGCCTCTTTGGTTTTACTTATATCTCGTATACTCATATATTATTGTATAATTCCTGCCTGTTGGCCTGGGCACAGTATTTATGTGGGATCTATTATCATGTTTTCTATCTGGCCCATGTTTATGCCAGCATGTACTATATAGTTCAGTCCCATGTTTGTTGGATACATCATTATTATTTTTACTTTGTTATCTCGGCAGGCATAGGTATGCCTCCCCCTCCTCATGTAGAACATGTACTCACCCATAAAATATACTTGTCACACCTGTAATTCTCACCTCCTCATGGTCTTGTCCTCTCGCGCTTCAGTACGCCTTATATTTCTCTCTCTCTAACTCCCCTTTGATGTCTAAAGATTTTGTTCTTACAACATACTTCGGTTATACGATTAGCTCCTAACGCTTGCACGTTGAGGGGAAATCTGTTACACCAATTTTTGGTCATGTGACTTGTTACTATTAGATGGACTAAAGTACACTATGTAAGACCAATTTTACCATAGTAAAATTTCTCTCACTTTGAAAAATAATTTAATAACCCATAGTTTATTAAGATATTTCTAGTCTAAACAGGAAACCCCATGAGGAATAATTGAATAAATCCTTAATTTTTTTATTTTCCTCAAGGGATAACTAATTAAACCATTGTTTAATTAATATTCCTGGTCATATTTAACCCAAAACAGGAAAATTAATTAGATAAATCATTATTTATCTTATTATTTTCTAGGAATAATTATTTAAAACATTATTTAATAATATTCCTGGTTAAATTTGACTAAATCATTTATAAATAATTGAATAAATAATTATTTATTTTATTATTAATTAACCACATTCTTAAAATAATAAATAAATTATTTATTTATTTATTATTTCTAAATAAATGGATTTGACCAAATTCAAATTCTTTTTCCCTCCAACAAAAATAATAAAATATTCCATAAAATTTGGATCTAGATTTGGTTAATAAATTTTAATTATGCACCAATATCTAGACTAACTCAATATTTTGTTATAAATAGAAGGGTTTTTCCATTCATTCACTACCTTTTGTTGCCTAGAGATCACTCTTGATCTATACTTTTGGTCTGACTTTGATCCTCCCATCATTGTTATTTTTTTCTACATTTTTTCTTGTGAGCTCCCTTTGAGTTCCATTTTTGTCTGGGTTTTCTGCACCATCAAGAGAGAGAGAGATATTATATTTAAAGCTCTGAGGACATACAACAACCCATCCCATTGAGGGGGATTGTTAACATTTTTCTATGTTCCCTTCCCAGGTGTCATAATACAAAAAATTCTTTAAAAATTCTTGTCTTGTCCATTGGATTTATGGAGCAACACTTGCTTATTTTTTATGTTTAATGCCTTTAACTGCAGATCTAAGGAATTTGATGGTCACATTTGATGTTATGGTTTTTTATTATGCGCAGCTAAAGTGAGATTTTTTCATATGGTTGTGATTATAATTCACACTAACACAAGAGTTCAAGGAATTCCAGGTATCATGAATATAATTTTGTTGATAGGAAAAATGAATGTATTCTTATATCTACCCTCTCTACTGCATTTCCTTCTGATACGCTGGATAACTGGTTGATTTATAGTGGTGCCTCAAGGCACTTCACTGGATATAAAGAAGCCCTCTCTGATTTGATTGAGAAGGATACTAATTTGGAGATTATCCTTGAAGAAAATGCCACCTATCTCGTGAAAGGGATAGGGACTCTGTGTAGAAAATATCTAACACGGCTATAATACCATATAGAACTTATATCAATGGATTCAATCCGATCATGTAATTTACTAAAACAAGATACTGAATCCTTCTACAAAATTTGCGGAATATAAAACATGATCGCTCAATCACATACAAGTAAGAGAAAGGAAATTATTAATCACACAACACAAGATGTTCTTGGGGAAAGAATATGCTCAAAACCCCTCTATCATATATTGTACATAGTCAAAGAATCATAAAATAATACAATGATTTCTCACACTGAGAAAATCCTACACTATCCTGACTGTCTCACTCTGATCTTGCGAAAAATTGACCAACACTTAGCTAATTCTCAACCCTTCCTTAGCCCAACCTTGCTCATGCAACCCCTAGGAAAATAATCCCTATTAAATAGGATAATTAGCCATCCTTGACTATGCAATCCATATGGATCCTTCCTCTGCTTTTATAACTGCACCTAGACAGTTCGCCAAAAATACAACTGATAGTTTACTTGTCTTTAACCTTTGTCTCAACTAGGTCTCCATCAGAATTGACATGCATGCAGCTATAAATAGTGAATCTTCAGTTACTTGGTAGATCACTACTGTCTATTTTAATTCACTTTATCTTCCATTAGCTCATAAGATATTTAGAACTAGTTAAGATGATTTTAACTCAATTAATGTGAGTTAATTGATCCCACTCAGACCACACTAGTGCTACAACTACAAATAGACCCTGTAAATAATAGAATCACTCTACTTGCCTATCCTTTGACCCTCAACTCAGAATTCTTGAGCTAACTAAGTCTATCACACTTACTTAACTATTAAAAATTGCTATGAGATAAGATTAAAATTAATTTCCCAATTTATTTTAAGAGTGGTTGCACACTAATGTGTCACTAGGATCCATCACTGTGTGACCTGTTATCCCACACTCGTGTGTGTGCATTTTCATGTTGTTTCTGGATGCCAATTTCATTGTTTCTTGCCGCAAATTTCAATGCTCCCTCTCAAAAAGAAAGGAATCAATATTTCCCAATCTGGTACCTTTGGAATGTTCTTGCATGCAACACTTCCTTGTGTTGTTCGCACATGCAACTCTCCTGAAACATAATGTAATATCCAAAAATTTGGAGAGCAGCAATATTGAACACAATAATGGGAAATAGTAGCAAATAAAAATACATCAAGCATGATCCAAATATATATCCCTTGTATTAATTGTATTAGCAACAAATAAGTACAATATCTTGGAGAAAAATCCCTCAAGCTAGGCAAGAGAAGCCTCCAACAACAAAAGGCACCAAAGCATGAGATATAGTTGCTACACAAAATTTCTAAAGCCCATACAAAACAGTTTTTATGAGTAACACTTCTGCTAGAAAATATGAATATATGGATCTAATAATACAATTCTCATACAATACATAAAATGGAGATATATGCTCCCAAACACTTTTCCTAGACAACCCAGAAAAGGTTTCCAAAAATATACAAAATATGGAGTAGTGATCTAAAGCCCTAGGTCTAAATATTCACTGCAACTAAAGCACATAGAAGGAGGTGTCTGAAGCTTATGTAAAACTGAATGGAATTCCTCCAATATACTCTCCTAATGAAATGTTGATCCTTTCACTGAAGATCTAACTCCCCAAGTCATGCACTAAATCCTCCTTTGAATCTGCTCAATAAAATAACACAGTTTGAGATTGTAACTGCGTTGTAGGAGTTGATGGTGACTTGGCCTGGTGAAAAATGATGATATGATGCCCAAGTACCGTCCTTACTAATATCCCAATGGAAAGAATGCTTCCTCCACTAAAAAAAAGCTCGGAAATTGCCCTATCAAACCCTCCACTGTTGAACCCTGCAACTCAGCACAACCCTAAACATAATTTTCACTGTAGAAGAAAGATGTAGCTTAGCCTGATGTTGGATAGTGGAAATAATGCTCAATGACCTCTCCTGAGTGGGCACTTGAAGTCCCCCGAGGATGAGGGTGGGATTCCCGCTCGAGAACACCCTTGTGCTAAATAGTACTGCAATCTCCGCTAAACATCTGAAGAGAACAACAAGTCATAACAGACCATAAATAAAATAATAATCAAAACATGCTTTCCATGGCTGCCATCCCCTTCCTTATATGCTTTGTGATCCTTCTCACCTTGGGCCCCACTCATTAAAGCCACTACTTCCATGCAAGGAATTTCCCTTTAAAATGGCGTTGTCTCTCATTGAATGTCCACTCCCTCCATACCAACGATGTTGATTTGGTCAAAGTTGACACATTCCACATGATTTATCCCCTATTCACACATAAGGGTGCTTTATCCAGCTACTTTAATGACCCCCATACACATTAGGAGTAATTTTATTCCTACTAAGGAGATTTATGGGTCTCCCTACCCTCTTATTCTTCTAACTAAGAAGCAAAAAAAAAAAATTAATATTCCAACTAGTTGAAAGCTAATTGGGAATATTACATTGAATAGCCTCCAAACCACTGAATCAGTATAATGCATCTGTCATCAGAGTCTTCTAGCTGCTACTAGTTACTGCACATGTCTACTGGACTCTCGGTGCTACTACTAACATTTGCATCCATGCACTCTGCATTGCTGCCAACTCTAATCTGTGATCCAGTATCCGACACTCGTCACTCTCATTTATATCTTCCTGAAATATTACTACATAAATCTAACCGATGCTTCCTGCTACTGTTGTACTGTGGGCTCCTTGTAGCCAAGTTCTATCCATGAGACACACCATCTCCATGAACCCTGCCCAAATTTCTTCTTGGGATTATCTCTGCACCTCGCCCCACCTCACACCAGGAGGTATAGCTACATGTACTCCCTCTGCCCATCTAGCTTGAAATTTCTCCCTACTGGAGATATCTGCTTGAGTGGACTCTTCCACTCGGTCTCCTCTTTGCTTCTCCAATTGTGGTTGCTCCAAAAACTTATGAGATTGCCTCTAAGGCTGCATGTTGAGAGATAATTTCTCCCTCTCAACCACCAAGTCATTAACCACTAATTTTCTCCTCAAATATTTGCATGCATCCTCAACCTCGAGAGCATACAGGTTCTTGACTCTTCAACCGATCTACTTCACCTATCCCGTGGCTATGTGTTTAAGGAACACATTTCATTTTCTAAACATCACCTCATAACCATGGTCTTCCAATACCACTATGGCCTAGAACATACAAAACATATGCTAGTTTAATAGGGGAGCCAGACTCCCTTTGAAAGGTAATTGTACCTAAGTTGGTCACATTATACCTCTCGTCATCTCCAAACTCTATGTTCTGTTGGAGGTCCTTCTCCACCAATCCACTTAAGAGATATTTACTCCCTGTCATATGGAATGAGGCACTTTTGTCTAGATAACACATGCATCTTGTTACAGTGTTTTCCATGCATGCAATGAGAGTAAAATCAAGCTCGAACTATGAAGCCAATGCTTCACCTACTGCAACTTCAGGCTCCTTCTTGCTTGCCTTCTTCTATGGAAAATTTGAAGCATAGTTCCCATGCTCATGAAAATGAAAACATCTGATCTTGGACAAGTATATTTTTCCCTCTTTGCCTTGTGACTTCTTTCCCTTGGATTTCTTTCCTTTTCTGACTTGCGCACATTGTAATTGTCTCGTCGTTGTAAAATTTTCTAAAAAAAAGAGTTGATTTTAAATCGACGATATCTCCCTCATCCGAGCTCCAATTGGGCCGATTTTTTTTCAATTTGGGTATGTTTTTGCAAGGAATCCAAATATGCTATTTCTTTTCCAAAAAAAATTCACAACAATTTTCAGATATTCTCTGCAAAATCGATGCCCAAACAATTCTTGCTCTGATACCATGTAGAAAATCTCTAACATATCTATAATACCATGTAGAAATTATATCAATGGATTCAATCCGATCATGTAATGTACTAAAACAAGATATTGAATCCTTCTACAAAATTTCCAGAATATAAAACACGATCGCTCAATCACATGTAAGTAAGAGAAAAGAAATTAGCAATCACACAATACAAGATGTTCTTGTGGAAAGCACCTGCTCAAAACCCCTCTATCATATATTTTACATAGTCAAATAATCATGAAAAAATAAAATTCTTTCTCACACCGATAAAATCCTACACTATCCTGACTGTCTCACTCTGATCCTGCTCAAAACTGTCAAGCAATCCTTAGGAAAAATTGACCAACACTTAGCCAATTCTCAGCCCTTCCTTAGCCCAGCCTTGCTCACAAAATCCATAGGCACTTAATCCCTATTAAATAGGATAATTAGCCTTCCTTGACTGGGCAATCCCTATGGAGCCTTCCTCTGCTTTTATAACTGCACCTGGACAGTTCGCCAAAAATACAACTGATAGTTTACTTGTCTTTAACCTTTGTCTCAACTGGGTCTCCATTAGAATTGACATGCATGCAGCTATAAATAGTGAATCATAAGTTACTTGGTATATCACTACTAGTGAATTAAATCTATTTTAATTCACTTGATCTTCAACTAGCTCATCAAACAGTTAGAACTAGTTAAACTGATTTTAACTCAATTAATGTGAGTTAGCTAATCCCACTCACACCACACTAGTGCTACAACTGCAACTGGACCTTGTAAATAATAGAATCACTCTACATGCCCATCCTTTAACCCTCAACTCAAAATTATTGAGCTAACTAAGTCTATCGGACTTAGTTAACTATTACAAGTTGTTATGAAATAAGCTTACAATTAATTTTCCAATTTATTTAAAAATTGGTTGCACACTAATGTGTTGCTAAGATCCATCACTGTATGATCTGTGATCCCACACTAGTGTGTGTGCATTTCCATGTTGTTTCTGGATTCCAATTTCACTGTTTCTTGTTGCAAATTTCAACACTGTGACCCTTCATTTAACTCAAGGTCAAGTCCTCCACTTGCAAGATGTGTTGTACATACCTAACTTGAAGAAGAATCTTATGTGCACACTACAAGGAAAAGACCCTCTAGCAGAGGTTACAAAGGAGGTTTTTAGTGTTATAAAATTGGGCAAAATTGTCAAAAAAACATTTGCTACAACATATGTTTATAGTTACGTAGGTTTTGGCGTAGCTTTTAACGGAAATTCAACAAAACTAAAAAAAATTGGGTGGCCGAAGGTTATTACGGATGTTTTTTTCATCTGTGCACTACTAAGGTTTCAACGCACCGGTATGTTTCATCTAGAAGGTGGGCCCGGGGCAGTCGAAGGTGCATGCACCAGGTCGTCAAGATATAAAACCACACTGGGCGCAGTGTTGGTGATACAATGCATGGGGTCGTTCTAATTCGTGTTGGGATTAGAGTAGTGCTCATAGGTCGTCTCAACACACCAGTACGTAGACTTATAGAAATGCACCAAGATTTATAATTAGTCTTGGTATTTGTGTGGTGCCCATAGGTCGTACAAATGCATCAGTGCGTAGTCTCACATAAACGCACCAGTGCGCAATATTGCACAAACGCACCGAGATTTTTAATTGGTTTTGGTATTTGTGCGGTGCCCAAGGTTCGTAGAAATGCAATGGTGCGCTACAACATACAAACACATCAGTGTACATTAACTGACATGCACCAGTGTTCATTTTTTATTTTTTAGAAACATCGACCCATGACAGTGCAATTATTGTGATTTTTTTAAATTCATTATTCATCAAAAGTCGACACATCTTATAACAGTATTCATATTAATTAAATTTTTATTAATGCATTTGAATGTGATGTTTGGATTAATTTGTTATATCATATCATAATTATTGTGATTTTTTAAAATTCATTATTCATCAAAAGTCGACACATATATATCTTATAACAGTATTGATATGAATTAAATTTTTATTAGTGCATTTGAATGTGATGTTTGGATTAATTTTTTATATCATATCATGAAATTTTTCATCTCTTCATTATAATATTTAATCATCCATAAATTTAATCAGTGGTGTTACACTTCACAGCGACAATGGAGAACGCAATAGAATAAATTAAAACACACACACACACACACACACACACACACACACACACACACACACACACACATATATATATATATATATATATATATATATCTGAACAAGACAGCCTTTGTCATACAAAATGGGATAGTTATTGGTATCCCTTTGTCTTTCAATTGGGACACTATCTCCATTACATTTAACAAAATTTTTGATTTCACAGACAAATATTTCAAAAAATACAATGCCTTGCTTTGATATCCAAACATAGTGATCATCATTCTTTGCTTGAATTGTTGTCACTATTAGAGCTACTTCCATCAATTGGGTTATTTTCAGGAATGTTTTGTTCATGGTGTTGATTGTTTTCTTCTTCTTCACCTTCCATATACAAACATAAAAATAAACTCTAATGAGTGTATATACATTGGTGAGAATAATGAAAATTGCAATATTAAATAATAAAAATCAATGTAAATCGAAAAAAATTGACGTACCATAGCAACAATTGACTCATAAACTATACACATTCTTTCAAAACCATGTACCATGTCATCTTTCAAGATTTCATCCGTTGGCACAGTTCCATACTTTGTTTCCTGCAAGTTTTATACCTCATAACAAATCATATATTTTATATAAAAGATTTTTTTTCTATTTATTATATACGGAGCTAAGTAAAACAAGATCGATAGATGCTTACAAATTCCACAATTAATTTCTAATATGCCAACATATAATCACAACCCATATTTAACCCAATTTCAATCAATTCATCGGATGGTTCTTCTTTGTATGTTAGCACTTTTTTAAAGACATTCAATGATGATTTTTCTAAAACAATTTAAAAAATACAAAAATGAAATCTAGTTAAGTCGTTATAAGGAAGTAACAATTACTCACAAACTTAAATATCAACCCTTTTCTTCCTTGTCATCCTGTTTTATGTGCTGAACGGGTTCCATTTTCTTTTCTTTTCTGCAAGAAAATACTTGAAATTTAATATTTATTTCTAAATTTTTTATTTATTGTACCTAATGATCGAAAAATTCAATGATTTCATATTACATTTGAAGCACGTTGTTGTTGAGATGGCTCCTCCTGCAATGCAAATTTTTCCATTTCTTTAACCATCTCCTTGTACACCTTTTTGGACATTCCTAGTGGCATATTTCTGATATCAGCTCGTTCATCTTTTGAGATTTTCATAATATTCCTAAAAATGTAACATGACAATAAACTATTTAATTTTTATATTGATATATGAAAAGTAAATATATCAAAAGTGATATTTATAAATAATTATAGACAAACATTTAAAGGAATATTACTTTTTCATTCCTTCTTTTTTGTTGTTGTACATTTTTTCTATTAAAAGTCTGACATGTCTCATTAACCAATTCTCTGGAAAATCTTCATGTATTTTAGATAAAATTTGGTTCTTGGAATCATTGGATTGATTTTTGTATTGTAAATGGAAAGAACATATATACATTCGTTCCACTAGATCCTCAAACTTTTGTAAAAAAAATCCCCCTTTCGTTAACCTCTAGCACCACTCCAGATGAGCTAAGGAGCAATTCATTTTCATTTGCATGTTCTATTTTTTTTTTCTTAAAACAACATTCATTTTCTAAGTTGTTGGTCCCGGTAGAACATTAAACAGATGTGAATTAATAGATTGTTAGAAACATGTTATCTAATAATTTTAAGTATATTATTAATGAAAATTAAAAAAGGAAACTCATATTGGATTGATGGTATTTTTTCATTCACCTGATTCAATCTTTTGCAATTTTTCCATCAATATTTTACGCTCTTTTGGTCCTAGATCAGAAATAATCTTATTGAGCTTCGTCATTTTGTGGCTCTTCATGATACACAGTAAACAATACACATTAGTGAAACTTACATATAGTTCAAAAATAATATTTTTTGTAAAGAATTTACAAAGAACTTGCCTTTTTTTCTTTTATTGATGTGTTATCAGTATTTTTGTTACTTGATCTCTTGTCAGTCATTTCTTTATCAATCTAAAATCTATACCATATCATTCATTAATATATATTTATAAATAAACTTTCAACTTTTTGGGTAAAAAAAAAAAAATCTCAAGAAACCAGTGTGCCATTCATGGTGTATGCACCGACGTCGGTGCGTGGGGGTCTTATAAATGCACCGCACAAATAGTATAATAGACCAAACGGTGTTCTATGTCAACAAGGAGCACAGGTACATTACATGTTAACTACCACACTGATTAACATGGAGAAAATAATCAAAATTGTCCAGTGTTATTTTTTGTAGCATAAACACCCCGCAAAACAAGGGACCACCATACGGTACTCTCTGTTAACTAGGAGACCCAGTGCGGTGCGTTATATGTTACATGGTGCACTGATTAACACAATAAAACATTTTTTTGTGAAACAGCACATTCGCAGTGTGCCATAGTGAAATAGTGCACGGTGCCCTATTTTACATATGGCGCAATGATTTTAAAAAATAATAATAATAAAATAAAATTATATAGTACTTTATTGGTGCTCTGGGATAATATCGTGCACCGATGTGCTAGGTTATGCAGGGCACACCGATAAAAAAATTTATATTTTTTTCAAAAATTCACGCAAGGGCCGACATGGATTGGGATCCGACTATGCAAGTCGTCCCGTGGGTTGTATGTCATAGGCCTATAATACAAACCCTATAAATCTCAAATGAAAAGCCCTAATTCTGAAATCACAGAAACAGGGAGAAGAAAGGGCAGAAACAAAAAGAATGAAGGGTTTAGGGTAAAAATGGATTTTTTTTTTTTTTTTTTTTTTTTTTTTTGGAAAATGAAAAAAAATTGAACTTTTTTTCTTACTTCGTAAAAAAAACTGCAGAAAAAGTACCAAAAAAATCAAATTTAATCACGAGATCATTTGAAATTCTATGCTACAGGGTTTGAATCACCAAAGGTTTGCAATTATGATTGTCTGAATACTTTTGTTCGAACATATTTCGTTGCTCCACTGTGCTCTCATGCTCTCGTGCTACAGGTATGTCTCCTGCAAATATCTAGCTGAAACGTTTTTGCAAAAATAGTGAAATAATGAAAATTGTTTAGTATTTAAAGAATTGTTTTTGTAGAAATTTGAATAACTGATATGTTATCCATCAATATTCTCCTGATCACACACTATTTTAACTTCATGAATAATACAGAATCTCTTCTACCATTGATCATTAATTGCAGAAATAAAAATCAATTTCATGCGCACATTAAAACCATAAACAATCACACATATGAACACAGTATTTTATGGGAAAGCTTAAAGAAAAAAACCCTCCACTATCTGTATATTATATGTCATAGAGATCATGTAACAATCATCATACAAAGCTCCTCACAAGCTCTCAGTACAATCTCCAATTGCTACACACTAATCAAGCTAGATCTAGCAAAACACATGCTCCAATCTCTGCCACCTGATAGCCTGCCTCTACTGCACAATCAATGCTGAAGAATGGCTCATAAATAACTTCAAACCACCTGGCTTGTACTACACAATCCTCATTGGCATCTCCAATCACTGGTTGTTGCAAATCATGCAACAGTATAGTCACAACTGATAGTCACACTGCTCTTTCACCTATCTCTTCACCGATCTCCACTGAAATTGTCCATGCACTGAAGTTAACTGATGTATTCTTTAGTTGATTAATGAGTTTATAATTAGTGAATTAATTAATAATTAATTCACACCACTCTCACTAGTGTATCAATCAGTTAGACTAGATACAACTAGCTCAACTATGTTTAGCTTAGTTAAACTGAACACAACTCCATTAACTTCCTCAATCAATTCCACCAAACTCTCTCACATGAGTTCTAACTGAAGTATCCATGCAATAGCTCCACTTAACCCTTAGGAATAGCGTAATTCCTTCTGTCAGCTCCTGTGCCACATTTGTGCACTTAACCGAAGTGCTCCAAGAGAATAAGATAATGTTTATAGTCCAAATATTATTAAGAGCTAATAATATTCGACATATCTATTTTTAGACTGGCAATCTAAAAATAGATTCCGCCCAATATGTTTAAAAATAGAAGTCCATCTATTTTTCCAACTTGACCAACCATCCACAAATAGCATCCTGCAACTCATAGAATATGATCGACATGTCTAAAAATAGACTTTGCGCCAAAAATAGCATGCGGGCCCACTTAGTGAAGGCGACTTCTTTCCACTAAGATCATCATCTTGTTGCAATCTCAACACTCCCTCTCAACAAGATAAGGATTATCTGCCACCCCTATCATGCCTCTGTGGTATTCGAATTTTCTCCTAGTGAGTGCCTTCGTCAAAATATCAGCATCCTGATCCTCCGTGGGAATGTATGAAAGTAACATGATCTTCTACTGCACACAATCTATGATATGATGATACCGGATGTCAATGTGTTTAGATCTATCATGAAATACTGGATTAACCGAGAGTTTAATGCAACTCTGATTATCACAATAAATCACAGTAGGATCTAAGTGTGAACCGAACAACCCAACCAGGATCTTCCTCATCCATATAGCCTCGCATACAGCCAAACTCGCTGCCATATACTCGACCTCTTCTGAACTGAGTGCCACGGATCTCTGCTTCCTACTGTACCAAGAAAATTATGTCGACCCGATACTGAAAATCCCTCCAAATGTGATTTTTCTGTCCATTGGGATCCCTACCCAATCTGCATCCATGAAGCCACATAGCCTCACCTCATCCGACTATCTGTACCATAATCCATATCCCGATGTGCCTCTAATATATCTCAATACATGCTTGTCTGCCTTCCAGAAGAGCTTGGTAGGCTTAACCATAGCTTGTGAAAGCTGGTTAATAGCATAGCATATGTCGGGTCGTGTATTGACCAGATACATAAGCGACCCCACCAAATTTCGATAAACAGTGGCATCCACTACCTCTGCCGAAGTAGCATCCTCCTTCCTCCAACCACCAGGAAGAGGAGTATCAACAGGCTTGCAGCCATGCATGTTGAACTTCTCCAGTATATCCCGTGCATACTTGCCTTGAGAAACAAATAGTCCATCACTGCACTGCCAAATTTCCAATCCTAGGAAATAATGAAGGAGGCCCAATTCCTTCATCTCAAACTCCTTTGCAAGATCAGCCTTGCATGAGTGTATCAACAGTTCATCACCTGTCAAAATAAAATCATCTACATAAAGTAAAATGATATGCAACTTACCCTCCACCACAATCTGGTATAGGTTCAGATCCGCCTCACTCTTGGAGAATCGAAGTCCAGTGAAATAACTGTCTATCCATGTGTACCAAGCACGAGGTGCTTGTTTCAACCCATACAGCTCTCTTTTAAGCCTGCACACATGTGAATCGTTGTTGAAGATCTTGAAACCTTCGGGCTGCTCTATGTACACCTCCTCCTCAATCACCCTGGTTAGGAACGCAGTCTTCACATCCATATGATGAATGTGCCACCCCATCTACGCTGAGAGAGCAATATTCGTCCATATGGAAGAATACCTTGCGACAAGTGCAAAGGTTTCCTCATAATCGATCCCCTCAATCTGTGAGAAGCCTTGGGCAACAAATATTTCCTTGTACTTCTCCACACTCCCATCAACTGCTTGCTTCACTTTGTAGATCCATCTCGAACCCACCATTGATTTTCCTTCCGGCCTTGGGACAATCTCCCATGCACTGTTTCTGACAATCGAATCATACTCTTCCACCATGGCATCTACCCATGCGGGATCCTCCACAGCTTCCTCGAAAGAGGATGGCTCTATCATGATACACTTTCTCATAAGATCCATGTATCCAGTATACCGGTCAGGTGACTGTCTCTGTCCACACTGTGATGTAGGTGCTCCTACAATCCTCTCTGCATCTTGAGCCAATCACTCAGCTTCTGTAGTGCGCTTCCGCCCTCTGATGGTTGGCACTGCATGAGTGGTCTCTTCCACTCCATGAACCTTCTCTTGTGGTTGATCCACATCCTAAGGCTCATCCTTAGGAACTAATAGCTCCTCATATGTATGCAAGTGTGGCTCCCTCTCAAGCGAACACTTCATGGCTTTCTCCTCATGAAATTTGATATCCCGTCACACAACAGTCTTGCAACTGTCTGGAAAATACACACAATAGTTGTGGGGCATATCAGCACTCCCTACGTTGGTCTCTAAATCATAGCTGCTCAGCCTTTCTTTCCGGCATCCTTCGTCACATGAATGAACACAATAGTGAACCAAAATTCTCATATGGGAAATATCAAAGCTTACGAAACGCCTCCTGGCCCATGCCAAGTATCCTTGTGAGGACAACAAGAGCCACATACACGTATTGCATGTGCCTGCACCCACAAGTGTATGAAGGCCCCATCATGCAACATCGGCTGCAGCAGCGACCCACGATCATTCTCGTTTTCGCTCGCAACCTCGTACCTCCGTTGTGGGTTATGAGGTGCTATGAGCTCTTCGAATTCTTCGCGTCATAAAAGTCCTTGAACTCGCCAGAGATGAATTCACCACCATTGTCGCTCCTAAGAGCCTTCACCTGCTTCCCCGATTCTTTCTCAACCAGTGCCTTGAACTCATATAAATTTGAGTATGTCTCGCTCTTCTTCTGCATGAAGAAGATCTAGCACTTACGAGAAAAATCATCAACAAATATCACATAGTACCTGTGCTTTGCTATCGAAGCTACTGAGAAAGGTCCACATACATCTGTGTGAATTCTCTCAAGGATCGTCATGGCACAACTATCCTTCTCGTGAAAGGTGGCTTTCACAAACTTTCCCAAAGTACATCCCTTGCATTGATCTTACTGCGCAAGTGTACCTTTGGGAATCCCAGTAGAAATCTATTGCAGTATCTTCAAATCTCCATGGTGAAGGTGGCCCAATCTCCTGTGCCACAGCTCGCCATCATCCCAGCTCACTACTCCTTCTGCCTTGCCTGCCATTGTTGCGCAACCATCTACCTGCAATTGATAAAGGTTCTTAACTCAAACCCCTATCCTTCGGGTCTCACTAGTTGCTTTACTGCGCAGGAAAGCCTTTCCCTTGCTAAAGACAACATCATATCCCTTGTCTTCTAACATCGCCACAGAGATAAAATTCTTCTTCAATCCTAGAACATGCATCACTTCCTTCAATACGAAGCGTTTACCAGACTCCCTCTCAAAGGAAATGGTACTGATACCGGTCGCACTGTATCTACCATCATCGCCCATCTCGATGTGCACTCCAAGATCTTTCCCATCCAGATCAGTAAACAAATATTTGTCTCCGGTCATATGAAAAGACGCACCACTGTCAAGAAACCACACTGAACCCATCACACTTGAGACCAAGCATGCGATCAGTGAAAAATCCAGCTCAAACTGCGAGGCTAAGGCCTCTCCAAGTGCAGATCCAGCAGCCTGCTTATTTTTCTTCTTCTGTGGACAATTAGTGGCGTAATGTCCGTGTTGGTGACAATGAAAGCACTTCACCTTGGACATGTCCTGCTTCTTGCCTTTCGCACCGAATTGAGAAGCATTCTTCTTGCTCTTCCCCTTCCTTGCCTTGGCAGCCAAAGTGAAATTTTATTCAGCTAAGTTATTTGATGAAGATCTGTCCCTGGAACTTCGCCTTATCTCCTCTTGCACAAGATCTGACCAAAGTCGCTCCCATCCTGGCAATTTCTCCCGACCATTGACAGAGTCCTGATAGGAATGCCAACTCTTCGGAAGTCCAAGGAGAGCCAAGCTCACCAAGTCCTCATCATCAACAGTAACCCCCACACTTCCCATCTCATCCCTGCATTGGATGAACTCCGTGAGGTACTTGGGCATATTGTCGCCTTTCTCCATTTTTATGTTCCTGAGTTTATCCTTGAGCGCCAACTTCCTCTGGTCGCTCTTGCTTTGGAATAAATCTGTCAAAGCTTTCCACATCAAGAATGGAGAAGCCTTACCAGAAAAGCTAGTACTATGGGGATCCTTCACCTCTCAACAGAATCTATCCCATTTTCTGATATCTTCTTTGCATCCGTCAGATAAGCACGGCTGCTCACCTACAAATGTGAGTTTGGAATTTCTCCAGCCATAAACTCACTCAACCATTGACATCGTATGTCTCCATCTGTCACTTCCACTGCAAATATATTGACAGTGCCCTCAGCTGTACTCAATGTGCAATCAGATGTAGACATCTCAACTTTGACACCAAGAAAACACTGCTGCAAATTCGAATTCCACCAGCTCAAAACTCAACCGCTTCAATGTTTTGAAATTACTCCAATGATCAATATCGCTCCGATACCATGTAGAAATTTGAATAACTGATATTTTATCCACCGATATTCTCTTGATCACACACTGTTTTAACTTCATGCACAATACAGAATATCTTCTACCATTGATCATTAATTGCGGAAATAAAAATCAATTGCATGCGCACATTAAAACCATAAACAATCACACATATGAACACAGTATTTTATGGGAAATATTAAGGTTGAAAACCCCCAACTATCTGTATATTATATGTCATAGAGATCATGTAAAAATCATCATACAAAGCTCCTCATAAGATCTCAGTACAATCTCCAATTGCTACACACTAATCAAGCTAGATCTAGCAAAACACATGCTCCAATCTCTGCCACCTAATAGCCTGCCTCTACTGCGCAATCAATGCTAAAGAATGGCTCATAAATAACTTCGAACCACCTGGCTTGTACTGCACAATCCTCATTGGCATCTCCAATCACTGGTTGTTGCAAATCATGCAACAGTATAGTCACAACTGATAGTCACACTGCTCTTTCACATATCTCTTCACTAGTCTCCATTGAAACTGTCCATGCACTGAAGTTAACTGATGTATTCTTTAATTGATTAATGAGTTTATAATTGGTGAATTAATTAATAATTAATTCACACCACTCTCACTAGTGTATCAATGAGTTAGACTAGATACAACTAGCTCAACTATGTTTAGCTTAGTTAAACTGAACACAACTCCATTAACTTCCTCAATCAACTCCACCAAACTCTCTCACATGAGTTCTAACTGAAGTATCCATGCAATAGCTCCACTTAACCCTTAGGAATAGCGTAATTCCTTCTGTCAGCTCCTGTGCCACATCTGTGCACTTAATTCAAGTGCTCCAAGAGAATAAGATAATGTTTATAGTCCAAATATTATTAAGAGCTAATAATATTCGACATATCTATTTTTAGACTGGAAATCTAAAAATAGATTATGCCCAATATGTCTAAAATTAGAAGTCCATCTGTTTTTTCCAACTTGACCAACCATCCACAAATAGCATCCTGTAACTCATAGAATATGATCGACATGTTTAAAAATAGACATAGTCTAAAAATATACTTTGCGCCAAAAATAGCCTGCGAGCCCACTTAGTGAAGGTGACTTCTTTCCACTAATCTCGTCATCTTGTTGCAATCTCAACATTTTTATGAAATTAGATTTTCGAAAATATTTTTTCGCCCATTTTTCAATTTACTGCTTTTTTTCACTTAAAGAAAATAGAGTTGCGCTTTTTTTATTTGCAGTTATTCATCTCTGGTGTGTCACTTAATAGCACCCACTGGTGCGTCCATTGGTAACACGGAACCGGTGCGCAGTAACTACAACGCACTGGTGCGGTTATATGTACATTAACACCGATTACAAGAAGTCCATTTTTAAGGCACCGAAATTACTTTGAAGTGTGTACACCAAAATTTAGTGAACGCCAACCATAGAAATTGAGAATTAGAATTTTGTTTATTCTTAATGGAAATATGCAATTAGAATTAGAATTTTGTTTATTCTTGAGAATTAGAATTAGAATTAGAATTGGATAAATTCTTGATGGAAATAACTATTCTTCCAATGCATTTTGTTTATTGCAAGAGGTCCCCATTGATTATGTGGAAAGAATGCAATGTGGGGTGTGTGAAGATGTAATACTATAGGGCCCAAGTGGCCAATTGTGGCATGTGAACCTGTGCTATGCTAAGGCATGGGCAGTTTTCACAAATGGTTAGGAAAGTTTTGTTTCTAAGCAGTTTATTAAAGTTGGAGATATTTTATTTTTTAGACATGTTGGAAATGTACATTTTGCTGTGAAAATATTTGGGCCATTTCTTTTCAAATCACCTCTTCTTATTTCAGAAAAAGAAACTTGAACCTTTCCACAACCTGCAACAATAAAAGGTGCCAACAGGAGCCTCTAACATGCATATCTATTTCTGACATGCATATCTATTTCTTCTATTGAGGTCTCGAAGGAATTGATTATGGCCAGTCTACTTCGCTGAGGAATCTGCCTAAATTTTCTTTGGTTCTATCGAAGGGTACAATTACTAACAGAAACAGGATTGTAAGCTCCCTCCAACCCTCATTAAATTGCATAATATGGATAAAAATCCATAGAAATGCCTGTCATTTGCGTAAAATGTCTCGAAACACAGAATGAAGTGTTTTCGTTTTTTAAAGTTGTGTGTTATTATGGTGAAAGAAATTATTCTTCTATTTTGTGCTAATATGGTGAAGAAATGGAATAGTGCTCAAGTATATGACAACAATCTTCAATCATATTCTCAAAATATATGGGTTTTTTATTAAATGCATAGCTACAATATTTGGTCATATTGTTGCTAGGAAAAAATCAACTGAAATACCAATACGGCAGGGTTGGTACTGTCTACTGTCCCATGAACCCATAAACCCCACAAAAAATCTCAAAAGCCTTTTAATAAAATGCAAAATAGTCCAAAAATGTTTTTTTTTTTTTTTTGTCTATTGCATTCTTGACACTCGGATTCTTCTAGAATCTGTTCATGGAATTAGCATCCATAAGAGGCAACGCAATGGTAATGTACTCGAATTCTTCTAAAATATGTTCAACGGAAATAGTACATGTGAAATGGTACATGTGTTATTTCATCAATATTTATACTTTTTAAAATGGGTTTTTATAAAGAAGAGGACTTAATTACTTTATACCTTATAAGACTCTCTTTTTCGAAACATTATAATATGTATTTTGAATTAATGTTAAAATCAATATTTCACTTGATAATTTGCAATTATGTTGATCTCAATAATAATGGCATGCTGTATAAAGTTCTTTTTTTAATATGTAAGATCATAATAAAATAATGATAATTCTAAAGTACTTGAATTTATTTGCATTATTTTCTAAACTTTATTATGTTATAAAAATTCATATTATTCTAGATTTATTATTTTACAATTATTTACAATTTTACAATTTTACAAGTTTAAAAATTTTAATAAAATCATTTCACATTAATACAATTAAAATTTTACAAATATTTTACATACAATTACAATTACAATTTTACAATTTCACATACAATTACAATTACAATTTTAAAATTTTACATACAAATAAAATTTTATAATTACAATCATTTCACAGTAATACAATAAAATTTTACAAATATTTTACATACAATTACAATTTTACACGTACAATTACAATTACAATTTTATAATTTTACATACAATTACAATTACAATTTTAGAATTTTACATACAATTACAATTACAATTTTAGAATTTTACATAAAATTTACAATTACAATTACAGTTTTACAAATTTACATATATACCATTACAATTCAATTACAATTTTAGAATTTTACATACAATTAGAATTACAATTACAATTTTACAATTTTAAATATATACAATTACAATTACAATCATTTCACAATAAATTAAATATTACAATTACAATTAAAATTTTACAAATATTTTACATACAATTACAGTTAAAAATACAAATACAATTTTAGCATTTTACATACAATTACAATTACAATTACAATTTTACAATGTCATATATACAATTACAATTACAATCATTTCACAATAAATTAAATATTACAATTACAATTTTACAAATATTTTACATACAATTACAGTTAAAATTACAATAACAAATACAAATACAATTTTACAATTTTACATACAATTAAAATTAAGATTTCAATTACAATCACGACATAATATTTAATAAATATCATGGTCATTTAATATTAAATTAATTAATAAACATCATGATCATGATAACCATCGTACAAACATCATATTCGACTAAAAATCACATTCAAATTCACTAACATCATCGTGATCATGATCATCTAACAAAACACAATTAGCATTGTATAACATCATCACAACACAAACATAAAATATACATCTCATGTCAAATAACTGCTATCACATACACATCTATCTGCAAGTTGCACATTAAATGAACATATCTAACATGATCTAACAATATACACATCATGATGATCGCCAACATGTAAATTAAGTACAACTACGACATGAACATAAAATATATGTACCATATATATATATATATATATATATATATATATATATATATATATATATATATATATATATATATATATATATATATATAACTGAACAATGTCAAAAATATACAACTGTAATATAAATGTCATGGATCAGCTAGTGGTACACCATCAATAGCAATACTAGTCGAGGCCTGCTCAGTCAATGGTGCAGCCTCGACAAGCATGTCGATCATCATGTGCATGTTGATCATCACGTGCATGTTGATTTGGTGTTGGTGCCTCATGCTAATTAGGATCAATTGTCGGCTGCTCATCGTGATGACTCGACATGGTCGATGGTCCAGCCTGCTCATGATCATGAGAACTGCTGGATGCTCCAGGCTGCTAACTGGACGTGGCCAATGGTCCAGCCTGCTCTCCATGATGACTGTTGCTCGATTCTAGTGGAGGTTTCTCATCTGCCACGGCGCGAGGTGAACGATAAAAAAATGATGCGTCGCTACTCGCGCACTGTCGATCATGTGTTGCGTCTCGACCACGCCTATAACATGCAACAATCCTCCTCAACTGCGTAACTAAGGTTGTAGCTCCTACGACATGCCGCATCAGGCTGTACATGTCATGCGGCATGTCTCTCCACATATGTAACAGCCTACCACCAGCCTGTATATCTCTCATAGTAGCAGGCCTGACTCCCGCCTCAACAATCAATGTAGTGATTTGGTTGCCCAACTCCATCCTGAATCTGCTATCAAGCCTATCGCACCTATAAAAAGGCGGTACCAGCGCACCAGCAGGAGCAGGTCTCTCTACACCGGCGTCCTGATGATCCTCGGCACCTGGCATATCCTTATTGTCATCAGGATCCACACCTGGATCATGTGATGGTGCTGACATCTCCTCGCCATAAAAATTCCAATGTCTGCAAAATATATACAAGTACACAATAATAATTAGACAATTTCATTACACAATTTAATAAAAAAAAAGTTAAATAGCATGTTAGAATAAATTTAAATAAAACAGTAATATTACCTCTATCATCCGGCGGCTCATCGTCTATGAAGAGGATTTTGGCACACCCTCGCCAATCCAAACCAGCATAAGGATAGGGGACCATAATGAAGGGATTCTTGTCAACACTGGCTAGCAACTCTAGTGCATCATGTGATATCCTCACGGAAAACACAGTCTCGCCCCTCTTGGGCATCATCTGTCCCCACATGTGCATTTGTGCCTCGAACATCGGCCTACAAGGCTGCCGAACAAAAGTAGGCCTCGTCTCTGGAAACCTCTCAAAAAATAAACAAAAATGCTCTGAAGCAAAAGGGAATTTGACCTCCCTCATGCATAAACACGACATCTATCTAAGGTTGTATATAACTGCCGCAAAAAAAATGGCAGACCACCTGACAAGTCGTGGCTCGTGTACTAAAGAATCAACATAATATATAAGCGAGCAACTAATGTGTTGCACATCACTGGTGTTGTGTGAAATGGTCGAAATCATAAGTGAGAGGCACCTCACCTCCTGAATACCAAATTCACAAATATGTAACTGACTTCTAGAGACCTGAAAATCTGAAGGAGATAGTATATCTGCGCTAATGTATCTCTAGGACTACACCAACTGACTCCCTGTTGCATAGCCAACTGGAACGTCTGGGAACGAGGGAAAATCCACCCCTCTCCTAGATAGCCCTGTAATGAAATATATGTCCTCCTCAGTGGGTGCATACCACTGGTTAGGACCAACCCGGAAATCATGTCAGTGGGCATTCCACTTGTGGATAAGATGTCTCAAAAACACACCATCGCCCTTTAGGGAAGTAGCCTCCTCATATAACTTGAGGAGGCATACATGCCTTAGGTGCCCCTGGGTAGTTGTTGTAATAGGGCGAGGGTACGCATCTCTTACCCTCTCTCATGCATCCCACAGGCGAACCATGTTATATTGGTCTGCATGTTGTTGTTGTTGTTCCCCCTCTTTTCTCCTTTCACATCTCTGAATGATTGACATATTAAATACAATTTTTTTATTAAATGAGACATGTATTTAGGAATATACATATATAATTTTTGTGGAAAAAAAAAAATATTCGGTGCTCCACAAAAAACAGGCATGCACCGGTACCGATGCATCTTTTTTTGTCGCACACCGGCGGCGGTGCACTAGAAAATATTCAGCGCACTGGCAACAGTGCACCTGAAAATTTTCAGTGCACTGTTGACTATGGATGATGTCAGGAGTGCGGTGCACTGACTAAACTCTATGCCCCGGGGTGTATAGTTTGGTCAGCACACTGACCGATGTCGGGAGTGCGGTGCACTGACTAAACTCTGCGCCCCGGGGCATATAGTTCGGTCAGCGAACCGACCTCCTGACATCATTACATAGTCAACGGTGTGGTATTTTACCAGGCTGCACTGTTGACCCTGTCGAAATGTGGAATGCGGTGCGCTGACAAAAATACCCGCCCCAAGGCGGATATTTAATTCAATGCACCGCATTG